>WBMY01014144.1:16977-42775 GCA_013397315.1 Donacobius atricapilla
CCAGCAGGAGCAGGGAGGTCATTCTTCCCCTGCACTGGGCACTGGTGAGGTCACACCTTGAGTGCTGTGTCCAGCTCTGGGCCCTCAGTTTAGGAAGGACGTTGAGACACTTGAGCGTGTCCAGGGGAGGCAACGAGGCTGGTGAGGGGCTTGGAACACAAGCCCTGTGAAGAACAGCTGAGAGAGCTGGGTTTGTTTACCCTGGAGAAAAGGAGATTCAGATGTGCCCTCATCACTCTCTACAACTTCCTGAAAGGTGGTTGTAGTCACATGGGGGTTGGTCTTTTCCTCCAGGCAGAAGGTGACAGAATGAGAGGACACAGTCTTAAGCTGTGCCAAGGGAAATATAAGTTGGATATTAGGAAAAAGTTTTTTACAGAATGGATGAAAAAGTACTGGAATGATCTGCCCGGGGAGGTGGTGGAGTGACCATCCCCGAATGTGTTTAAAAGAAGATTGGATGTGGCATTTGGTGCCATGATCTAGTTGAGGTGTTAGGGCATGGGTTGGACTCAATGATCTTGAAGGTCTCTTCCAAACTAGTGATTCTGTGATTCTGTGATACTGCATTGACCTGTGGCTGCTCCAAACAATGAAGAAGTGAAGAAGGATAAGAAAAAGGTGGGGGAGAAGGTAGGAGGAACGGGGCTTGGGCTACTTTGTCCTGTGGCCACTGAAGAGCATGACAGAAGTAGAGAAGAACAAAGAAAAAGAATGCAAAGGAGTGATCAAGACTGAAGACCAACAGTGAAGAGCAAGCCACTTGTGTTTCCTGACTGCAGATGATATGCTTGATTATAAGGCTCCCAGAGATGAGGAGTGTTTGTTTGGAAGGCAGTCCTCCTCTTTAGGAGTTCCTCATTGTGACTTGTGAAAGTCTAACTATTTGGTCTTGAAAAGACAGCTCAGCAGCCCCATCTCAGAGGCAAAAAAGGCACTGCTTTCAACCAATACAACCCATATAGCCTCTGACCCAGGAGGTGTATTTGATGGCCTGTGCAGTGCCACGTATGTGGGGGCATATTCCTGAAAATCAGACCATTCCTGTCTCTGGAAGGGTTTTGTGGGCACAGCAGAGTCCAGGAAGGTTGTGGTCTTTTTCTTTATGTTGCCAGTGCTTTGACTACAGGTCCCTGCCTTAAAAGCAAGATGTGTCATGTAAAAGCAGGGTGGCATGTGTTTATTATGATGGATGGAGGTAGACTCTCCCTTCACTCCCTGGCATAATTACTCTGTTAGGGTTCTTCATCTTTAGGAGTCTATTACTGAAATCTTGATTATTTAATTGACTACAGATTATTTTATTGATTATAGACCTCTGCTGGTTTCAGCACCATGACCATGACACCATACTGGAAATGACAATAGCAGAAAGGATAGCAATCTTCTCTAGGCAGGCTAATGCTGCTACCAATTCCCCTGCCGCCTCACAGGCAAATCCAGAAAGAGCATCACTTTTGGCATGAATACACATCCAGATTGCCTCCATTATACTCTTGTGTAAGCATTGTTGCTATTGTAGCTAGTAGCATGTGTTAGCCCATCCAAGTTTTGCAAATGTTGGCATAAGGAAGACGAGGAAAGGAAACCTCTGGGCCATGAAGCAGCAGGCTTAGAAGGCTGATAGCCAGGCCTGTCTCCTTCTGGAATGATGCGACGTAAAAAAAAAAAAAAACAAACCAGCTGAAGAGATGAGCAGAGTTTGCTTTGGCATGTGACTTGCTTACTGTGGGAGAACCAACACCCAGAGAATATGCTGAAAGCACACAGTAAGGCCTCCTGTGATTAATTGCAAAAAAATCCCAGTATGAGTAATGTTGCTGATGGGTCTCTAGTCGCAAGCAAATTAAGGAAGTTTTCACAACACACAAATTGTGGTTTTTATTGTCTTACATACAGGCACAGCGTGTGTGCAGATATGTGCACATGTATGTATATAATCCACATAAAATTAACAAGTCATGCCAGATACCTATTTAAAAAAAAAAAAAAAGTAACAGTAAATCTCATGTTTCTGTGTCTGCACAAAACAACGGAGTACCAGCTCTTGTGACACACCCACTTTGAGTAGCTGAGGTGCTGCAAGTCAACAGACCTCCACCAGAATAATGAGAATTACATCGTTTTATGCCAGCTGAGAACGTGTTCCTTAGCACGACGTCCCCGCTTCACATGCACGCATCTCTCCTTGCTTTCGCTCCTGCCCACGGCAACGCAGAGAACGCAGCTCCTGTTGCCTGTTTCCCCACAGAGGGCTACGGCCACACCCTCTCCGGCCCCCGTCAGCCTCCCAGACTCTCTTTGTGGCCCTGCACCGCTGGCACAGAGGGGTGGGTGTCCCTTGGGTGTCCCTCAGTGTCCCATGATGTGCCCAGCCTTGGGCTGCACCGCCCGACGCAGTGCTGTGCGGTGTGCGGTGTGCCAAGGCTCACTGCCTGCGGTGTTCTGCGTGTCCGGTGTGCCATGGCTCACTGCCTGCGGTGCTGTGCGGTGTGCCAAGGCTCACTGCCTGCGGTGCTGTGCGGTGTGCGGTGTGCCAAGGCTCACTGCCTGCGGTGTTCTGCGTGTCCGGTGTGCCAAGGCTCACTGCCTGCGTTGCGCTGCCAGTCCGGACCGGTGTGCGGGTGTGCCATTGCACACTTCCTGCGGTGCGGGGGACCGGGCGCCGGTTTCCGGTGGCTGACAGGAGCCGGAGCCCGCCGCTGCCTCCTCCGGCGCGGAGTACCACATACCCCCGCGCACACCGCGGGGAGAAGGAGGAGGAAGAGAGCGGAGGGAGCAGAGCAGCCCCCGTGCGGTATCGCCCTCATCCCCCCATGCAATACAGCCGATATAGCACAGCTCCCCGCCCCGCGCTCCCACGGACAGGCACCTGCAGGTACGTGACTCGCCCGGCCGCACCGTGTGTGTGATGCGTGTGCGGGGGATGCGTGTGTGTGCATCCAGCGCTGCCCGCCGCGTGGGCGGGCGATACTCCCGTATCTGGCTGGCTCTCTCTTTGTGTGCGGCCAAGGGCTCTCCTGGAAGCTTCACCGGGCACAGGCACGGGTCCCTCGGCCTTGTCGCGGAGCGCTGTGCAGTGGCAGGGCTCGGTGTGCCCCCCTGGGCTGCAGGGGAAGTGCCGATGAAGGACAGGGGGAGGCAGCGGCGCTTGAGGGTCGTGGTTTGTCACAACATACGGAGTGGAGTGGCGCCCCTCGCCCCGTGTTGCATCCTCCTGCAAAAGGAAAAGTGACCCTTGCAGCCTCCGCCCCCATCTCAGCCCTAGCTCCCGGCTGAAAGAGAGGTGGGCAGGCGCAGGGGGCTGTGGTTTGGGGCCCCAGGGACCTGCCGGCTGCACCGGGAACGGGGCCGGGGGCCAAGTGCCTGGCGGTGTGGTTTGGTCCCGCCTGCGGTTCGAGCCCTCTGGCACCTCCCGCAGGGGAGCTCCGGGGGTCCCTCTGGTCCCCAGCCCAGGCAGGCAGTGGGGTGAGCACTGGGAAAGCGGCTCCACACTAACTTGCTCTGCCACCGACACGAGGCAGGAGCAATAAGGCAAGCCGAAAAACAGAAGCAAGCTTGGAAGGGATGGTTATGTGCAAAGGAAAAGACTGAAAATGATGGGAAGATACATTGAGATTTCTGCAATTCAGTTCCAGCGGTCAGACAGAGAGCTTCTCTCCAGCCACAGGAGTAACTATGACACATTAAAACTCACCTTCCATCTACACCGTTAATGGTTATAAAAATCTCCTGAACACAGCTAGCAGTTCAGTAGTACTAGATGTAGAGTACAGCTGTTTCCATTCAAGTGAGTGAAGATCTGTCATAGGAACAAAACAATACACTCAGTAAAAATGAGATGCCTGTATGTGGCTGGCTTGCAACATTTGAATTGTTAATCTGTGAAGTTTGTTTTTGACTGCCTTCTTTGCCATTCCCCCCACTTACCATTCTCAAAAATACAACCTCTGCCAGTGGTGCTGCAATGCTAAAACTGTGATAGACGCTGAAGCTTGGCTGTGAACTGGCACAAACTTTAATGTTTAATTTTTCTGTTGATTTGAAGAGAAATGGGACTAAGTACTTATCGTGCTTGATAGCAGCAGTAAGAGTTTGCATGAAACAAGTGATGACATCCCTCTGCGGTGTTCTGGATGGCAACTTTTCAGCTAAGGAACTAGGCTTGTTTTTCTTAGCTTTTTTCTTTAAACAGAGTAACCCCAAAAGGTCTTTTCAGGTGAGGAATGACCAGTTCCTGTTTCTCTCATGGCTTCTTCAGTTCTTCTCCATGTAATTCAGAGCTCAGACTAACAGGGCTGTACTCACGTGGTTGTGCAATTAACCTAATAACCTCAGCCAGCACCACACTGGGGATGCACGCCTGGCTCACAGCACCATATGCATGGTTTCAGACTGTTTCTGACTGACTGGATTTACCAGAAGCCGGGAAAAATTTCCCTGGGGGTCATATCTGCCGGATGTCTCAGGCTGATTATTCAAAAGTCATTTCAGGCTTGGCTAAACCTGTTTTTGCCCACTTCTAAAGCCACACAAAAGTTGGAAATCACATGGTTCATTCACTCACCTACTGTCCTGTGCTGAGCCATGCCAAGTCCTGCCCAGTGCCCATTTTCCCCTTCTGCCTGTGGCTTTGAGCAAAAAGCTATTTTTGCAACCTTTTGCTGAAGTTTATCAGCTTTTTGAAATCCTTCATAGGTATGCTAACAAACAAACCTGATAGTTTAAAAACCTTGCACCCAGAGAAGTAATAGATGAAAGAAGTGGCAAAAAGATACTGTGTGGTTTAAGTATTAACCGAAAGTGTTGAGGGGATGATAGGTGGTCTTACATGCAGCATAAAACTTGTGAGAGAGATACACCATGGAGTTACTATTTTTGCTGTTGCCACTAATTCGTCTCAAGAGTGTAGCAGCAGTTTTCTTTATATTCCATGAATACAGCTAGATGTTCAGAAAATAACTTAAAACTTGTGGACAAACCATAACAGCTCAAGTACTTCTCTAGCCATTGTTAGCAAGCTGGGTTTTTTTGTAACCAAAAATGTATTGATATTGCTCCGGTACAGATGCATCTATGCAGTGGTGGTTGGTATTACACCAGGAAGTTTTCTATAATTGAACTTACTAAAAGTTTCAAAAGCACAGTATAATTCTGTTTCATTCACGCAGTGATAATGGATTTATAGTCATGAGTTCCTAGAGCAGTAGCAGTTTGCTGCTTTAGGTGTTCACACCTGGCAGTCACCAGCTGCACGTGCCTTAAGAGGCCAGTAGACCTCATCCTGGTGCCAGTTTGACTGGGCTGTCATATGTCCACCCACTGCAGCTCCATAGAGACTTGGAATTTCAGCAATGACATCTTTTGGTATTTTCAGTCTTCCAGCCTTATGCCTCTCTGCCTTCCTTCCCTGTTTGTCATAAAATGCAGACAGAAGAGGTCTGAAGATTTTAAGTGTATCCCTACCTTGGCACTCATTTCCACAGTACCACTGTTTTTCCACATCTGCGCTCTGGGAGTGATAACCCATCCATGCAAAGCTCACAGAGGTGTGAAAATTAATTGCTGTTTGTAAGGCACTTTCGTAGAAATGTGTGTGGCAATTGGTCCTCTTGAGTTTTGTTATACATCTGGTAATTCAAGTGTAACTGGTTGAACATATTACTCTGCTTCCAAAGGTTATTGCTGCATACCTTTTCTGCGAAGTAGAACAGGGTGAGATGAAGGTTAGAGACTAGTCAGGTTGGTGAATTTCCTTGCAAGACAGAAATTACAGGGTGTCAGTCCTTTCTTGTTTCTGTGGTAATGAGTACACCTCAGAGATTCCCAAATGACACTCCTAGCTGACCACTGACCATCTGTGTTTGTCTTGAAGTAAATAAAAGGTCTTGATCATATGACTGTCTGAACTTAAGCATTCAAAATGGAAAAAAATAAAATAACAAGTGTCTTCAGCATGGTGAGAATGTGTTGTAATTTAGCCACAGTCATACATACACAATTAGGACGTAAGCAGATAACTCTCAGTATTGTGTTTTCTTCTGAGAATGGTGAAAAGTACCTATCTCATGTCCTGGGCTTAGTTTGATCTTTGTAGAGCCTCTGCTTTGCATGACTGTGTGCTAAGAAATTACTCTGCGTGATCTAGGGGCTATTCTTAATTACAGGCATTTTCCACATTTTCTGCACAGTAAGTTTTTGTTATGGTCCTTGTCTTGCTGAAGAGTTCTTTCATGCTTCATTCTCTTTTCTTATTTTTTGTTTAGCAACAGGTGGGATCTGAAACTTTTGTTCATTTGACTGATGTTAGCTCAGAGACATCACATGAGTTCTGTTGGACCTGGGCATCTTAAGATTTTCGTCCTATGAAAAGTTGCAGGAAAAAAAAGTTTTCCTATAAGTGCAGAATCACAGGGTTAGATCCATGGTATTCACTGAGTGAGTACTGTGACCTTCTGCAAGTTTTTATTTCTATTGTTCAAAGCAATTATTTTCTAAAAGTGGTCACCATACCTTAAATATTTTACATGTGTGTTTTACAAATAGTACCCAAGACCACTTGAATAGATAAGGGGAGAAAAGAGATTCCTGTCCCATTTTCTCTCCAGGTTTGTTTATTCCATCAATTTATTTCTTCCTTTTTTTTGTATGGTCTGCCCTATTGTTTTCATCTGTGATCTTCATTTAAGTGAGTGTCTTTGACCAGTGTGGACAATCAGGCATAAAAAACCCCATCTCTAACATTTTTTGAAAACAGGAACATAATCATATAGCAGTGATCAAACACCCAAATGAACACGAGAGTTTACTTCTGATCTAGTCCAGTGGAAGCTTTCTTGCATCACCAGTGCTATAGTTTGAAAGCTTGATTTTTCAGTCCCTTCACCTAAGAACAGCTGCATCTCCATGAAAGAAATAGGCAAGAAAGGTCTCCAAGATATAATTAGTTTCTACAGCAGTTTTTTTCAAAATATGTTTTAAGTTGACAGCCGCCGATTTTAGTAATTTCCAATTTCATTGTCTATCCTCATGGGGTTAAGGCTGGAGAAACGCAAAACCACTGGTGATCTAGTAGATTAGAGGTTTCAAATGAATTAAAGTAAAATTAAGTTAAGCAACTGGAGTGACACGATGAGACACGCCATGAGATGTGTGGATGCTGTGCCTCAGGAGCTGGAAGACCCTTACTGCTGCCATCAGCCAGATTAAAGATAGAGTCATGCTAAAGTGACTGTGGTCCTGTTCCGCGTTTATGCAAGATCCACAGTTTTTGTAATCTTTGTTACTCTCGATACTCCTCATTTACCTATAAATTGGCTGCCACCCCCCCGCCCTATGTAGGCATAGAGGGGGGTGTTGCCCGAAGCAACCAAGGTAAAAAAAGGACAGCGAACTACCCTGTGTGGGACTCCAGGACATCAAAGACCCCTATTGGCTGGATCCAGCACCAGCGATCTCTCTCACTCTATCTCTTTTCTTTTTCTTTGTCTTCCTCTCTCCCCCCATCCTCTTTCTTCCTCTTTCTCATATCATATTGTGAAGTTTACGAATACAGCCATTCGCTAACAGTGTCCCTTCATCCGAGTAACCATTTGTAAGTTTTCGTTCAAATAAAATTGTTACTCATTAAAGGACCACCAGTGTTGTTTAAGTGCATCTCTAGCCAAAGGTATTTTCGAATCTGAGTCACTTTCCTACCCCTCTTGTGTTGGGAAGTCTTAAGGGATACCCAATAAGTGGGCAGTAGAGCAGGGAAATAACCTCTTAGCTGTAAGCCAAGATAGGTTTGAGCAGTGCCAAGACAACAGCTGCCCGGGAAAGGCCAGAGCTTGGCTGCTACCCTGTTTGAAGTTATTTTCCCCTTCCCTGTCTCCAGTTAAAAAACAGAGTTTCTAGTATGCCTCTGCCGAACCCAGACAATTACTTAGCAGGTTTAAATTTCCACGTGGTCAAGGACTGTAAAGGTGTGCCATATATAAATATTAATAGTATACAAATATAAAATTATGCCTAATTGTAAATACATATACATTTACAAGATCAAGAATACATATAAGTAATATAATTTTATTTTGAAAATCTGTTCTATATTCTGTATTATTAAATATAATATAGTCTATTAGCATGGGATATACACTTTATCATTATTCTTCATTATTATTGTTATTAATACTACTACTACTACTATTAAACATGTTCTGTTCCGTAGTCAGATGAGAAAGAAAAGAGAGGTCTTGCACCGAAGGTGTCTTGACTTATGGGGTGACAGAGCTGTGGCTCTGCTGGAGTCTGTCCTACTCAGTATTTTCCTGAATTTCCAGTGTAAGAACACACTTTTCTCAGTATTGCACTTGTGCAGAGCATGAGGCCAGAAAGAGACACAAAGAGGAGCACAGAATCAAATTTCAAAATCATCTCAACAGGTTAGAGATCTGGGCTGGAGATGACAGGATGTGTGAAATGCAGGGTTCAGCCCTATGCTAGGGGAGGAAAATGCTGACAAGCTGGGTAACAATTTTTTTTTTTTTTTCTTTTGGTAAACAAACAATGCTGTGCAAAGGAAAGGGAGTAACTTTGCTCTATGGCCAATGTGGATGGGACAGGGCAAGAGGGCAGGTCAGACATCAGAACATGTTCATTAGCCACTGTGACATGGGAATAAGTGTGCAGAGCAATGTCGCTGTGGTGCAATGAAAACAGTTCTCAGATGGCAGATCTTCAGCTTTGTCCTTGTTGCAGTGCCGATCTCTGATACGCTGGTGCAGAAAAGCACTGGAACAGTGAGAAACCTCCTCTGTTTTGTTGAACCACACACTGGTATGGCATTTACAGTTTATCTGGGCTACAGCAGGTACTTCCATGCAGTTGTGCATAGCAAGTTTCTAGAATGAGAGAGCTAATCCTTCCCCAAAATTAGGAAAATACAGGTTTTTGCATGCGCTTGGTGTTGTAGTATAACTACTGTTTGTCTCATTAAACCTGAAGTAATAGACTGTAATTTTTATACTCCTGGTATCTTTGCAGTCTAAATACGAAGAGGGGAGGGTGTATTTGTGTTACAAGTGTTCTCCCAAAGCTGCTGAGAAAACCCTCATCGCCCTGTGATAGTTTGCAAAATCTGCTGCAACACACCATAAGGAGCCAGCATATTTTAGCTGGTAACACTCCAAATGTCATAGCTTGGAATTTGCAAAATATTGCAGGATGGAAAAAAAAATTAATGAACTATTCTCAAAATGTAGAAGCTGGCACTTTTTTTGGGTTTTTTTTGATCTGTGAGATTTTGATCCTTGCTGTTGAGCCAGCTTTGTACAGAAGATGCCTAACCACTCTTGCAGTGTACTGTTTTCTGTTTTCCATCATGTGGATTGTCCCCTATGGCAGTTTGCAGTCATACGAGGTCATGCCACTCTACACTCTAAAGTTAAATATTTGCTCAGATTTTGTTGTAACTGAAAGCTTTTTATAATCTTTCTTTTTTTTTCATTTTTAATGAGGAAAATGAGTGTTTCCTGTTCAAAATTTAGATTTCATACTGTCTTTTTTTTAGCTCTGTTAGGGGGAAGAATGATGTCTGGTTTCTTTTTTTTTTAACTTTCTGATCTGTAACTATGAAAACAAGGGTGTGCTTTTAAAAACTGAGCTCTTACAGTGCCAGTGTTAATTTTTTTAAACCCATGAGGCAAACATTTATTGAGTAACCCGTAAATTGCAATTGAAACTGTTCCATAAAGTGGTTGGCATAGTCTCTGCCAGATATGCGTATCCTAGCAATTTTACCAGACTTGGTGAGTGCTGATGACTTAATTTTAAACCACTCTAGTTTAACATTTGCATCTCTGATTTCCAAAAGTACTACTACTATAACTATTGTGGAAATAAGCAAGTTAAGAAGAAGTCTTGTATGTTGTGTTTATAATGATTTGTTATTAACTGTCCATTGTCAGGTGGATATTTTCAAAATCCTCTAGATTTCAAGTCACATTTCAATGTAGATTCTCTTTACAAAATTAAAATTAGTGCCACCAAGCCAAGACATGCAAAAAAGCCTCATACAAATAACTTCTGTCCACAACCTCTTTCATTGAAATCCTGTTTTCTGCACACAGCTTCACTTCATAGCAGTGTATAGCTAAGAACCCCATAAATGACAATTTTTCCCTGAACTCAATATTATGAATTAAATAAGCAATGTAGTATTCGATGCATTTTATCTAACCTGGTGCTTGGCCTCAGCCTAAAAATCAGGCACAGTGCCAAGTGTTTGCTGAGCTGGCAGTGTGATTTGATTGAAATATTGGTGACAAGGATTTTTTGGCTGGGCAGAGCTGGGTCAGATATTCTGTTTTCACAAAGTTGTCTTGATTTGAAGAACGGAAGTTACTTGTGGAGGTGAGTGAGGAAGGCCATAAAATTATGCAGTATGTATAAATACACAGAAGGTGGATTTTTTTTCCCTTTGTCTCACCATAAAAAGTCTAGGGGCTCATTCCTTTAATGTATTAGACATTATGATACTATACAGCAAAATACAGATGGGTTAACCTCTCAGAAACAGAAGCACTAGTCAATTAATGCTTGCAAGTTTTACTAGATAATTAAGTTCTAAGCATTTTTTTCCTGTTTGGCTTTTTCTCTCCCCAAATAGTCTACCTTTTAGTTAGCTTTTTTCTTCTGGTTCAATAATCTATTTTGAAATAATGAGACTGATTTCAGTATAGCAATGTACAGGAGCCTTTCTTAGCAAGGTGTTTACATGTATGGAAGAAAAACATGTGGCCTGGCAGAGGAAAAAAAAATCATAAATTTGGATTTACCATTTGTTTTTGACCATAAGATAATACCTTATACTGAGCAATGTAAATAAGTCATGTTTTGGAACAGCTCCACGATATAGTGGAGCATTACTGAAATACAGCAGCAGGCAGTTTATACGGAGGTTGGTTATTCACGTGGCCTCTTATTTGCAAGTAACATTCTGCACTTAAATTGAGCTCTCCTTGATATGCTGCATCTGCTTTAACATGCTATGTTTGCTGTATGCATTTGAACAGTCTCATAAAGATGGCCAAAATTTATTTTGGTCTAGCCAAGAGTCAAAGAGAAATAGCAACTCAGATCCATATATCAAAGATATGCATGATTAACCATTGTGTTTTGTGTTTGTGTGTATTAACTTTCAATGCTTTCCTGTTGGATAGTTAACTCTGTAAAGCTAAGTGACCTCTTTGCAGTCAGGCATCTCTAAAACTGTGTCACCTCTGCTGACCTCCTACATACTGATTAAACAGTTTGGCTGTGTTTGATTAGCTTAGTTTACACACCATTTAACTGGCGAAGGAGTATTTACATGAGATAATACTGTAAAGATGGGGGAGGTAAAAACCTGGAACCACTTCAGCAAGCTTTATGAAACATAGTTATGAATCCATCATGTATATGCATATTTTAAAGTCTCAGGACTGGCCCTGTGGGATCAATGATTTTTTTTTCCTTG
This sequence comes from Donacobius atricapilla, assembly GCA_013397315.1. Classification (NCBI taxonomy): domain Eukaryota; kingdom Metazoa; phylum Chordata; class Aves; order Passeriformes; family Mimidae; genus Donacobius; species Donacobius atricapilla. The sequence goes on from WBMY01014144.1 coordinate 28,475, forward strand.
TGGAGAAGTTGCTCCATCAGTGGAAGGCATTGGTTTCCCTTATTGCAGAAGTTCCCCTTGTGGCTCTGCCCTGATGTCGGTACCCTGTCCCCAGCTGTGAGATCCACATGGGGCACAAGGAATATACCTTTGAACAAGGTGAGAGCAAAGCAGATTGCTCTGTGTTTTAGTTCATTACTATCGGTGCACTACCACTGTCCCAGTACAATGAGAAAGCAGAAAGTCTGAGTGGTGACAAGTAAACATCAGCTGTTTGGTCTCTTTCTACCTCCACCAGTGAATTTCACCACTTGCTTGTGAGTTTCACTACATTGTGCTATGTTGGAAGATAAATTTGCTTGTTCCCTCCAGCATAGCTGGGGTAAATTTGTAATATTAGGTTATGTCTGTCCCTTTCATCAAATGCCCTTTATGCCACAACTAATAGGCACTGGGCAGTGATCTTCATTAATGTGTTCCAAGGGAGTTGCCAGTCTTTTTTTCCTCCCTTGGGCTGGCGTTTGTTTGTGTGTTGTTTTTGTTTGTTTGTTTGTTTACTTTTTGGAGACTGTAGCTCTTCAGAAAAAATTAGGGTGACCAGTGCATGAGGCTTTTGAGACTCCTGTGAGAAAGAAGTAACTGGAGTTTTTTCTTGAACAAATGAAACTGCCCTGGCCCCTAAAGATGTCATTATCAAGGTTTGGGGACTGGCTTGTCAAGTCAGTAGGAAGGCTTTCAGGACACACAGGGTTGCCTTGATGGTACCACACAAATCTTTTCACACAATTAAGGCAGCCTTTGGTAGCCTTAATAGGGAGTGGGGGGTAATAGGTGGGAACATCCTGGCTGTGCAGAGGGACCAAGGCTTTTGTGTGCAGGAGCCTCACATTCCTCTGGGGTTTTTTCTGGGTTGTCAGATTTGTACACTGCAGTTTGTAGGTGCAATGAGTTTCCTGTGGTCTTGGACTTTTGTCCAGGGCTGGTGTCCAAGGAAAAGTGTTTCTGGTACTGGGTTGAACAGAGATCTGCAGTTCTGTAAAAGCTTCCTCACAGCCAACCAGCAACTGGAAGGTTTGGACCCAGGCCCTTGTCATGATTTCACCCCAGCCAGCAGCCAACCTTCACACAGCCACTCACTCACTCTCCCACCAGCTGGACTGGGGAGAGAATCAGAAGTATACAAGCTGAAAAACTCATGGGTTGAGATAAAGGCAGTTTAATACGGAAAACAAAAGCTATGCACACCAGCAAAGCAAAACAAGGAATTAATTCACCACTTCCCACAGGCAGGCAGGTGTTCAGCCATCTCCAGGAGAGCAGGGCCCCATCATGCGTAACGCCTACTTGGGAAGACAAATGTTCCTCCCTTTCTCCCTCTCCTCCCCAGCTTTATGTACTGAGCATGATGTCACATGGTCTGGAATATCCCTTTGGTCAGTTGGGGTCACCTGCCCCAGCTGTGTCTCCTCCCAGCCTCTCATGCACCTCCAACTCCCTCACCAGCATAGAAGTATGAAAAGCAGAAAAGGCCTTGGCTCTGTGTAAGCTCAGCAGTACATTTTGTCAGTGGGCAGGGTCAGTGCAACAGGCACATACACCAACTTTTAAAGAAGAGGGGTAATTTACTATAGTTCAACACAGCAGAAAATTACAAAAGGATAAGCTAAGCCATGCACCTAATCATTACTAGAAAAGATTGCCTATAGTGATTAAGAAAGATGCATCACTGATTACCCCAGTACTTTACCAACATCCAGATCCACACATCAGCTGGGGAGCCCATGTCACACTGAAGGACTGGAGAGCCACTCCTGGTAACTGGGAAATCCTACATGGTGCGTCCACTGGTAAGCAAGGTTTCCATCTTTGCTGTGAGAGGGGCCAGCTTTTATATTGTGGAATAAACAAGCTTATGTACCTTCTAGTGCAGAAACATCTGGTTTCATCCTCCTCTTGGGTTCTACCCAAAGGCTGGCCAGGGCTCAAGGAGGATCCAAGAGGGTTGGCTTTGACCATATACCTCCAAGAGAGGCCAGATGTCTGATTTCATGGCTGTGTCCAGCCTCTAAACACAGAAAGATAAATTCATTCTTACCACACTACATATTCCACCAGTGAGGGGATACAAATATAATAATGCTAATGATCAAGCTTGCTAATGAGCAGATACAAATATCATGTAACATTTGGTTGCAAGGTTCACCTGGAGGTCAGCTTTCACTCAGGGCCTGTTGTTCAGGACTCAGTACTTCACAATAACAAAACTATCTCTGTATTATCAATGTGGTGTTCAACACAGATCCAGAAGACAACCCCTTACCAGCCACTGTGAAGAAAATTAACTCTACCAGCCCATAACCAGCACAGGCCCCATAACTTACGCCAGAGCCCTCTGTCAGGAAGGTCCTGCTCATGCATCAGGAAGGCCTGCTGTTCCCATTGCATAATGCTTTTATAAGAATTAATGCCTTTTCCCCAAGGCATGAGGTATATTGTTGAAATTTTATTGAAAGTCAAGTAAATTAAGTTATATAGGTAATTTTCATCTGCTTGATTCACCTTTCGTCTCTAGTTAATGACCATTTTGAAAGACTCGCAGTCATCAGTGGTCTGGCAGTTTTTCCTTGTGACTGTTGTTCAAATGTGATCCTTTCTGATTTCATTTCTGTTAAATACTTCACTACTTTTAACTATACTTTGCTTGTGCAAGATACTTTCTTAAAAACAATAGAAGTGTATCACTATTGCTGAATGTATAACTATAATATAAGGAACTGAGAATTCAGGAGCATGTCAAGGTAAAATTTCTGCTAATGTGACACGCTATTTGAGAAACAATGTCTTGGTTTTGTTGTGTGAGATGTATTTTTTCCCTGTTTTTTAGCAGAGGACTGATGAAAGAAAGAGACATTACTATTTCACATGGTTTGACCCAATAGATTATTTGGTAGAAAGTATTTGAGTAGGTGACAAATTGAATTGCTTTTACATTTCCAAGATTCTTAAGATAGAAAATAGAAAAGACAGCACTAGGTATACATGCTGCATATATAATAATATTACTGCTAAGGAAATTTAATTCAGTCTCCAGTGATAGGTTTGGGCAGATGTTTTGCATTCAGCTAGAGATAAGGTAATGCATGCAGTGCAGTCTCAAGCAAGTAGGAACAGAATTAAACTGATATTCTGCATTAGTTGTGTATTATTTATTGTATCTGATAGAAGTTTAGAGTAGACGCCTGATACTCACACCATCTGCCTGGTGTTTAGAAGAATAGGGAGGTGTTGTCTGGATTTTCTGCATAGGAGCTGCTTGAGAAAAGCTTTTATTTTGTAAATCACTTCTTTGCTGGTGTTTTTTTGGATAACTTGCTTTCTCTGCTAAGGCTATAGTTCTGGCATTAACACCCAAAGTTTGCATTTAGAAGTTGACTGCAGTGTGCAGTGATGCCAGTACTTTATATCAAGACAGTGAAAAGCAGCAGTTGCGATCAGCTGCTGTAAGAAACCAGTATTTCTGTGCTCTGAGGGCAGGAAACTGCAGGAAGACAGTTTTCATAGACTGACAGAATCATAGAATATGTAGATTGGAAGGGACCCTCAAGGATAATTGAGTCCAACTCCTGGCCCTGTGCAAGACACCCCAAGAGTCACACCATGTGCCTGAGCATTGTCCAAACACTTCTTGAACTCTGTCAGGTTTGATGCTATGACCGCTTCCCTGGGGAGCCTCTTCCAGTGCCCAACCACCCTCAGGGTGAAGAACTTTTTCCAATGTCCAACCTAAACCTCCCCTGACTCAGGTGCATGTTTTTTCTTTGAGTCCTGCCACTGGTCACCACAGAGAAGAAATCAGTACTTTACCCTCTGCTTCCTCTCACAGGGGAGTTGTAACTGCAGTGAGGTAACAACCCCTCAGTCTCCTCCAAGCTGAACAGACCAAGTTACCTCAGCCATTCCTCACATGGCTTTCCTTCCAAACCATTCACCATCCTCATGGCCCTTCTTTGGAGGCTCTTACATTACCTTTGTGTTTTATTTGTATTGTAGCACCCAAAACTGCCTCCAGCACTTGAGGTGAGGCTGCCCCAGTGCAGAGCAGAGAGGGACAATACCCTCCCTTGCCCGGCTGGCAATGCTGTGCACCCCAGGACAGGGTGGGCCCTCCTGGCTGCCAGGGCACTGCTGACTCAAGTTTTGGGGTAGTTCATTATCAGAATATACAATGAAAGGGAAAAAACCCTCAAGTTTTGAAAATCTACTTTGCTTGAGAACTCTAAAGAAATAGGTGTGAGTAATATCCTCAGAAAAAGAATGAGAGAAGGATGAAAACAATTCAAAAAATACAAAGAAGTTTCCAGCTCCCCAAGTTGGGAATAATCTGATGGAAGAAACTATCCAGTCCACCAGACAATCAGGTGATTACATGCCACAGAGGATTTAGGTGGGAGGATGAGGTGGAACTTTAAAACTGAGTTTTAAAAGCCATGTGGCTCAGGACTGGTGCTTCCTGAAGGAGCTTACTGTATTTTGGTATAAATCTCTCAAGAGAAAACCAAATTTTGAATCAGATTCTCTAGACAGAGACTACAGTTTCGTCTGGAATGGTGCAGTTTGCAATAGTCTGTCTTGATTCTGTTCACTGTCCATCCATCTACCCCTGTGGTGGAAATGAGACACAAAAAATCTTTCCCCACAGACAGGGTTAAAGCAATAGTATTGTCCTGGTAAGAAGAGAAACAATATTCAGCAATGTCTTTCTGAGGCTGGTGTCTTAGTGATACCTGGAGGAGAAAGGAGCTATAGCTAAACAGCAAAAATTAAAAACGGGCAATGCAAGGGCTACTTAGTGCTGCCTGATGCTTGTCAGGAAATGTAGCTTGATATGTGTAGTGCATGTGAATCTTATGCACTCTACTGCACTTGCAGCATGCAAGCCGCCAGGTTTGTCCATGCAAAGCAATATGCCTGCAGAGTTATTTTGCTCTTTCTTATGGGATGCATTTACTTGTTATGCTAGAGGAGTACAGAATAACTGGGTGGACAGTTGCAGCAAGACAGTATTTGTTCTGACAAAATCCTGTTTTATTCTGTTTTGTTTTGCGTTCATGAAGTTTGTTGATGTGCATCCTGGGGATTGAGTGGGCTGTGAGTGGGAAGTCTGAGACTGCTGGAGGGAACAGTTTTTCAGGAACTGCCGCCGTAAATAAAACCCTTGGCCTGTCTGGTTGCCTGCTTATGTTTCACAGTTAACAGAGAATGTTTTCTAGAAACTGCCATAAAGGGCAATCTTGATTTTTCTGTGGTAAGGGTGGTTTGAGACGGTTTAAAAGGATTGTGAATTTAATTTTGCAGGCATCTATGCATGCCAAGCTCACCGAGATAGCTGCCAACTCTCCCTCTGTGCTGCCCAGCAAGGAGAACACACGCTGCTCCAGCTCTTGATCCTGACCAAAATCCCTTCTGCTTTCAAGACTGTGCAAACTATCACACTAGTGAGTTACATCTTGTTTGCTAACCTTAGTGGCAAAGGAATTCAGTGTGCCATTAATGGGAAGGTACAAGGAAGATCAAGTGAGTGTCCTCACTGTGCATCACTCAGGATCTGGCATGTGACTGTCAACTGGGAATGCCACTTGGCAGTGCCATGCATGGCAGCAGTATGTGCATGCATGCAGAAGGTGCAGGTGCTGAAGGAAACTGATGAAATTGAACCACACTGGAAACCTTCACATTATCTTCTACCAGTCTGTCTGTCTGGATCTAGATGGCTTACATTTTTCTGCATGCTTATATGATGAATGGTAAAACTACTACAGATGTTGACTTACAAATCATAGCAGTCAGATGCTATGAGGAGGAATTAAGAAAGTTACAGGCACATGTGACCTTTGCTGAAACTGGCAGTGAGTATTTGATTTCATCATCTGGGTTAAGAGTGTATTTCTTAACAGAAGTTTTTCAAGTTGGTCTTTAACTTTCTGTGGAAGCACTTGTTAAAGCAGAGGCAGGTGACAGTGCTGCTCTGTTTCACTGAGAAGCCAAGTGCTATGGTTTAGACATTACCATTTGTCTTCTTTATGGATATTTATTTAAATATATATCTGTGTTTTGGGGATTTTGGTAGCCTTTTGCGAACATTCATTTCTTAAATCAGTCTTTTCCTAATGTTAGCAGCTGGTGCCATAGACTTTATACATTACTGGCTTCACAAATAATTCCATAGGTAAAGAAAGTGAACTGGTTGTTTGTAAAGCATGAAGCTAATAATACAGCCCCATCTTTGGATGCTGCCCAGTGGTGTCTGTGGTTCAGATTTGCACCATGTTTGAGTGATAAGCATTTGCAGCCGTCTAAGTGAGCAGGTCAGTCTCACCAAGCAACCATCTGCCCAGTGGCAAGGTAGTTTCCAATGCTCTCACCTGTTGCCACTGGCCTGAGTGATCTCCGTGCACTGCACAGCAATGCCAGACTGGGTTTCTTCTGCTTGTCTTGTATCCTCACATGGTTGGCTCGAATATCACTTTTAGTTACTGGCACAGAACCAATCCTGCCTGCCAAATGCTATATTTGTCCCAGAGGCTGCTCTCCTACCCCTTGCCCCTCATTGTCCATCTTGCCTAGTCTGTAGGACTGGACTCTGGATGAGAACAACCAAAAGCTTTATATTTAACAAAAGAATATTTAATGGCTAGTTACCAAATACAGTGCTCTTAGCTATGAAATGTTTAACTTGCACAGCTGTGCTGCAGAGAAAGAAATCTTTTGACTGCCTTTCCCCTATCTATCATCTTCCAAAACTGTACAGCCAAGATATTTTAATTTCTTCCCTTTATGTCTTTGGCAGATTTATCCTTATATTGCACAGTTATTCTAAACACAGGCCTTTTAAAATGCTGTGAGAGGCTTTATTTTTGTTTGCATCTCGTTTAGTATTCCTAAGTCCATTTGTTCCAGTCTGGCAGACAGCAAGTAGGCTAAATTTATTTTCGTGTCCCTCAACAATTTGGCTTGCTTTAGCAACCGCAGGAATAGACTCCTCTGTAGTGCACTGTGGTGCAACTTGAAATGAAACCTGTTTTTAACAAAGGTAGACACACTTCCATCTCCAACAGCCAAACGAAGGACCTATTTCATGTTTTTAACTGGTTTAAAAGCAGTATTATAAAGGATATTTAACGGGGGAACAGAGCTGTTCAGTTTTGTCTCATGCACTGCTGGGCCTTATGAAACTGTGGAGCTTGCCCTTTGCAAATATAATTTGGGTTGCTCAGACTTCTCAGATGTCCTGTGTTTTTAAAAGCCTTTGAGTGCTTTGTTTCTGTGCCACTTTTTCTGTGCAGGTAGGCAGTTACATGGCTACAAAGAGGAACAGTCACAGAAGTGCCAGCATTCATGCCTCATCAGAGGCAATACTTCAGTACTTGCATTTCTGCTCTAAAGAAATGGTTACATTTTAAAAGGCGAGTGTAGAAGGATCATCTTGTCCATAGTGTAGACGACACAAGGAGCAGTATGTATGTCTGTCCTACAGGACTTAAGTGCGTTCATCTGTTATGTGTGGCAGATTTTTTTTTCCTGCTGCTGCTGCAGGAAAGCATGGGTCAGAAATTGTGTCCAACCTTCTGTCTAGCCAGAACAGGGGAATGTTGAGCCTCCAGGACAGTAAGTGAAATGTGCGCTTCCATTTGGCACACCATCAAAGTCCTCACATAGGGGGCTGCTTTGCTAAGGCTTCGTTCACAGCATTCTTTGGCTTTGTACACATCATGGGACTGTGGCTGGAGATGCCAGCTTGCTCTGATCCTTCAATGTAGTCTCATACAAATGCTATTGAAACCTTAGACTGGACTGAGCATCAGAAGGGTTTGGAGGTTGCACATAGCAGGGACATTTTTCAGCGGTAATATTCAATCAGCACTTCCATCTTCCTCTTTGGTGCCAACACGCACCTTTTACTTGAAATTAGGCAGGTGGAAGTGTGTGTGTGAACATATGACAGGAACTGCCATTCAGATCTGGAGGATTCTGTTTTCTCCTGCCTTGTAGGTAGCACAGTGACCGCTGAGATTCCTGCAGGTAAAGGTGAAATACACTCAGTGCAAAACAAGGTGAAATTCAGCTCAAGATGTGGTGTAAGGCAAGGGGTAATTGTCCCTCTAGCTTCTTTCTGAGGTTGCTCCAGCACTGACAATTCCCAGAAGGGTTAGAGGATGTCTTGCCTTGGCAAATTTAGAAGTGCTGCCTTCTAGAGAGATGTGACATCATCATCACCGCTGAGTTTGGGGGTAGTAATTTTCACTGCTGCCCCCCCCAACTGCATCTTAGTGGTAACACTTTGCAACTGGAAGGAAACAGCCTTGTTTTCAGACACCTCAAGAGTGGTCAATGCAAGAATTCAGAGTACAGATTTTTCTGTTTTGGACTCACTGTACTAGTAAATAATCAGGAGCTTTGACTGAAACAACTCTTTCTGAGAGGCGATGAAACTGTCTAAGTGCATTGCCAGTGAAATCTGATTGGAAAAAACATCAGCAGAAATTAAATATTACTGGTCAGGGCAGTTCAGTACACTTACATCCTGTATAAATGTCAGCATGTTCTTTTTCACCCTTTCTCCTTTTTATTTTGGGTTCTAATTTCTAAATAAGACCTTGTGTCATTTCTCGCTATAATTCCAAAATAGCTCTTCTAGGTTTTGTTTTATTTCTTCAAACAAGACATGTCCAGGTATCTGCTGTGTGTAAGAGATCTGACTGGTTTTAAATGCAAATATACACCATGACACAGTTGAATGAATGAGTATCAAATCTGTACATGTCCTTGCAGAAAATGTTTTTAAAGATTAGATTAGTAATTAGTATGTTAGAAAGCTCTGTGTTACCCACCATGTGATCCTTAGCTATTCGAGAAGAGGGGAGATAACAGATGGAAAAGTTTATATTTTTGATTTTTAAAAATATTATCTTCCTGGAGACTAAGAAGTTTGTAAGAATGCATTTCTTGAAAGTTAAATGTTTGCTTTGGAGGTGTATACCTTACAATAAACTCCTATGCTGCTTGTAATTAGTTTTATTTAGCTGTTTATACTAGCATGCATTTTGTCTGCGGCCATTTCTCACTAATGAAATGAACCAGCATGAACAGAAACGGGTAATTTTGGAAGGAATTTCCTCATCTATTTTTGTGCAGTAAGTCCAGTACTCATAAAGCATAAAAAGAACAGACTTTAATGAATAACAGAATCATAGAATGCTTTGGGTTGGAAGGGACTTAAAGATCTAGTTCCAACCCCCTCTGCCATGGACAGGGATGCCACTCACTAGATCAGGTTCCTCAGAGCCCCATCCCACCTGGCCTTGAACACTTCCAGGAATGGGGCATCCACAGGTTAATGAAGAGTTGTGATGCAGCTATGGAACAATACATCCAACCATATATAAACGTTTTTTCTTACACGCCTGCATCCACTTTACTGGTCCTGTGATTTATTCAGCCTTGTTTTCACTTACTTTGCCAAACATTTAGCAGTGTATGTAGCGCATATTTTGAACTTCAGTTGTCCAAAGGCTACAGTTTAGGTTTTGCATCTCTCAGAGGAAATAAGTGAGAGTTTGTAAGACTTAAGAGTCCTCCATAATAGGTAGAGCTCTTCTTCCAAAGTCTTTTGCGTGCCAGTTGAATATTCTGGAGTTTCTCTCCTTTTTTTTTTAATCATGCACCTTCCCTATATCTACATGTTGTGCATGCCAAATCCTGCACTGATGTTAGTAAGAACTGTACTTGCTTGAGAACATGCATTTTATTCTTTTGGCCAAAGCTCCAGTACTTGCCTAGTTAGAGCTTTGTCAGGTTTTCAGATCTTCAGGGTCAGATTTTATAGACGTTTAATTTATGTAGACTTCTGAAGATCTCATTCAGTGCTCTTAATTACGTAAATGCTTCTAAGAGCTGAGGCCTGGGTTGACTGAGCCAGCCAATGTCAAAGGGCTGTACGTGTACAGCTCGTGAAGCCTCCATAGTTCCTGCCCCACTGAACTCAGACCAGCAAGTTTTCGTGGTGGCATGCAGAGTGGCCTGGGAAGGTCAGTCTCTAAGATCTCGGATGTCCCATCCCCCATCTCTCCATCAAGAGAATAGTAGGTCAGGCTGCTTGTCCTGTGGGATTGCCACCAGCCCCCTCACCTGTATGTGGGTTAAGCATCATGAAACATCGATGTCTGTGTACTTTCAGGGAACTCATCTCAGTAATCTTAAAATATAATCTCTTTTAAAACTTGGTTTAATTTTCATTTTAATCTCAATTGATCAGTGATATTATGTTAGAGACACACAGCTAGATATGTTTCTAGGGATAAAAAAAACTTGGTACTTAGCTGAGTGAAGCACTTCTAATCTTTTTGTCCTCTAGCTGTCAGCTACAGGATGCTACCTTGTATTTTTGTCTGGCTTACATTTGAATGCAATCCTTGCTAGCTCATTTCTAGGGCAGCTTTTATATCACTGTATTTTCTACATCATGTCAAATTCAGGTCTAGGAAGTTTTATTAGGGACTCAGTTGCATATGATCTGTTAAACACAGTTGGACACGAGCCCGTTCATGGAATAATCTATTATCTTTAAGTTTCTAGTATTTTTTTTTAGATTTGTTTGCCAAGAACAGCTCTTTTCTCTGAGACTGGGTTGTTTTTTAAAAGATTTTTAAAAGCAGATGCAGGACAGGACCTCAGAGTGAAGCCAATAGTTCAATGATAACAATAATTGTTGTTACATCGAAAAGCATACTGTAAAGACAGTTCAGAAGACAGTTTTCCTTGCTGAGAATTAAGTCGCTGGAGAATCATTAAACATCCAAAACCACCTCTGTTAACAAAAGGAAAAACCTAAACCCTTAAATTCTAGTAAAGGAAATGAAGTTTCATCCTTACACAGAAATGCTGAGTTTCTACAATTTTTCTAATTTCTGTAGGAAATAACCTCAGTTTTTCATTGGTGGTTAATAGTGTTGTTTCACTCGCACTTTTCAGCAAGAAATGCTTGTTTTCAGTATTGCTCTAGTAGCAGTATTCCGATTTTGAATTGGTTTAGAAAAGCTCTGAAATGAAAGAAATCTTACAAATAAAAATGACAAATCAAATCTGGCACCGTAAAGCCTTTCATCCACAGAAGCTGCTTGTGTTTGCTTGTGAGGAATAGCATGGAACAGTTAAGTTGTTTGGGCTGGAACTGAAGGCATTGGGTTCCTTCTATGAAGATGGGGGAGTTTGGTCTTCATCATTTTTGTGCAAGTCAGTGTTAATATTCCTGTTTTCTTTTCAGTAAATCATGTGCAGACTTTCTCTGAATATAATTTCTAAGAAAACAAAGAGCAAGGGAAAACATCTTGCCTTCAGGCTGTGTGTGTTTGATTCTTCTCATTGTAATTCTAAAGTTAGAGAGGGTACACACACTTCATTGTAAACTCAGGAAATTATATATTTTAAACATTTTCCAAACATGGGATGCAATTTCTCCATTAAAGAATGATTTTAAACTGCAAGCTGAGACCAATCCAACTGTCTATGATATAATGCATTTTTAGTCTCAGGTCATCATGAGAAATGGTGTGAAGGCAGATGCAATTTTGGAACAAATTTTAATAAATGATACAAAATAGCCTATCCATGATAGATAAGCTTCTTGGTAGCTGCAGTAAAATATAGGCTATTCTTTTCAAGTGATCAAGGCCTTAAAATCTTATTGTTGATATACTTTTCAGGAATGCTTTTCCAGAAGATGTATTCTTTCTTTGAAAATGTCTTTGCTGAATACATAGATAATAAAACATGAGAGATAGCCAAGATTGACTTGAGGCGACAATAAAACTCCCTGCTACGTTTTACTAATCCTGATGCACAGGCATCTTCTCAAGTACTCCTCTTTGTTGTAGCACTGGTTGTATGGTGTAGCAACATACATCGTCAAGATCACATTTTTGCTGATGTTGCCTTTGGCACTCATATTGATAAAGCCCATGGAGGCATCATGAATATCAGGTTTTCACCCTGGTGCTGCTGCAGCCGAGCTGTTTAACTATTAAGGTGTTGACTGGATGCAGATTTCCCTGTCACTACCATTTTTGTCTCTTCCCATGGCAGGTTTTACCCCAGAGGCTCTGCCTGAGTACTGGTGTACCTGAGAGTCCCTGCTTGGGTTATTGCAAGACCTATTTCTGGCAAAAGCAAAACCAGGGCCATCTTTTTTTTTTTTCCCCTGGAAAGTCATAGTGCTGTCATCACCTCAGCACCCTGTTCAGCTTGCTCTGAGTGATGATGCCAGCTCTGGCTAAAACACAGGTTGGAGTCATTAAAACTGGAGGCAAGAATTTCTAGCACTTAGAAGAGATACTGATTGAGAAAAACGGGGCAAGAGGTCTTATTTTTTGATTTTTATGTTTTGGTAGACATAATGTGAACTCAAAGCAAGATAATATGGATTACTAAAGGGATTAAGTACTGGTGACTGAGGTAAAAAATGTTATCAAAAACAATGATGAAAAAATTATGTGAGTGTACAGACATATTTTCATCAGTCTGGGCTTTTCAAAACACAGAAATCAAAATTACAGAATCATAGAATCAGTTCATTTGAAAAAGATCTCTGACACCATCAAGTATACTTGTGGCACTAAGTACCACATCCAATCTTAAACACCTCCACGGATGGTGGCTCCGTCACCTCCCAGGGCAGACCATTCCAATGTTTAGTCCCCCTTTCTGTGAAGAAATTCTTAATGTCCAACTTGAACCCCTTGAGGCTATGTCCTCTTATTTTTTTCACTAGTTGTCTGGCTACACCCTCCCTTCAGAGTTGCAGAGTTGTAGTGATAAGGTCTCACCTGAGCCTCCTTTTCTGCAAATTAAACAGCCCCAGCTCCCTCGGCCACTTCTCATCAGACCCTGTGCTCCAGACGCTCCCCCAGCTCCTTTGCCCTTCTAAGGACACACTCTAGCATCTCAGTGTCTTTCTTGTAGTGAGGGACCCAAAACTGAACACAGCACTTGAGGCACAGCCTCACCAGTGGCAAAATAAACAGTGACAGTCACTGCCCTGGTCCTGCTGGCCATACTATTGCTTATACAGGCTGGGATGCCATTGTCCTTCTTGGGCACCTGGGTATATTCTGCCTCATGTTCAGCCACTGTCAACGAGCATCCTTGGATCCTTTTCCACTGGGCAGCTTTCCAGCCACTCTGCCCCCACCCTGTAGCACTATATGGGCTTGTTGTGGCCAAAGTACAGGAGTCAGCATTTGATCAAGCTGGACCTCATAAAATTGGCCTCAGCCCATCCATCTAGCCTGTCCAAAATTCATCCATCAAGGGAAGTGGCTGCAGTGACATTATTCCTTGGAGAAGTCCAACCTCAGAGAAAAGACATTTTGGACCTGGTTCAATGGCCACTGCACTCCGTGGAGTCTTCACCTCAGTGACTATTAAGTTTTTCTAAGGAAATTTGATGGTGGATAGCTTGGCTGCACCACAACAGCTGTTTCTTTCTATGGAACAGTGGTCCTACCGGTACTCAAGGAATGAGGAACAGTGCAACAGTAAAAATGTTAGCAGTGGAAACATGCATTTTGCCTTTGCTGTTAAAAGATACTTTATGAAAAGGATGTGTTTTGTTTGAAGATGTGGAAAAGTTCAGTGTCAGACCCATTATAACCTTAGTGGAAGGTAGAGCCAAATTTACACAAATCACAGTTACACAGTTTTTCCAAGTGCTTGGAAATTCGCGATGGATTTTGCACTTATGTAGTGGTTATCACATTCGCTTAATTTTTATTTTAGTGGAATAGGATTAAAAGAAAAGCAAAATAGGTTCAATTCAAAATAGAAACAGTTAGATTTATTAACATACAGTAAAGGTAAACAAAAAACAACTACGAAACCCTCTCAAAAACAACCCCTCTTCCTCCCTAGCAACAATCTACTTTTCCACGAAAAAACAATGCAAAGGGATAAAACATCAGAACTCTTAAGTCAGCATCACTTAATAAAATAGTCTTTCATTTAGTCTTTTGAGAGAGATAAGTCTTTCTTGATTTTTCTGGTAACTTTCCACAAGAGACACAGTCTGTTCGTGGCTTCCAGTTCTACTAACGCAGCCCGCCCGACACTGCATCATGTGAGCTTCCCAAAATGTAGCTTTTTATATGACTACATAAGGGCTTGTGGATTTTTAAAGCACGGGGTTTCACCTTTTAAAGATGCACAGCTTCACAATAAAGGACTTCTTATTCTTTACTGGTGACGAGGTTCCAAGACATCTCAATAGGATCA
>WBMY01014144.1:52803-96448 GCA_013397315.1 Donacobius atricapilla
GAGGCGCACACCGCCGACGAGGGCGGTGGTGATGTGCTCCTCAAGAAGATCAAGCAGGAGCTTCCTGAGGACTACTATATAGTGGCCAACGCGGAGCTGACAGCCGGCACCGATGGGCCGGCCCTGGCCCTGACGCAGATGTCCAAGCCCAAGCCGCAGCCCCCGGCTGGGCCCTCCTGCTTGGGACCCACCAGGNCCGCGCCCACCACCACCCCTGAGGCAGCGGTGCAGCTGATGCCAGGTAGGACACTGGGCGGGAGTGGAGGGGTGGTGACGTTTTTGGGGTGGCCCCCAGGCCTGGCTCAGTGAGGGTACAACCAGAGTGTATGTGCTGCATTGCATCAGGGTCCTGCTGGCTCATCAGTCAGTAGGTATAGAAGTCACATATACCTGGGAGAGGATTCAGAAAAACCTCAGCTAAGCACCTCTACTTCAGAAAGTGTACTGCAGCCACAGGCAAACTGGTTTTTAAGGTCCATTTTGGGTACAGTTGTTTCATGGGAAAGCACATGCAGCGACCTTCTATGTGCATGGGTCATGGGAGGACACAAACTGGGCCATGCACTTTCTTGATGAACCAGAAAGAAGTAGCCTCAGCCAGTGTAGCCTAGAGCTGGGGAGTTTGCTGTTGCCTTCACCTTGTCAGATGACTACTGTTGGACCTGGAAAGGCAAAGGAGAGTACCAGGAGAGAGATTTTTGCTTCTATAAATCGTTACCTGTAAATCAGAGCAGTCTGTGGACATAAGAATTATAAGTACAACCTTAACCATGAAATTGATAAGACTTTATTCCACGATAAATTTTTTTTTTCATTTTCCCAGTGAAAGTTCTCATACACTGTGTCCATAATTTTTCTTATCTCCTGCCAAAGCACATAGAATTGGCATGAACAGATCAACATTACTGGATAAAGAGCATGTTAAAACAGCTGACTTCTGCTGAGAGATTATCCCACGTGCAGAGTAACTGTTAGCAGGTGTTTGGAAGGAGGTGGAAATCTGTTTCTTGAACAGACTTGTCACCTTCTTCTGGACCTGAGCACAGGCAGTTCTCACTCTTTGAGCTTCTTTAGTGGTGTCATCCCAGGAGGAGATGAGGCAAGAGCAAGTTCTCCATCTGCTCTCTTGCCAGTTCAGCCTTGGATTGCCTGGTCAGACAGAGTACAAACAGGGAAAGGGCTAAAAACTGCCAATATGCCATCCTTGTGGCAGGTACTGTAAGATCTAAATCCCATTACTTCAACCTGAACATCCTGAAATCTGATTGCACACTAGTAAATCTATCAACTGTCAAGAGCCTGCAGATCTTGCCAGGTAAAACAGCAGACGAAGTTAAATGCAGTTTTATTAAGTAAAACCCTACTAAGCATTATAAATTTGAAAGGATGATAATTGTCTTAGTTACAGCAAAACAAATTCTTCTTTGGGGCCCATTTCTTGCATGACTGCATCTCTGAGAGGTTATTTTGCAGTAATCCTGTCATGTAACATCCCTTATGGAAATTCCGTTGCAAAACTCCATCTGCTTTATAACCAAGTCTGCTGTGCTAAACATGAGAAAGGCAGGATGCCTGATGCCACTCAACCCAAACTGTGTGTTAAATGTACTTACTCTGCCTTCCTCAGTTTGTAACCTATCGCTGATACTGGTTTCTGCCAACCTGCACCTGCAACTTGCTCAGTTTCAGACTTGCAGTCTGGGACAATGGAAGACAAACCTAAGCAGACTTTTTCCACATTTGGTGTATGTTATCTGGGAGAGTGTATTACTTTCAACAGGTCCATTAAAAAATCCAAGCTCCTTTCCACTGTTTTTGCCATATCCTCAGAAGCCAAACAAGGTCATCGGTTGTTACTGCTGAGGGTTAAACCTTACAGGAATGGATGCAGCACAACATTTTCACATTTATATAGTTTCATAACCAGGATTGGTCCATGTCTGGTGTCTCACTTTGTGGGCAAAGGGATTCCACCCACTGCCTAAATCAGCCTTCAGAATCTACGAGTGCTTTTTGCATAGACAGTGATTGGGTTCTCAGAGTGCTGTCCAAATTACAGTTTATTCAGTTATGTTCTCAGTAGTTAAATTTCTTGTGCTGTTCCGAAAAAGCATTACACAGTTTTCTTCTCAAACTGGTACAGTGTTGTTGTCTCATGCTGTTATTTTACTCAGAGGCTGTGGCGTTTCAGTGAAGATAAAGTGATTGGCATATGACTAAAACTTGATAGATGAGCAAAATTCCCCATTTCCATAGAGCCTTCTCCTTTGGGGAAGAAGTGCTGGCATTATTAAATCTTCAAGTTGCAAAAAAGTGGGAAATGTTGGAAATTGAATTTATTACAGATGCACAGCAGATTCTTGCAGGTGAAATGTGGAGATTTGATTAAAGACTAAATTAGGCTAGTTGCTCATGTACAGTGATTTGATGTCTCCTAACAAAGAATTATGTCCTGCAAGTGGTGCATGATACATAAAATTAGAGCAATATTGAACTACAAGAGTATGTTTATCTATCCTGTGTAAAATTTTTCTGTCCTAAACAGACAGATGTCTTTTACATTCTGATGTAAAAAAAGGCAGGAATTAATTACATCAAAGAGCCTTTATTAGAGCTTTTATTAGTTTATAGACTCAGTGCCTGCTTGACTAAACAAAGGTTTAGTTGAAAGTGAACAGAGGATTTAAATTCTACGTTGTCCCTCCTAATATCAGAAGCCTTGCTCTTGATCCTGTTAGAACTGGTGGTGTAGGGTCCAAGGTCTACAGGACTAAGGCCTTATTTAAGTAATGATTAAAGGCTGCAATCCAATCAGCAAGAAATATTACTTGAGCTTCAGCTGGAGTGACATATCCTTGCATTTGAACCAGACAAATCTGATAGTTTCCATGCATGGTAATCCCATAGATCATGAAAGTCTGAGTGAGATTATCCATGAAATCAAAAATCTTGATGATACATGTTAGTTTAGGCCAGTTCAATCCACATTATGCTTTTGGACTAGTCTCTCTTTCAAACATGTTTTTTTTTAAACTCATTTACTTTCCTTGATTAAGCTGTGCCAACTTAATGTGTAAGCAGGGACCTTACAAAGATTTTCTTTATATCTCAAAAGAGAAGTGGCATCCCAGTGAAGATTTGGTTAGGTTAGGCACTGATTTTTGTGTTTAGATATCCATCTAAGCACTGTGGAATATACTGAATTATTTTTTGTTGAATTTCAGCACTGATAAGTGGACATTCTTCTGTGAGTTTTCAGATTTTACTTTACCATTCTAATAGCAAAGCCTTCAAGGGTGCATGTAGGTGTTGTTTAGTCCTTTTTTAATTCTGGAAAAACTGAGAGGACCTGCATGTGTTAGTAAAGGAATTTTTGCAATGGTGGAGAGCAGGGAATTTCTGTAATTTGTACTTCTCAAACCACCTCTTGTGTCGTATGTTTTTGCTAATACTTGGGCTGGTTTTAATGTTCAAGAACCAGCAAGGGCAAAGTAGATCACATCAGTGGACATGGAAGATGAGTAAGAAACACGATGCTTTACGTTGTAGTGTGTGCAGCCTAGTGCAACCAGTGGTGTTTGGACATTTGAAACCAGGAATGGAAATGTTTTGGTGTTATTGCAGAAGGCCATGGAGGGAGACTGTTGCTTAGAGAAGGCCAGAGCTTATTTTGAAGCGGTATTAGTTTTGATTCTGAGAGCCACAGGATTTACTTTGTAAGAATTGCTGAAGAATTTATGAAGAGTACTCAATTTTTGCCTGAAGACTGAGGATGAATATGTGTTTTGTATTAACAAGACAGTGCCCCAGGACATTGCTGATTCAACATTAGTGCATCACTGTAAATCCAGGAACAAAGAGTCGCATGATAAAAAAAAAGATATCCAACTTATATGTACAAACTGTGCAGAATGCAGACTAGTAAGTAAAGATGCAAAATAAAAAAGTCATCTAAATGTATTGACTGGGGTTGCTGCTTTTGTCAGAGATGTGGCAGATTACATTCTGTGTGTACCATCAAAGTGTGTTCTATGTATATTCATCACTGAACTCACCTGACTGCTTGTTTTGCATGTACAGGCATTTTCAGAGTTTGGAAGGGAAAGATTTTTTCCACAAGCATCTCTCTTCTCACAGTCAGAGTGCTGCTCACTGTCCTGGCATTGTGGTTATCAAACAGTACCCGTGTGCTGTGATGGATGCTGGTCTGTGCTGAGGGCAGTGCTTAGCCTTCCTGACTCTGATGTCTCTGCTCTGAGATCCTCTCAATTCTTTTATTTTCTGTAACTGGTGTGTCAGGATTCCAGATCAGTTCCGGATAGTTGGCTTAGCCTGGTAACTCAGGCAGAGATGTAGTTTTACTCCTGTGCTCTCATCCCGGAAAGGTGTAAGCTGGATTGCTGCCTTTTACAGCTGGGACCTAACACGGGTTGACTCTTGTTCTGCTCTCAGTGTGGACATCCCTGTATGTTACAGGGGTTCATATAAGTTCTGTCTGAGCATGACCTTTACAATATGGAGTGCCTCTAGGGCTTGTTGGATATTGACATAGAACTCTTAGTGGAATATTTTAAGTATTTCTCTGCATTCAGAAGAAGTAGGACTTCTCCCTTCCCCCCTTCTTTCTGTCTGCAATGTCTGCAATTATGTGAGTTTATATTAAATGGAAACCAAGATCCTTATATAAGACTCGTGGATTATGAAGTGTTGGATGAGCATCAAAACGATACAAAACTTTGAGGTGAAAGGAGTCTGTTCACACCTTAGGAACTGAGACTTTTGACTAGATTTAGCTCTAACTTCTAAATCATGGTTTATCTAAAAAAAAGTGTCTGCCTCACACATTCCAAAGAAGTGCAAACAAGAAAAATAACGCCTTTTTTAGGGGTGTATATAAAGCATACAGAGCAGCAAAATTAATCCTTGTTGTAATTATTTCAAGCTCACTGGAACCGTGCTAAGGATGAAAGTAGCACAAGAAAAATAATCACATAAAAAGAAAGTTACAAAACTCTTATTTAAATAAAGTTCTTCCAAGAGCACTCAAATTACTGCTGATGGGTCTCCGTACTTTTAGTTTACATAAAAAGATTGATGAGTTGTGGCTAAAGTGACTGCTCTAAGCCTATCTCCAGGGACATATGCTGCTGAATGTGGTGAACACTTAAATATATGTAGGGGTAAGACAGTCTTCTTCTCTTCGTGTTGTATTGAAGAGCTCAGAGTCCACTGGTGACTCTTTGGGTCCCATAATTGATATCTCTTGTTGATCTACTCGATGGAGTAAAAGTAATAAGTGCTGAGATATATAACTACAAAAAATACAGCTTTTTTTTTTTAAGGTTGCTAGGGCCTGGCTTACTTAGAAAACTAAAATTACATCATTATACCTTTAAATCTCAGGAAGCTATTGACTTGATTAATCACCTGATCTTGCAGCAGTGATTTGCCAGCCCACTTCCTCCTTCAATTATCTGCATCCAAATGCTGTTAAATTATAATCTAATGTTTTGGGGGCTGTATTCTAGAAGTCTAGCTAGACAGCTTTATTCTGGAAGTACAGGTTATGATTAGTTATCTTTACAATATTACAAGGGAGTTCTGTTTAAAAGCAGGACAGTAGCATAAAGAGGACAAGTTTAGCCTTGGTAGACCAGTCATGTAATTGCTTTTATCATTTGGGTGCGTAGCATGACAAATTTTTTAAAAGGAAATGAACCCATAGTACTAACAACTCTAATACCAGAGTTGTTTATGCAGCTGTACCTACGAGAGGCATTTATCAAGGTAGTAATTTTTGCAGGAGAACACAGAAATGAAAACTCATCAATTATTACAATATCTTTAGACTTTTACTGCTCTTAAGAAATGTACCTATTATATTTTAGGATTTCACATGTATTTTCTTTAGTGAAAATTCCTTTCAGACACAAAAAGCTCATGCCAGCCTTTCTGTATAATCAGCAATGGACTTGTCACCTAGAGGTTGTCCTAAATATTAAGTATTAATCACAACAGCTATGCATGCAAAATTAGGCTGCTGTTTTGCTTGATGTCAGGGCTTGTTTGCTCTTTTCAGAATGGACCTCCCGTGAGTAAAACTTCCCGCAGCACAAAGACATCTGCTGGCAGCAGTGTTACTGGAGATATATAGGTATAGATAGATAGAGATAGATAGATACAGAATATATCAACTTCCTGGAGGAAACCATTCATGAGTATTCATACTGAGAGTAGATTGGTGTGGGAGATGTTTGAGGATGGGCTTTCACTTGGATTCCTGCAATAAAACGTACATGAGTCTATTGATCCTCTGTAATGGAGGAAGGTGAAAGAATTATCATTTCCATGCAGTCTGTGAAAGTTATTTGCCTGCAGCTAGGAGGGAAAGAAAAAGACTTTTGCAGCTAAGCCCCAGCAGCATTTAAGGATTAAGTTTTGTAAACCATGCCAATTTCATCTGACAAACAATTGAGAATATTCACTGGAGTTCTGAATAGAGGAATTGCATCACTGAGAATTATTGATTCTTCATTTAAATACATATTTTTCATTCAAAGTACCATAGCACAAATAGTTTTAAGGAAGATGGTGTGTCATACCAGAAGACACACAGCCCATTTCAAAAAATGACTGTGTTCTGGAGTATTACTGTTCTTTTCAGACCCAGAAATACACCCTGTTCCCCATTACCCTAACATGAAACTCAGAAAGGCAAAAAATAGGATGCACAAGTGAGAAGTAGAAAACAATCACTTTTGCAAACCAACATGACTGAGATGCTATGTTCTCCCTTTCTTTATAGTGTCTTAAATAGGCAACTGTTTTGTGTGAAGTACTCTGTTTTATGATATGGGTATATAAAAGAAGAAAATAATGCCTCTGCTGCTTCCAGCTGTCCTGAAAACATATGGAAATTACCAAACAAAATTGGACACATCTGTGCTGAACATCACTTTAATTTTAGGAAATAGATTATTTAACATGGTGCTTTTGATCAGAGATCAGTTCCTTTGTGTGATCTTTGCAATTGTTTCATTTTGGAGCTATTTTCAGCTTATGATTTGTGAGTCTTTAAGAAAAGAGAAACTAGGTAGGGTCAGATTTGGATCTGCAGAGGAGATGCAGCACAGGAACCAATAGAGATGCTGACCCTGGAAAGGCTTCAGACACACACTTTACTTTTGCACTTCAGATGGGGCTCTGGGAGAAAAAGGGAACACAGGGCTTGATGGTTTAGATCAGGACACTTTTTGACAGTGGTTTTCTGCTTTGTGTGAGGCTGGTGCTTCACTAAACAGGGCCAAGAAAGTGATCATTCCCCTCTTTTGAGTAGTGGTGAGACCACAGCTCAAATCCTCTGGTCAGTTTTGGGCTCCTCACTCCAGGAAAGATATTGTGGTGCTGGAACATGTCCAGAGAAGGGCAACAAATCTGGGAAAGGACTTGGAATGCAAGTCTGATGAGGAGCAGCTGAAAGAGCTGGGGTTGTTTAGCCTGGGAAGCCACATAGCTGTTGGTCTCTTTTCCCAGGCTAGGATGAGGGGAAATGGCCTCAAGCTGTACAAAGGGAGGTCAAAGGTTGAATATTAGGAAAAAATTCATCATCAAAAGGGCTGTAAAGCATTGGAACAGGCTGCCCCGTCATCAGCAGTCATCATCCCTGTGAAACTGTTCAAAACCCATGTGGATATGGTGCTTGAGGACATGGTTTAGTCGTGAACATGGTGATTGTACTAGGTGGGTGGTTGGTCTTGATATCTAAAAGGTCTTTTCCAACCTTAACAATTCTATGATTCTATATTTACAGAAGGATTACTTCACATATGTATTCAAGATCTAAGATTTTAATAGTGGTAGATCTTGGGGAGAGCTGTTTTCACCTGTCTCAGTGATGGTGGCATTTTTGCATAAGCTGTTCTGTGAAGCCAGTGCGCAGTGACTATTCATTTCTCCATACCTAAATTATATCCCCCTTATTGAGTCTTCTTCTGTCATTCCATTGTAGCAGTGTGGATTTTTATGTTTATTTGATATGTTAGAATGGTTTGTTCTATTCACCCCCCTTGGTTTCCCAGGTATAGNCTCTCTGAAGGCACCGCGACATATCATCTTTTTTTTTTTGTGCTTGCAGTGAGCCTATAATCTGCTTGAGCATGAAACAGATCAGTAAAAATATCTGAGGGTATTTTCTATCTCTCTAAGCAGGACAAAAATTTGAAATACAGAAATCCTTGTTCGAATTTTTCCAGAAAAGAGGACAGAAGCATGAAAATATTTTCGGTATTTTATCATGGCTGGCACAGCATAGAGCAGTACTTGCTAAAACATTCAGATCCTGGAAGCACTGAAACATGATAAAATCTGTCTTTGATGAAGTACGCTGAGATGAAGCATATGCCCATTCCAGGAAGTGTTGAAACAGGCTGTTAAATCAAAGCTGAGAGAGAGAGAAACAGGAATGCCTGTTTTCCCTGATGATTCTTTCTTGCTGGGGCACTCCAGAGAATGTTCACAGAAAAGCTGCATTCAGCACTGATTGTATTGAGCAGCTTGAATGTGGCTGGTGGCCTCTGTGGAATGGTTGGGCAGAGCTGTGTTTTCATTTCCCAAATAAATCTACTTTCGTCTGGGGCCAAGCAGTGCTGCCCTTTAAAAATGGAAGGATGCTGCTGATCGCACAAATGTTGTGTTAGACACAGCAATTCCCAGGTCATGGTTCCCAATGAAACCTGCCCCTGGTGGGAGTGGGGGCAGTGCTTCCTGTTAAAAAGTGCTACTCAGGACATTGCTGAGTCTGATTAAAACTTCGTGTTATTAAAACTTTTCTTAATTGTACATTGATCAGTAAGTGCACTGGCTGTATCTTATTTTCAATATATACCTATTAATCCCTTTAATTGATCTGTAAATGCACATACACACAGAGAAGTTCTGCGTGTGCTCCTATTGATTAAACTGAGGGTGACTATCACAGTGACACTGTGCTCTGTTGTAGCTGTTCATTAACTTCATAGGTCTTCATGATGAAAACATAACTTGAAACCATACAGCAATGGATTAGTAATATTTAATCAATTGCTTTCTGTTTCGTACTTGGGAAGGAAAAACTGAAAGAAAAAGGCCGATCTTCTGTTTTGTTCAGAGAAGGAAAAAAGGTATTCTGAGCTATTCTACCCCAGGTCACATCACCCCAGTGCAACAGCTGAATGTGCTGTGTTATAATAGATAATTACTATAATTACTATATTATTTAAATCAGGAAACCTGTCCCCAAACATCAAGCCTGTGAAAAAAAAGGATGTTCATCTCTGATCCTTGAATAGCTTGTTTGGATTTTCTGTTTACACTCATTTCACTTTTCACTGGGTATGTGCCTAATCTCTGCTTTCCTGCAGTGCCTGGCATAGCACTATGAATGAGCCAGAGGGGCACTGATCATTTTGTATGGGAGTAATTTCATTTTGTCCACAACTTGGAGCGCTCTTCTGATTGTTATGGGCTCTGTCCTTCAGTCATGATGATATGCCAGTTTATGGAATTTTTTTCTGTCCTTTGCTCTTGGCAGATGGAGCACTGCCATTTGTTTGGGACTTCATTTCTCTTATGACTACAAATCCAAGAAAACAAAATAACAGACAGGACCACTATTCCTAGCATTACAGAACAGTGTGCGTGCCTATATGCTGATAGACATTTTGGTTTTTTGCTAACAGATTGACATTTTATTTTTCTTCTCGGTATAAAGAATTGGCTGTATGCCTCTGTTTTCCCTCCCCTGATTTAAGATAGTACTCAGAAAACTTACAGTTTGACAATGACTTGTCCCATTTACCATTCACTTACAGAATTGTTAAATACATGACTGTTTGTTCTGCTGGTGTGTATTGAAATAGCCATGTATATGTATAATGAGATAAATGAACTGGGCCAGGAGACCAGCTCCTTTTTATATGGCCTTTCTTGAGGATTCAGCTCTGGGAAGGGGGGGGCGCAGAGTCGCGCACACTGCTGCTGCTCCCTCAGGTGATGCAGAGGAGGAGGAGGAGGAGTACAAGCAGCTTTGCCAAGAGGCAGAGCTGGGGCNATTTATAACATATAACACATTCACAATTATATCCAATAAACTACACCCCATGTCATCTCTTATATTAATTGATTTGTGTCAGTTTTGGTACGAACTCATTCAGTAGCAGGGGAACTGATTGCTTATATCCTATGTAGAAGAATAAATTGTTTTTATGGAAATAGCAAAACAATCCTGACAGGAAAATTTTGATATTGTAAATACAGAAGAGAAATAACAACAGTCTTCTGAGCAGCAAAGGGGTATGTAAGTTGTATATACTCTCCTGAATGTGTACATAGCTAGGAAACATCTGAAACTCCTCATTTTACTCAAGTAGAGCTGCAAAATGGGACTAAATATTTACCCAGTCAAACTATGATAAATTAGGTTTAAACATGTATTCAGGGACAGAAAGAAATGAATTGTGCCATGAACAACAGTCTGGCTCTTGATGAATGTGCTTCTCTTGCAGGTTTGTCTCCTTACTGTGCAAAATTTCCAGCTGCTCCTGCACCACCTGGGAGACTTTGTCTTGGCAAATGCCTGGGCATGCCATGGCTAGTCTGGAATAAAGTGGTCTTTGGTTAGCCAGGGTGTGTGAGCAGCTGCCTGTCGCAGTACCTAATACTTGAGGGCTATCCTCCCTCTGAAAACTGGGATGTATTCACGTCTCTGCCCTCTGCCCAGCTTTGAGTCTTCCCCAGTCTTGTAGGACCTTTGCATTTTAAATATCCATCCCTTTAATGTGATGAGAGTTGTGTTTGTTAATGTTAAAGCATAGTTGTCACTTTTTCTAGAGTGTAGGGAGGAGAGGGGTTGGCACAAAACAGGAAAGCAGGCTAAAAATGCACCTTAAAAGCTGTTTCACTTGAAGTGTTTGACTTCATTCTCTCTGGAGAAATCTGTAAAGAGCTGCTCCTCAAATACTGCTTTCTGAGCCAGTGAAGACAAAAGAAATATGCCTGTTAAAAGTGTGCATGGAATTTTTGTATGCAGGTTTATAAATTGTGAGCTTTTCATAGAGTTTATGCCCTTTGTAGTTTGTTTCACTCATACTGGACAATATACCGTGAAAGGTAAAAACCAAGTTGTGCTGGCTGGGCAAAATCACCAACAGGGAATTACAGAAATGATACATCAAGATCTCTAACAAGGCAGTTGGAGTACTTTGCTAAGTTAAAGATGGTGAGAGAAAAAATACTGAAATGCAGTTCTTTAGGGTGCATATGCTGCAATCCATATTACCAGAAGTGAATGCCATGACCTGCAAACACATTTCCTCTTCCTCTAGGTGAACTAGTAGATAGCTCAGACAGAATAGAAGAGGGTACTTTTTGATTCACTACCAATGGCAGTTCAACAAAATAGAGGAAAAATGTCTGCAGTCTTTAATAAGCAATAGATCAACCATGTGCTGTCAGCCTATGTAGAGAGTTTCACAGTATGATTTATTATGTTAATTACAGTCATGTGGGCCTCATGCTCTTAAGTCAGAAACTGCTCACATTCTCAGCTTGATTTAAGAATATGCTTTAGCCAAGACTTAAAGTGCAGCTTATTATGATTAATGTCATAAAATATTTATTACATTCTCCTTTTCTTTGTTTCTCTGCTTGCTGCCCCAGTTAGACTGACTCACTGTTATAAATTAGATTTCAGATTATAAGGATTGTCATCTGGTTTTAATCTCTCTCTTTGGTGTTATTTTTTTCATATCCTTTGTTCTTACTCTCTCTTCTCTCCCCCTCATCTTTATTTCTCTCCCATATTTCCCAGTTCTGCTTCTCAGCTGCTGTCTAGAGTGAACCAGAAGCAGACAAACTTCATAGCCCTGGCTCATCCTTTCCAGACCTCTTATGCCGCTTTCTCAGCTATGCTTATTAAAGATTTTTTTCTTAAATGTGATGACATTAAAACTGGTAGCTGAGAACATGCTAAGTCTCTGGTGATATGATGTGGCATGTTTTACCTGTTTCACATTCAGATTCTTCTTAGAGAAGATGAAGGGCCTGTTTCTCATTCATGGTCCACAGGACTTTCAACTGCAGAGAGGCACAAAATTCCACTCTGCCAAATACTCCAAAATGCTATATAAATTTGTACCGGTGATTTTGAGCAAACCAGCCCAGTAGTTAAATTTCTGGCTGAGCAATCACTGCTTCTGAGATGTATTTACACATGTATAAATCTGTCTTTCTCCTTAGAAGCATAGAGAGGGAGAAAACTTTCCAAAATGTAGTTTGGTTTTGTTATGTAAGAAATGGATTTTTGCCATGAGAATTGTATAATTTTCAAATTATAAACTTAATTCAATAACGGAAGTGTGTCTCAGATCTTTACCGTTTTTCTCTCCTTGCTTCTGTTTTTTCTTCTTGTTTTCTTTCCTCTTTTCAACTTTTGAATCAAGTCACTGTATATATATAATTATTATTCAATTCCATCTTCTATACATATACTGACTTAGACCAGTTGATTTCTACATAAGCAAATACTTAAGTTTAGGGACACCAATCCAGAACACACTTAAAATATGCTTTGTGAAATTGGAAACTTGCTTGGGAGAAAAACTGATACTCTGCTGAAGATGTGTGTGAAACACTTTCCAGACTGGTGCTGAGCCAGGTCCTCTTTGAAAACGTGTGCATCTCTTCTGCTGTGCGTCATCCAGCTTCCAGTTCTCAGAGTAGTGTAGAGCATTACCATCTTTCTTTTAATTCCTTCTGCCACATAGCATTAACTAACATACTTTGAAAGGGCAATTTTTCTTTATGTTGTTAAGAAGTCCTAGGTTAAAAAAAAAAAAGTTTTCCATAGTTAAATATTTAATCTGATTATGTTATGTTATATTATATTATATTTTGTCAAAAAATTACTCTCTTTTTTAGCTTTAAACTGAAACCAGTACCTGGAGTTTTGTAATGGTGTTAGCCGTTAACTATTTGGAAATTATTAGGATATTATATGATTGAATACAAAGATGCATGCTCAACATACCGCTGACATTAGCTTCATTTTATAGATAATGTTTTCCCACTTACTAACTCCAATTTCACCAAACTACCTGATTTATTTAACCTGATCTCTGAAAGAATAGAAGTTATATCTTAGAAGTGAACGTTGTTGAAGGAAGTTTAGTCAGTTATTTTGAAAGGAATGGAGTTTCACGTTTTTAAAAAAGTTTTCTAATAGTTTTGTGTTAGTAGTATAGAAGACTCTATAAAAGTATGGCTTTTATATCCTCCACCTCTGTGAAGAGTTGAGTCTCCTGGAACATCAATTATATAAGGGTCCAAATAATTTGTTTTTATATACCTCCTGTAAATATAATACCTGTGGAAATAAGAATGGGATGGGGCATAGCAGGAAGATGGAGATGGTTGCAGAGTTAGTTACAGTCCATGTTACTGACTTGGAATGGGCCAGATAAAATAGGAGATTCCATTCCAGATGCCAGCAGAGTGTATTTTGCCTGTACATTACCTAAATACCAGATATATGGGTTTCTCAAAATATTTTCTGTTTCTGCTGTTCTCCATGTTGTGTCCAAGCTGTGTCCTGCTGTGCAGTGTTGCAGTGTTGGGCAAACCTGGGAGAGCTGGAATTGGTATACTTCTTCCTGTAAAATAGAGGTTGAATCTAGGTAAATATACCACTATGGGTAGAGTGGAAATACGTCCCATTTTGCATTGCAGCAGTTCATGCCAGTACATCTCAGAACAGCTTCAAAAGGAGACAGGAAATTGTATGGCCTCATACCACAGAAATGCTGCTGAAATTATTCAGTGGAAGAAGGGAAATGCAAGGTTAAACTGGAATGCAGCACTTCTCTTTTCCGTTATCCCAATGAAACCAAAACTAGACAGCTAGATGAAGTGAACCAGTGGGAACATTTTTTTTTAGAACCTTTCAGCTGGAATGGCTTAGACGTCACATGCATCAGGTGCAGAAAGAAGGCAGCCTTGTAAAAATTGGAGTTCCCAGCGTGCTATTGTTTTGCACTGTTCATTAGCAATTGCTAGTATGCACGGCAAAGAAATGGTGACATGGTCAGTCATAGGAAAACATAACTTCTTAATCCCTTGTCACAGCTACAAATTTTCTGACATCTGAGGATTATGCAGAAGTCCCATTAATTAACATTGATCTGTATTTTATTGTTGGCTTTGCCAGTGGCCAAACTGCGTCTCAAATCTTTTGAAGCTGTTGTGAGAAAGCAGTAAAAGAGAACACAAACTAGAAATCAGCTGTAGTGTCTGAGTGAGCATTCATTACCAAGCCATTCTATACCTTGCGAAAAATCACTGAAGTCTAGTTTAGTAACTTTACTTCATAGAGATACTAATGAATAAATATTCCCATATTCATTTGCTTGCAGTCTATGTTCTTTTTTCTTTGATATAATCTAAAGCTTTTCCATTTTAGAATCATAATACATTTTGCAGATAATTTCATTGGAGGAGGTTAACTGAATAGAAGCATATTTTTTTTTTGCCAAAAACTGTGTCTTTCATAAGTGGATATTAATTCATTCTGTAATACTACAGATTTTACATGCTAATGAAAGCCTTTTCTGAAATTGTTAAACTGGAGTTTAACATTTTAAATGTTAAAATAGAGTTTAACTTAATATAGTAGGAACAGATAACTTCAACTGTTAAACAGAATTTAGTAACAACATCAGAGGGGTAGGGCAGCAATTCAAGAAAAAATACAGAAGCAATTTCTTCTACTTTATCTCAGGATGTTTGTGCAAATGTTTAGAGGGGCTTCTGCTGTGGACGCCTTCTGCTCTTAGCCCCAGCCTCATTTGTGGCAGCAAGAGAATGGTTTTCACTGGTTTATTCTTGTGATATGGTGAAAACCAGCTGTCATCTTTCTATGTTTGGCATGCAGAACAAATACTAATGTTCCAGGATGCTGTGGTATGCAGTGATATTCAGCTGTTTCTGACAGGGAGCAATAGCACGGCTTCCAGAGGGGAAACATTCGTCAGAGGCTCATGCAGCTGCTCCCTGCTTGACCGTAACTGCCTTGCACAACAGTATGACCTCTGCTCACTGAGACTGTAGATTTGAGAGTGCTGTTTGCCTATAGATACCTTCTTGAAACTGGAGGGGACAGGAGAAAAAGATAGGAGCAGGCTGTGGTGTACTTGAATGCTTTTAATGGGCTGCATATTGCCACAGCCCAAAGGTTGGATATCACTACTTTTCAGTAATTGCAAAAGAGGGGCAACAGCCAACCTACAAGGTGCTAGAGAGGGGAGAGAGAACACTTAGCTCCAACATAGAGATATGTGGTGCTTCAAGTGTGGTTCACTAGGCTTTTTCACTTGAATGAAGGCATATTGGTGGAAGTAGGCCTGCTGCAGAGGCATTTTCCTAGTCAGGACAAAAATTTGGCAGAGAAGTCTTCAGCTGGTGATGTGATTACCGCTAAGAAAACCCACCTTACTTTCAGTGTACATCTGTGAGATCTCACTGCTTACAATATACAGAGTTTAAGACTATTTGCAATAATGACTCAGGTTTGTGACTCTCACTGATGCTACAAATGCTCTCTGAACGTTAACAATCTGTATCCGTCAGTCATGAAAGCAAGTGCCTTTCTCCCTGCCATGTGTAATTACAGAGGTTATGTCCTTTTCAGGGAGTCCAAGTGTGTGTATGTGTGTGAGCTGAAATTAAAACAAGCCTGAGTTTGATAACTCCACTGATAATATTAAGTCTTGGCTGTGTTAAGATCAGATTATGAAAAGATCAGAAAACAGCTGTTTCTCTGTGGGAGAGATCATCTGATGGTCATGGGCTAGCCTAGGACATCTGCTTCCACTAGGTTGTCTGTTTAATATCTGCCTAGTCACTTTATCTCTTTCAGTGCATTTGAACTAGAACATCTTAAGTACTCATCACTTTTTCAAACTCATAGTTGTGAGTTTACCCTGGACCCTCCTCTAAGGTGGGCTTTACTGCCTTTTTCTGACACACTCTGGTTTTCTTGGAAATGGAACTCTGATGTGGGACAGGATGAGAAATGCAAAAGCTATAACCAGGTCCTTTGTGCAGCTGAGGGGGCAGGACCTCCGGAAATGTATCTCCAATTCATTTTTTTATGCTTCTGCTTGTAGTCTGTACAACATGGGTAACAATACTACTAGTTCCAAAGACTGCATTATGACAAGGAAAAGACACTAAGAATAACTTGGCTTCATGGATCGATGATGATAGTAATTTTTGGTTGATGGGTGCTAACCAACCAGCTGAGAGAAATTAGACTATAACATGTGAGTATTTGTCAAGCCTAACAACAGAGACATACAGAAGACTACAAGAAAGATGAACGCATATATAATGTATATATGGTGAGAGTATATATAACACCTCCCCAGTCTCCTATCCCACATCAATTTGCAGCTTGGGGACATTTCTTACATAGAGGTGTTTTGTAAGAGTACATGGTGACTTTTTTTTTTCTGTGGTTTTACCCAGTTTTTGAGCCCATACACATTGAGGAATTGATGCACTGAGTAGTGGAGGTTCAAGAGCAAACAAGTGTATGTTTGCAGTAGTTAGGGAACTAATGTAGATCCCCACCAGTGTTTCCAATAGTTTCCACCAGCTCCACAGAACATTAAAAGAGCTTTGGTCCCTATTCAGCAAGATCAGCAGAGTAAGACAAAGCAAACATCTGGGAACTGTTACATGGGAAAGTCCCCACATTTGTGCCGTGCTACATGATGCATCACCAATATTTGAGTGGTCTTGTAGGAAGAGAATAATTGATTACTACTACTTCAGCCTGGATTTACAGCCAAAGTAGAGGTAGCTCTCCTGATGTGGCTGCAGGAAAACCTGACCCATTCTTTTTTAACATTTCCCACTGCTTTGTGAAGTAACATACAACACACCGCTGCAGAATGCAGTGTTTCTGGGCTACGGTTTTGGTAATGTAAGTTGGGAGAATCTTTAATTCAGCCCGAGTTTTATAGCTGTTAGCTGCAGATAGGGCAATTTCCTTTGCAGATTAAGGAAAGATGCTGTAACATAAATGACTGGCTGGGTGTCACTGCTGTGTTGTGACAGGCTATCCTCTAAGAAGAAGTGATTGATGACATTTATAAAACTGAGCTATTATATGTGCTGTTTATATTGAAATAGAGCTTAGGATGTGGGCTGTCAGTCAAAAGCAATGATTACTTACACAGTTCTATAATAAGTGGTGGTGGGTGCAGTGAACAAAATACCAGAGTAAATATTTGTTTTGGAGCTTTGAATAGGGCTGTCTCTTTGTTTCCAGCCTGCATCTAGCCACACTAAAAGGATCTATTATGTGTGTTCGTTGCCTAAAGCATGAGGCTTCACTGCAGGCTGCTAGGAGCGCTTTGATACTAACATCAGTATTAAAACGAGTTTCTGTATCAGGCAGGTGACCTTTCTTTTTCCCCTGAAGCGCAGTTCAAATGAACCTCAGTCCTTTGTGGCAGCATTTTTTCCTGCCTACAGAAGCCCCCAAAGGCCTCAGTTGCAGATGCCCACTTCTCTGTGCTTTGCAGACGATTTGAGAAACCCCTCTCAATGGGTGAGTGGTGTGGGTACAGGATGCCTGCCTCTCTCTGAAGACAGAGGACCTGGTTGTAAGGGTTATAAACTCAGTCCTGCTTCTTGGTGGAAGGAGAAGCTGCCCAGCTCTGCAAGAGTGTTTCTGCACCACACAGAATACTGCAGCTGGAGTAGGGAAGGAGAGACTACCTTCCTTTCCCTGCTCCCTTCTCCCCTGCTAATTGGCTAGCAGGGAAGAGAGAAGCAAGTGTCTGAACACTGGTGCAAAGCCTGTGGGCTGCTACACAGCCTGACATAAGCTTGACCTGAATGGCAGAGAGGCAATGGGAACTTCACCTGGTCTCCATTGCTTTGTGTGTGGATCTTGGGTAGGAGACACCTGGTGAGGGTTGCTATGGCACTGCTAAAAGGATGCCAGAATGTATGGGTTTTGCAATGAGACCAAATAGAAAATAACTTGGTGGGTTTTTTTCCTATTCTGCTTGTTAAGTGGAAGAGAGACAAAAAGTATTCCACGTACAATGCCAGAAAATAGTTAAATAATTGAATTTTTCCTTTTTTGCACTTGCTCCTGTCTAAAACCATTAAGATATATCACATTCAGAATGACAGTTCCATCTA
The DNA here is from genome assembly GCA_013397315.1 of Donacobius atricapilla. Lineage (NCBI taxonomy): Eukaryota > Metazoa > Chordata > Aves > Passeriformes > Mimidae > Donacobius > Donacobius atricapilla. The sequence goes on from WBMY01014144.1 coordinate 71,053, forward strand.
TATGCTTTAAGCTGCATTCTTGTTCAAACAGGCAGTTTGCCCATGCCAATAAAACAGTCCTTAGAAACACACATTGCTTATAAAGATTTTCCTTTTTATGCCTCTCTTATGATCAGCCACAAAATCAGCTGTCAGTAATAGCCACCATAGTGGTTGCATCTGAATATTGTGTTTTGATATGTCATTGATTGTAAGGATCTATGAGGATAGCCTTTTAAAGCAATATAAAATTGTTTCCAGAATTTGATTTTTCTGCAAAATGAAAAGACAGTGTCATAATTGTATTGTCAAGGTACAGTTTGATGACATAGAGAGGCTGTATAATCATGGTTTTTTCCCATGTTTTCTAGTGTGAATATATTAACTATATTTTCTTCATTCTTGTGTATTTGTAAATTGCACATTGCTCTGAAGTAATTTTACCTGTCATTTCTGTAGGATGTGATGCCTTATTTTGTACTGTACATTTTGACAATATTTATTTCACTCTTTAAAAATGTGTCTGGTTAAAGATAAATATTACTGTCACAAATACGATGCTTTAGCTATTTTTATTTGTAGGAAAAAAAATATAAGCAGTACAGCCTCTGGTTTCACAAATGAAACAACTCTGAGTGGGCTTATTCCTGAGTTTGGGCCTTGCACACAACATTGGGATCTACAGAAAATCCTTCCACCTTGCCTTTGTTGTAAAAAGCCTATTGCCTTTAATCTCTGTGCTTTTCACAAATCTCCATGCCGAAAACTGTGCACCATTGTCATGAGGGGCTCACTTGGTTTTGTATCACAGAGTATGTCATTTGTTAAACTGAAGTTGGCTTTTCAGTCATATGACAGGTATGTAAAGATGTTTACCAGTGCTCTTTGTGAAATTGATTTTATAAGGAAATCTGTTTTAGGAAAAAGTTCATCACATAAACTCACTGATTCTGCTTTCTCTTTTCCCTCCCATTCTTCCTCTTCCAGACCAGGATGAGAAAGCAGCAGAGCTCAGCAGGGAGCAGAATGAGAAGACCATTCGCAGCACACAGACGGCTCTCCGCAATTTCCGAGAATTCCTCATTTCCAAGTACCCCTCTGAGACCCGTGAGATCTATGTCATCCCCTGCAAAGAGCTTGATGCCTATCTTGCATCTTTCTTTGTGGATGCCAGGCAAAAAGATGGGTCTGAATACGAGCCAAACAGTCTGGCCAACTATCAGTGTGGACTGGAGCGGTATCTCAAAGAGCACAGGTATGGATACAGTATTACAAGGGATAAGGAGTTCAAGAGGTCCCAGGAAGCTCTAAAGCAAAAACAGATAGAGCTGAGGTGTAAAGGCAAAGGAAACAAGCCACACAAATCCATGAAGCTCACCTTTGCTGATGAGCTTATCCTGCGCAAAAGAGGCTTATTGAGCCGGTACAATCCTGAAGGGCTTCTGAACCTTGTGTGGCTGAACAACACTAAGGCATTTGGACATTGCACAGGTTTCCATGGGTCCACCCTCAAGTGGGGAGACATCCGGCTGCGGGTGACAGAGACTGGGTTGGAGTACCTGGAGTGGATGGGGCCAGACAATGGGGACGTGAGCACCAAGAGCAAGAGAGGTGGGACAGACTCGCGGGTGTACGCCACGCAGCACTCCCCGCAGACCTGCCCCGTGCAGGACTACAAGGAGTACGCCCAGCGGCGCCCTCCGGCCATGCGCTACGAGGATGCGCCTTTTTACCTTTCCATCAAACCCGTTGTCAACTTGGCTGCACTTCACTGGTACAATTGCCAAGCCCTGGGGAAAAACAAGCTTGCCAAGATGGTGAAGACAATGTGTGAGAAAGGCAACATCCCTGGCCGCAAGACTAACTTCAGCGTCTACCAGAGCTGCAGTACTCTCTCAGAAGCTCAGAGCAACCAGCTGGTGCTGATCTGCAATAACTTGAGCCAGCAGGCTGCCCAGTCCATGGCAAGCCACTCCAATACTGGCAACTTCATAGTGTCAGCATCCTATGACTCTTCATCTGACACGGCTTGAAAGAACACTGAACACTTTTTTCTTTTCCTTTTTGCTTCAAGCATTCAATTTGTGCTCAGTAATACACATCAGCTGTGATTGTACATTATTTCCCCTTGCAATCCTCTCTCCAGTGTTAATTCACTTTATAAGAATATATAAACATATAATATATTTTTCTTTTACAAATAAGTCAAAATAGTTTAGTATTACTAACAGTATTTATAGTGTTAATGCAAAAATGAAAGGCACTTATGGGTTATAATATGAATGCAGATTTTAAAAGGATAAAAATGGTTCTCAGGCAACACAAGATAGACTGAAAATACCATTTTTAACATGCACACACATTAATGAGTGTAAATCCCCCAGGAGGCTTACATAGCAATTCTGTTCTAAAGCATTTTTTCAACTTAGTATTTAACATGACCTCTCACAGTGGAGGAGACAAACTTAACATTGGCTGCTGCTTCTTACCTGCTAGCTTATTCTTGATCAACAGGACCAAGAAATAAGAAATACATTAATGTAAGTTCACAAAACCATACACAGCATTTTTTGTCTGTTTTTATTATGCTTCCTGAGGCTCATTTACGCTGCAGAAATCCTGAAGTTAGCTAAATGCCATTTTTAACTTTTGGCTATGTTGATCTTCTGGGATCAAAATGTTGCTGCTGTTTAGGCTAAAAAATATTGTTCTCAACAATATGCAAAAGTATAATGGCAAAACCATTGTCACGTGTAATTTTACCTCTTTAAGCATAGCTTGTTAGTATTTTATCACTGTGTGTATGTAATGTAAAATCCATTGACATAGATCACTCTTTCAGTATTCTGGGAAAACCAGTAGTGCAGAAAAATCTGGAGTCTTCTCCCAGCTGTACAGAAAAATGGCATCAACAATGTCTTAAGCCATGATTTGAAATCCACAAAACAACAGAGAGTGTAATGATGTTTTTACAAAAATTTTAAAAGAATTTCTACAGAAAGGTAAAAAGCTGAATAGTTTTAAGTGCTGGAATACAAATTTAACTTAGCTACACATCACCTGTTTCCATTGCAGACAATGGAAAATTGCATGTGAATCTGAAGGCAGAATTTGGACCATAAAGCCTTGAAATAACAAGTTCTGCCGTTCTATTTTGTAATGTAGTTGTTCTACTACAAGTATGGGAAAAACACTAACAAAATCACTGTTTCAGTGAACAATTTATAATTCTTGACACTAAAAATAAGGAACAGTATTTTTCAAGTAATTAAACTTAGTTTAAGTTCCACAAGGATGTTCTAGGGCTGTGGTGAGGCTGGCGTAGTCAAGTGCATGCTGAAGTCAATGAAAGAGACAACCTTGGCTGACTTCTGCTTGGTATTGCACCAAACAGCTTTTGGAGATGCTCTCTTGTTTTGCAATTTTTAATTGTTGTCTTTCTTGATGCTTGTATGTCTGTATTTCTTCACATTCTTACATCCTTCAAATTCTTTAGGTCTGCAGTTGTGCAATGACTTTAATCATCACTAATTCCAAAGAAGTGAAAAAAAGGTAGCAAATAGAAATAGAAGTAAGCTACCTAGCACCTATAACCTTTTTTTCTGTGTTCCTAGCATTAAATGTTCCTGTGTGAGAGGGAGGTGACAGAGTGACTGCACCTCACTTAAGCCTTACTTAAGGCATGTTTTGGGGATGAAATAGATAGCAGATGTGCCACTGAAAAGTCTGAGAGCAGATATTTCAACTATATCTGTCCTCCCAGGAAGCTTTATGCAGGTGGCACAACCTGGCTGTGATCTCTTTTTTCTTTTCTGCATGTAGCAAGGCTGGTACAGAATGGGTTTGCTGTGTCTGATACACAATGGTAGTGTAACCACCAGTTCTACAGTCTTCCATTTACAATCTGCTGTCTCTCAGGGCAGGCAGTTGATTGGTGTTCACAGTTATTCATATTGTAGAGCCCTCCTTTGTAACTTGGCTTTGGGACTTGAGGCCAAATTACGACTCTACTGAAGTCACTGCAAACTTTTCTGTGACTTTCAGTGCCGTGGCATATCTGACTTGGAGGTAAAGGAGACAGACGCACAGAGAGATTTCAGGTGAAGCCAGAAAGATGGCTGCTGAGTTTCCAGATGAGGCCAGATATCTGATTGCTGTTTGCACTGCCTTGCCTTTTCACAGCATTGCTTTTAGTGTGATACAGTGAAAAATAGTTTTGCAAGGCCAGTGCTGCTCTGGGATTTCTTTACTGTTTTCCACTGAGGACTCACGCAGCAGTGCTTAGTATGTACTGGAGTTTGAGCATTCCATTTCAAGGACCTCTCTCTAAGTGCCATTTGAGGGCTCAACCATGGAGGTGACCTCTAGGTCAGTCTGGTTTCTGTTTCTCCCCCACTGGCACTCATCTCAACACCTCCCAATGACAGCTATTGCAGTATCTGACTTAGTAGCCTACATTTCCTTTCGTGATCTGCAGTAAGGGGATGGGTATCAGCTGGCCTTCGTGGGGCAGCAGATCTCTGTTTCCCACCTCTGCTCTCCTCCCCTGCCCAGCCCACCCCTTTGCTTTGAGGAGGCCAGTCACTGGCTGTACATGTGCCATGCTGCAAGCAGCTCTTTGAAATACTTCGTCACATCAGTGCTGTAATTTAGCCCCAACACAGACCTCAGAAGAAAGAAGACTGGCAGTCTTGGGTTTTGAACTGAGAGGTCAAAAGAAGCATTTCCCATGACTTCTTGATTCTACATGCTGCCTGAATTGTTGATTATCACAGTATTAGGATGGTTTGTGCTGGTCTCCAGTAGCAGTGAGGCAACATCTCTGATACTCTTGACTTAGCACATGAGCAACCTTTGCTTGTCTGGTTAGGGGATAAGCAGTGGACTGTGTGTGCTTATTGTGATAGCCTCAGTATTATCATGAGGGAGGCCTGGAATTAAGTCTGGCCAAGGACAACAAGAAGGATGTCTGCAAACACATCAATAATAAAAGGAATAGGAAGGATAATATGGGCCTGTTACTAAATGAAGGAAGGACCCTGGTAACAGAGGACATAGAGAAGGCAGACACTGTCTTTGCATTGGTCTTCACTGGCAAGACCAGACGTCAGGGATCTCTGACCCAGGAGATCAGGGTAAAGCAATGTTGGAAGGGAGAGTTTCCTTTGGTCAAGGATAGAAAGGTGTTGGAGAACACCTAGACATCCACAAGTCCATGGACCCTGACAGGACGTGTCCACAAGTGCTATGAGACTTGGTGGATACTGTAGCTGAGGCTGCTCATGATCACCTTGGAAAGGTCATGGAAAGGTGCCTGCAAATTGAAAAAAGCAAACCCCAGTGTTCAAAAGGAAAGAGATAGAGCCCAGGAAATTACTGGCTGCTTAGCCACACCCGAAAGGCTGGTTAGCCTCAGCTGGAAAGGTAGGAAGTGCCCCATTCGCGGGGCCACCTCGATCCATAGAAGATGGTGATCAGGGTAGTCAGCATGGATTCACTAAAAGTAAATCTTGCTGGACCAACCTGATTTGCATTTTACAATTAAACAACTACATGGATGGATGAGGGGAGAGCAGCAATTTTATCTACCTCAACTTCAGTGAGGCTTTTGACACTGACTCTCATAGGCAAACTCAGGAAGAGTGGACTGGATGGGAAGACAGGGAGGTGGATTGAGAACTGGCTGAACAGCAGGTCCCAGAGTCACAATCAGTGGCCCAGGCTCTAGTTGGAGGTCTGTCCATGGTGGTGCCTCCCAAGGTTCAATAGTGGGCCCAGTCTTGTTTAACTTACCCATCAAAGGCTTGGGTGAAGGGGCAGAGGCCTCCTCAGCAATGTCACTGACAGCACAAAGGTGGGAGGAGTGGTTGATACCCCAGGGGGCTGTGCAGCCCCTCAGAAGGACCTCAGCAGGCTGGAGAGATGGGCAGGGAGGAACCTTCTGACATCCAGCAAAGGCAAATGCAGGGCCCTGCACCTGGGGAGGAACAACCCAGGCACCAGCACAGGCTGGGGGTGACCTGCTGGAAGCAGCTCTGCCCAGATGGACCTGGGGGTCCTGATGGACAGCGAGCTCTCCTTGAGCCAGCAGTGCCAAGAAGGCCAGTGACATCCTGGGCTGCATTATGAAGAGCATTGCTGGCAGGTTGAGGGAGGTGGTCTTGCCCCTCTACTCAGCCCTGGTGAGGCCTCACCTGGAATTCTGCATCCAGTTCTGGGCTCCTCAGTGCAAGAGGGACATGGAGCTCTGGAGCAGGTCCAGTGGAGCGCAACAAAGGTGATTAAGGCACTGGGGCATCTCTCTAACCACACACAGGAACAAATTGCCCAGAAAGGACTCACCCTCACTGGAGATAGTCAGGAGCCATCTGGACACCATCCTGTGCTATGTGCTTCAGGATGACCCTGCTTTAACAGGGAGCTTGAAACAGATAACATGCTCTGGTTCCCTCCAACCTTACCCATACTCTGATTCTGTGATTATAGGAATAGTTTTGTTCTGTGTTGTGATATCTGTAGTAACTCCAGCAGTGCTGATGGCAGATTGCCTGGTAAGTTCTGGTGGGGCAGCCTCACACAGACTACTTGCTGAAGTTAAACACATACGGACAGAATATGATGCCCAAGTAACAACGTAGTACAAAAATAAACTTACTAGTTTTGAAGGGCATTTAATACAGCCTATTATTCAGTCTTTATTTGGGGACAGTTAAAGAAATTGAGTGACCACAGTTCATCTAATTATGGTGTATTAAGGCTGTGAAAGATTATTAACTGTTTGGGAGGGAGATTTTGGATTTAAACTGCTCATGTGGTTTTGTCTCGTACTGATAGGAGAGTAGGTGTCCTAATCTCTGTTTTTTAGGTGCAGGAGGACAAGTCAGTTATTTGCAGTTTTGACTGAGGGTATCACACCTGCTTTGGCAGCAAGTTGCAAACTCACAGTGATGGTATGCAGCTTCCCTGATGCTAAGACACAGCAGCGTGGCCAGGGGCTAGTTCTGCCAAGTCTTGCCATCCTGTCTCTCTGCCTAAACAAAGAACTATGGTCTCCAACCTTGGCTCTTGTTACTGAGCACTTCTTGCCATGAAATCAAGGGCAGCTGACAAAACACTGTCCTGCTCTTGTCCAGCACAGGCTGTATGATGTTGATGGGGCACAGTGGCTGCAGTGAGGCATTGCAGGTGGGTGGCTGCACTCCCAACCACATCTGATGTAAAAGCTGAGCTTTTGCCCCATAGTGAGGCTGTCATTTCATTAAGCTGGGGATAGCTGGCTCCAAAATGGGAGTTGCTTTTCTCCTTTCTTTCTCTTTCCTCTTTTTCCTGCCACTCACCTTTTTTCAATATGATGTCAGACCTCATCAGTGAGTGATTTCAACTCAGTTCCCAATCAGAGAACACAGCAAAAAAAAAAGGGGGAAGTCAGATAATTTTCTGCCGACATACTGAGCTGAATCTATTAAAAAATGGGGGAGCAGACCCAGCTGGGAAGACAGAGGGTGGTGTTTGCTAACCAGCATCACAGAGTCATTAGCCTGGCTATGCTACTGCACCCCATTAGAAACCAATCAAAAGGATAATACAGACTGAGACCCTTCTGGTTTATTTGAATTGGATGCCTTCAGAATTATTGACTGGCTTTTGGAAGATTTGCTCAGTGCTACCAAAAGCAAAATTTAGCCTTGAACTTAAAAGGCTGAGTGCCAAAGCACAGGCCTACATACAGTGCAAAGGGGTCTGCGCCAATGTTAGTGCTGGCTTTCCCATGTGGCCTTCTCAGGACACCACAATAAGTCAACATGGGGATTATAAGTGGATGCCACTGGACTGATCTGGGTGCAGCTGTGCACAATACATGGATTTGGATCTGTCCACATGATTGCACATGCAGATGGGCAGAGCTGTGGACACTTTGGATGGTGTGTGCTCTGTTTTTTTAGTCATCCATGCATGTATTTTTGATATTGTGGTTTTGCACAATGTCTTCATGCAGTTAGTTGGAACTGAAGTCTGTGATGCCCAGGTGATGCCTGGAACTGAAGTCTGTGATGTCTGCAAACTGCCTGTTTTATTTTCAAAAATGTACTTATGCAACAAGATGTATTTTTAAGTGCAGGAGAATGAAATACTGTCATAAATTACACTGTAAACTGAATTCCAAGGGATATCTGAAATAACAGCACATACCATGTTCACTTGGATAATGCAATAATTCTATGATAGCAGCATTTGCTTACTGACATAGAGGATAATCTAACAATGGAATCTGTGTCCCTTTTGCACATTCTCCTTCATGAAGAGTATGAACACTTTCAAGCTGCTTTTAGAGGCTGATGTGGACTGATACTCAGTCTCTACAACATTGTTTCCTTCTTAGAAAGGTGTGTGGAGAATGACACACAAGCAAAGTTGTACTGTTGTGTGTTTGTGTCTTAGATGTTTGTGACTGAGTCTTGTTCTGCTGTTTGCGCAAGCGATGTGGGGTGGTAAGATGGGGATCAGAAAGAGCAGGTGCTGTGTTACTCTAGAGCCCAGGCTGCCCTAAGGACCGAGACAGCTTTAAAGGAAACTGAGACTCCTGTTGCACTAAGTTTCCTCCTGTTCAGCTTATATTTTACCCTTTCTTGTCATCATGTCTGTGTACATCCCGTAAGTGCATTGACTGACCTGACTAGCACATGGTGGTGCATGGGCTGATCATTCTGTCTAACAATGAGCTGCAAACAATTATGATTGAATGATCTACCCCAACAGCTCCACTCCTCTCACCATTCCCGATCCTCAAATATTCCTCCTTCCTGGTGTCTGCACCTGGGGCTTTTTGCAGGGGTTTGTGCAGGGCTGCTCTTGGCTGGGAGCCCTGCCCATCAAGTGACCTTGTGCTTTGGGGATAACATGCTCAGGGCGGACCACTTTGCATGGGATATGTGGAGTTGTGGGATACTGTGTATGAGCACTCTGAAGGTTTGCATCTCTCATGCTAGAAGCACTCTCTTTCCCTCTTCTGCTTTTTGTGAGAGGCTTTCAAGTAATGAAATGAGACTAAATTTACTGCTGTGCAGAGGACCAGGCCCATATCTGTGTGCTGTGTGGCCCTCCACTGACATCATGGACTGACAGATAGGACTGAGATGACTGGTCCTCAACATTATGCAACTTTTGGGCTCCCTCTGGCGTGGAGAGGAGAGCATCTCATGGTGTGGACAACAGGGCATTGGGACCCATCCAGCTCCCTGAACTACCAGATGCAGTGTGAATGTGTGTTAAAAAGAGAACCTATGGGATGCAGAATTGTCCTTTTATTTGCCTGCAATAAGCCAGTTCATCCCTCTGGGTTAGGGTAGAGAAGGACTTCTCACTAGGAAACGTGGCAGGAAATGGGTCTGAATGAGGGTTCTTGGCTAAATGTCACCATGAAGAAATGGCTTCTTTGCTATCCTTGTTCTTAAGGGGAAGGATGTCTTTTCTCTTATTTCTCTGCTTTCCTGTGTGTGCTGAATCCACACTCAGTGCTGAGGAACAGTGGAGAGAGGAGACCATCCATCATAAAGTATGGCTATATTCCTAGCCAGAAACTTGGAACTATACTTTCTAGTGATGATCCCCATGCGCTGAGCCATGTGTTGGTGGCTGGGGACACCATAATAGCTGGTGTCTCCCAGCTGTCTTGTTTGCTCTGTGCAGAGCCAGCATGAAGGTTGCGGCATGATTCTCCAAAAACAGAGAGGCCAAGGGCAGCTTTTCAAGGACACCACCATGATCTGGGCATTTGCAAGTCAAGAAGGGAGAAGGCCTTAAGCACAACTAAATGATGATACTTTCGAAAGGACAGCATATGAAAAACACAGGAGGCTGTGCTTGATCTCTTCAAGGGTTTTGGAAAGCTAAGGGTCCCCAGGGACATCAGTGTTCCACTTCTTTCACAGGAGTGTAACTACAGCTGGCAAGGGACTAGCCCTTCCGAGGACAAGTCGGTGTTCTCAGAGCTCCCAGTGAGTTGCATGGTTGCACTGCTTCCAGCTGCACTCCTGCAAACCAGGTTCCAGGCTGTTCCTCTCCACTGCACTGTGGCTGATGCCCTGCAAAGCCCTGTTGCCATTGTTCTGCAGCACCTCGACTCCTCCAGGAGGCAGCAGAGAGGCGTTTACAGTCGTAAAATCCTGCAAAGCTGTGAAGCCCCACAGCCCAGAGACAGCTTTGAACTTGTTGAAAAGTTTGGCACTATCCCCTCAAGTGGAACATATCTGAAGAAGTGGCAATGTCTAAAGCTTTAATTCCTAATGTGATGTGGGAAAAGATGAGTTTGCCACACAATTTTCTTGTTACGTGAACTGATGGATCTCTGTCTCAAGGAATTAATTTATTTCCTCTGTTTTCTCACTCAATTGGTTAATGGTAGTTGATAATGCATACAAAATTCCACGTATTTTATTATATAAATGCCACTAAATGAGTTGTGTGTGCATTAAAAAATGGACTTACTGTTTCAAAGATATTAGGATACTTTTGACTAGTCTTTTATTCTTGTGCTCAGCAGTCATTAGACAGTATTTATCACTATCTGAAAAAAACAGTACCATTTCAGATTTCAACCTGATCTTTTGTAATTAGAAGAGATTTCTTTCACAGCATTTAAGGTAGGTGCTGTCTTTGAAATTCAGTGGGGTAGTTTCAGTTGGAATGAGAAGGGGTGCTTAGCTCTTTTAAACAAAGCTGTAGGAATCCATTAGTGAGTTCTTTTTGGTTTTTACAATTACTGTTTGATACAGTCTGTAAGTGTCAAGAAAATAACAGTGAAGTGAAGGGAAAAACATCAAGAAAATGCAAAAATAGGAAAAAATAGAATACTGCTTAAAATTAATTAATTAATTTAACAGATACTATTTTGGCCACTTCAGCTGCCCTTTTTTTTTTTTAATGAACAAATAAAACTCTGTGACATTCCTCACGCCTAGAATTTGATCTGCTTGTTGAGACTGCCCTGTTACCATTATAGCATGTTTTCAGCTGGCCTACATCATATGCAGCTTTATGGTCTGCTCCACATTGGTTCTGCTTGAATTTCTCTCCTACTATCACGCATTTAATTCACTTACGATATGTAAATTTCCAGCCTGAAAATGAACTGATGCAGGAGACACTGCCTCACTATCTTCAGTGCTGGATATAGAAGGCAAGGATCAACACTTAATGGCTTCAAACTGATTTTGACAACTTTTATATATGTAGACAAGTATCATAGTGTCTCTGAGGCTAAAGGTGCACTGAACAATGACTGCAGTGTCAGTTGCTTTGTGGAGACCTTTGTTTTCTGCCTGGTGCTTGTGACTGAGATCTTGGAAGCTTTGTCTTCTTCAAGAGCTTTCTCTGTGAGCAGCTTGAAAGACTGGGTTCCTCTGCACAAGGCTGGGTGTGTGGATGTGAAATGCAGGTGCAGAAGTATCCAAGGCATTCAGAGAGTGCAGACAAAATGTGAAATGAAATGTCTTAATGAAATCTGAAAGCTGTCTGGGGAGGTAATGGTGGGAACCTGATTTTGCAACTATTTATGGCAGTACCTGCAAGCTGGATGGTGCTGCTGCCAGAGAGAATTTGGTGCCACTTCTGGAAAGTGCTGTGAGAAGTGCATGCCCATGCCTCTGCTTCCACCAAGCTCGCACTGTTCCTGCACTTTCATCTCAAACACATGACTGGCCCCACTGGGAATGAGTCTGAGGTGTGCAGGAGAGGACATCACTTGGCCATAGATGCATTGTCAGTGCTTGTTTTTGTCCATTTGGTGCATCCATCTCAGGGTTCATCTGGAGACCTGTCCATGCAGACCAGATACTCAGTACTGGAAGAAAGTGGCAGAATATCCAAGTGCAATGAAAGGCAGTGGAAAGGCAGTGGAAAAGCCTGGCAAACACAATGGAAGTTTTTGTCCTTCTTTCTAAAGAAGGCAAGTGTAATTCTTATCCTTTAATATCCTACTTTGTTTTACACCAGAATTAGAAAATCTTTTCCATTTGTTTTAGTTATCTGCAGGCTTTAACTCTGCCTTTGAAAAGCATTTTTGCTATGACAACCCTTGGTCTCATGGTGAGCAATGCTAGGAGAAACAGCTAACACAAGGATTTTGTCTTTCCCTCCATGCAATGTTTGATCTCTCTAATCTTTGAATGTGAATGCATTTTTTTGCCATTTTGTAAATTAAGAAGATTAGCACAGTTTCTTCCAAAACAGCAGTTGACAAACATACTTTGCTTAAGTGTAACTAGATTTTCACCTAACTGAATTTTCCAGTGACCAATTCATTCTTAGAGTTAAACCTCTAAAAGGCTAACACTCACTCACTGACTTAACAGCTTTTTTTAAGAACAATTTGTAAAACCTAGGTTTTTAAAAAATACTTTGTTTTTTAAAAAGATTACACTGTCTTGCAAAATAATAATAATAATAATAATTCTATGCATTTTGTGATTCAGTGATGTTGCTCTTGAAATTTTGCATGTTTTGTAGATGTTCTGACATTCGTATGTTTATGTGGTACTTGTAAAAATCCTAACCATTGCTGCTATAATCACCACCATTTTAGGTAAGTGAAAATTGAACTATGAAGGTGTTCCAGTTAGCAGGATTTTTCTGTGTCATGCTAAAACTGCATTCTGCTGATCATTTCTTGGTTTATGCCAGTATTCAGTGCCTTCTGTAGAAGGACTCAGTATGTTGTGGTAGATGGGATGTGCCAAATTTCTAGTATCTTGTCTGCACAGATGATCACTTACCAGCTTGAAACTTAAAAAAAAGTAAAAGGAAAAAAATAATATTTAACTCTCCATCTTTCTTTAAAGTGTCTTGTCATTGATTTCAATTTAGAAAACCTTTAATAGAGCTGAAAAGAAGCCTTCTTCTGCTGCCACACCTCTTGCAAGCAGCAGTCTACCAACTGTGAGGCGTATGAGGGAATGTGTAGCACCCAGATGTTCCCATTGGCAGTGGATCTAATGAATAGCCAGGCCTCCTGAAGTAATTTTGGAGCATGGTAAAATGCCATGTAATTAAAGCAGTCCTCTGATTATCATAAGAAACTGTTAGCTCTGATAGCAGTTGTGAGCTGGCTCTTGTAAATAAGTGTCAGCCTGGTGAAGTGGTGGATTCCAGTCTCCACTCTGCCTCTACAGAAGCCACACATTGCTGCCAAATGAGATCTGGGTGAAAGTCAAGCCCAAGATTTTTGGACTCTCTCTTTCCAACTGCTCCCATGGCAGACAAGCCCTGTTTATCAAAATTCTGACATTGCATTTTCAGTTCCTCTTCTACCCTATGCCTAAAATCTGGCAGTATTGTAAATGCACACAAGCATATGCATTAGTTTTGATCTTTGTAAGATTTTGACAGGCTGAAATTGTATCTTTTATACTGTACTCATACAACAAACAGGCAAAAGGGAAATGTGAGATACTGACCTCTGGTGGATTTCCCAGCCACCAGGCATGGTTCACTGTACATAGGCTGGTCTTCAAGATAGTATTATGTATGGAAAAGAGTCTGGTCATCAGTTTTCCATCTCTGTTGAAACATGAAAGCCATCTTGAAAAGACTTTTCAAATCAAAATAACAAGTTATGAGAAAAACTCTGTGATTGGGCAAAATGAGAGTACATTGAATTCATCCTTACAGGTGTTGGTCAGAAGTCATCTCTGTCTCAAAGCAGAAAAATTGACAGCCTTTGTGATGTAAAACTCTTCCAAAAGATAGCATTTATGCCAGGATTTCCAATGTAGTTGTTCCTTTTAGTGATACCCAGGAAATCTACAAAAAGCAATATTAAAGGAAGCATACAGTATACACTGAAAATCGTCCTGTGTAGTAGGTTGCAAGCTGATCCCTCAAAACCTGATGAATTTAAAGACCCCAGCTGAATATTAAAACCTTACACAAATGATAGAATGCTGAGAAGTCTTTGGAAGCGCCTCAGTTTCTGTCAGTTGGAGGGAACAGGGCTGTTTTCAGAAATGTTAGGTCATATACGCTTCTTCAGACTTGTTTTACCAGATGAGGAGCCAGCTGGGACCAGTTACAGTGTGGCTCTCCATTGTTTTGGTTGTCTAGTAGCCATTTACACGTGAACATGTACTTCCACTACTAGGAGTGAAGAGCTTTCACTCCACAGAACTCCTGCCTATGTGGCCCTAATATTAAGTATTCAAGGCATGGTCTTACATCCTACATTTCTTCTATTTATGGGTAGATCAGAGTCTCAGTGGTCTCACCATTGCACTCATTGTCTTACCAATTTGTCTTTCTATGTGTTGACCTAATTCGCCAAAAAAGCAGAGTCAGATTCCTGCAACACAGCAGCTGTTTTTTTTTCCCATCTTCTTTTTCATTGTGAAGCTAGGTATATCTGCATTATCCCCAGCTTAGATTTGAGTCAGAAAAACCATCAGCATCCTTTATTCCCACTTTGCACACTGGAAATGCAGTAAGAGTTACATAGGTGCAGACCTGATCAGGCCTGCTGCCTGTGGCATGTCAGTCTCTAGTTGCATTTGTTTGCTTTTCACCACAATTCATCAGTTTCAAGGTGCAAACTAGATTATTTTAATGGTATGATGGTTTAGATACCACCTTCCAATCACAGTGATTCCTTCAGTGTACATATTGTTCATCCTGTAATTGCTTTTTGTCTGACATGCATTATATTGCAGGACCAGCTTTCCTTTTTCCTTTTAAATATAGCTTAGTCTATGGTGCTGAAATGATTCAGGAAAGAATTACCCATCCAAACCCCAGTGGAATTTGGGACCTAGCTTTTTTTAGACTCCCCTTGCAATCCCCAGCTGTAAACAGCTATTTAGGTCAGAGATTTTAGCATGAGGAGTGCTACATATCTTCCACTCCATATGCAGTTGCTGGTACGTTGGGCACCTTCTTACAGAGATCTCTTGCCTTCTGCATTTGGAAGATTATATAAACAGCAGTTTATTAGGGAGAAGTAGTATTTTGGTGCAATTTAATGCATTAAGCTCTGGAAATCTAGAAATCTGGGGGGAAGGGGGTGATTACTGGATCGTTTTCTGAAAATGGGATCAATATTGTCAACTAGTCCATTTTCAGTTAACTGGCCCCATTGTCCTCAAATTACCCTATTTCTGTACTTGCACAGCAACATGAGAAAAACAAGCAAAAAGGCTTTGTGGCTGTAAATGAAGAAGGATTTCATAACCTACTTTGAGCCTCAGATCCCCAGTGGGGTTTCCAGGGCTGGTAATTTTTTTACTCATCCGCTGGATAAGTTTTGACCCATGTGAATGTCACATTGCCATGCCTGCAGCGTATTTATAAGAAGCAAATGTCATACAGGGTAAGGTCTTTCACTGGTGAAGACCGATATGGTCAACAAAGTTGTCTGTCACTTGTGTGTCAGTTGAGAATTAGTTTTTTTTGTTGTGAGGTATTTATCTTCTTCAGGACATTCCACTATTTTTTAATGGGGATAGAGTAAAAAATGTGTGTTGTACTGTTGTCTGCCACAATGTCTTCTTGAAAAATGTTTTTTAAGTATTTGAGTACAAAAGTGCCCTCAATAAGAAGAAAGTAAAGAGACTAAGTGTTTTTTTAAATGGTATTTTTGTGTTTTCTCTCATTTAGTTGCCAGGTAATTAGGCTTTTGAAAGTAATTGATTCAATTTGTGCTGATTGGAGTATGACATTCACTGTTACTGGTCTGTAAATTCTGGAGATATTCTGATCTTTATTGCAGTTCACCTCCATTTTTAGTGTCTTATGGTAGTCTTTAAGAAGTCTGGTTCTGCTGCATTAGAGATTGGTTTCAGTGTCTGTACAATGTTTGCTACTATTGTAGTGTGACTTTGTATTTTTGATTTTTAAAATTTGTATTGGTACAGCCTTAACTTACAGAAATAAAGACCATTTAAAATAAGTCAAAATAGTCACTGATGTCTGTGATAAGTGCATGCTTTATTCACAGTATTTTGTCTGTAATTAGGTGTAGCAACCGTCTCATGTATTTAATAAATTGTTTTCTGCAAAGTTGACTCTTTTCTTTTATCAAGTGAAAACTATTTATGTGGCATTTCAAAGCATGTTGTATTAAAAAAAAAAGCACAAACTTTGTCTCACGTTTTTCAAGTATGAGTATCTGCATAGCTGGGGAGTTAGTGTGCACCTGTGCCGCATTTTGATTAGCAGAGTACAAATTGGCTGACCAAGAAACAGTTGCTGTCATGCCTTCCTAGCTTCTGGAGTTGTGTTTCAGGAAAACATTTAAGCAATTGCTTAAGTCCTTCCCTAATAGGGATGTACTTAAAAGCAAGCGTGACTTGAACCATGTCCTCATTTAATCTCAATATAGAGGACTGAAAGCCTGTATTCTTAGAGCCATTTTGGAGAGCCTTTTGAAAGTCATCTTCCTGGACCTCAATTCCAAGGCACAGCTTGGTCTGAAATTACTTACTTTGCATGCAGAATTTCAGCAGTAAGGTCTGTTCTCCACATTGTTGTGTTTTAAAGTCATCTAGAATAAAGTATGAATCCAAGAATACACATCTTTTAAGACAGGCTTGTCATATATGAAGTTTTTCTGTTCAAGAGATTTTAAATGAAAGTACCAGAAAACTAAAGCTATTAAAGCCCCTATATTGTGAAAGTGAAACATCCCAATTGGAGAAGGTCAGAGTATCGTGAGTTTGCCAAAGGAACATGAGAAAGAGAAAAAAGCCAAATGCCCCTGAAAAGTGGCATCGGGAACTGCAATGTGTGGTGTTTTTAGGACATTAATGCAGGATAGTGCAAGATCATAAGAGATACGTGACACCATGGCTGAGGTATAGAGGAACATGCTTTTCCCAGGTATTCTGGGAATGCATTTCCATCATCTGGCAAATTCTGCTAAAAAAGAAGTCCCTTCCTGATGCTGGGTGCAATCTTGCACTGTGCAGGTCTTCGGTGTATCAGGGGAAGCAGCACTGAGGATTTTGGCTCAGGCAACCTAGAGTGCTTCCCCAGGGTGGTCTCACAAAAGTGATAGAATCTTCTGAGCTCCGTTGTGGCTAAATATATCTGGACATTGTGTTCACGATGTTGCTGAAGGGTATCATGACTGCAATTGATGCAGAAGTTGCTAAGGGACACTATAGCATGTTGTCTCTTCAGATAAACTTTGAAGGTGGCAGAGTGGGGTCTGTAATCTGGTGGCTTGCTTTGCAGTATGCACCAAAGAGAAATGGAAAAAGGCACCTATTCCTAAAAGGATCCACAACATTTCTTTGTATTGTAGCCTGATGGCTTACTGTGTTACAACCTCCACTACTGGTGTCTTTCAAGAAGACTAATTAGAAAAAAAAATAAAAGATGGCTAAGTAAGATGGCTGTGTATAAGAAAATGTGGCTGTTTGTGCATGGGCTTTGATCCAAGGTCCAAATTTCTACCAGAAGAGAATGCACACACAAGCATATGAGATGCTTATTGATACTTCTCTAAAAAACTATAAGGAAATGACACCTGGAGGAGCTCTAAGACAAAATCCTGCATGTGGCATGATGCAAATGGAGTTCCTCAGGGACAGGTATTTTGACCGATGCAGTTTAACATTTTTGTCAGTGATGTGGACAGTGGGATTGAGAGAACCCTCAACAAGTTTGCTGACAATACTGAGCTGTGTGGCACAGTTAACACTATGGAGGGAAGGGATACCTGGATGTGGGCTGATGCATGAAGTTAAACAAGGCCAAGTGCAAGATGCCACACCTGGGCTGGGACAATTCCAAGGACAAACACAGGCTGGGCAGAGAATGGATTGAGAACAGCCCTGTGAGAAGGACTTGAGAGTGCTGGTGGAAGAGAGGCTGGACATGACGCAGCCATGGGTACTCACAGCCCAGAAAGCCAAATGTGTCCTGTGCTGCATCCAAAGCAGTGTGGGCAGCTGGGGAGGAAGGGGATTCTGCCCCTCTGCTCTACTCTGCTGTGCTGTGGTGGAACCCCACCTGGAACACTACAGTCACCTCTGGGGTCCCCAACATAAGAAAGATAGGGATCTGATGGAGCTAGTCCAGAAAAGAGTTATGACAATGATCAGAGGATATAGAAGGACAGGCTGAGATGGTTAGGGCTGTTCAGCCTGGAGAGGAGGAGGCTCTGGGGAGATTCTGTAGGTATCTTCCAGTACCTAAAAGAGTTCTAATAGAGAGCTGGAGAGGAACTTTTTACAAGAGCATGGGGTGCCAAGATAAGGGGAAATGCCTTTAAACCAAAACAGAATGGGTTTAGTTTAGATATTAGGAAGAAATCCGTTGCTGTGAGGGTGGTGAGACAGTGGCAGAGGTTGCACATAGAAGCTGTGGATGCCCCATCTCTGGAAGTGTCCAAGGACAGGTTGGATGGGGCTTTGAGCAACCTGGTCCGGCAGGAGGTGCCCCTGTTCATGGCAGAGAATTGGAATTAGATGATCTCTAAGGCCCCTTCCCACCCAAACATTTCTATGACTATGATTATTCACCTAAAAACTCCCAATGTATTAGCAATAACTTTAAGTTATACTTGTTACCATGTCTCCTAGTTTTGCTTGTGGGGGCTGAGGAGGGGTGGAGCATGTGGCCATGTGGGCATGGCTGGGCTACTATTCTCTATCATCCCCATCATCACTGGGCTGTGGCTTTGGTGGGAGAAAAAGTGAATGCACTGCAGAAGCAGCACTGTTTTGTTCCATTTCTTCCTCAGGAAAGTTTCCGGGACCAGTGCTGCTGACTTTGTACCTCTTCTGCCACTGCCTGTCGCCTCCTGTCCCTCAGAAAGAATCCAACTCCAAGCGGCAAGCATAGCTGAGCCCAGCAGAGCACCATGGCGACAGTGCAGGAAGAGCCATGGGGAATGGAGGCAAGCCTGATCCTAAGACCAGCCGAGCCAAGCCCAGCGGAAAAGACCCAACCCAAGCTGATGCTACTAAGCACAGCTGAGCGCAGTTGAGCCCCACAGTCTAAATCAGGCAACACAAGACAGACTATTCCAGCTTTTGGGAGGTTTGTCCATCATTTTTTTTCACTCTCTTGAGAACCGAGAACATCCGGAGAGAGCATCTGCCATCTTGTCTTTATCTCAGCAGCCATGCACACTGAGTGTGTAAAGGATCTTCTCTTTGGCATACGTTTGTTATTAGTATTGTGCTGGTTTTCTGTGTTTCTTATTTCACTGCTGTTTGTTTTCGGTAAATTGTTATCTCAACCCATACCTGCCTTTGTCCCTCTCTCACTGGAATAGGAGTGGGGGGAACAGGAACAGATTATTTGGAATTTAGTTCCCAGCTATTTTTAAACCACCACACCATGCGAAATAGTAAATGAAACAGGACTGGAGAAAAAACACGCTTCAAATGTGTAGCCAGAGAAAGGCAGGCAGAAGCATTGAGCACTGAGGAGATAGCATGCCACTAGCCATGGAACCATAAACTCTCTGTCATACAAGATGATGCCATTCATCTGCTGTTGGAGGGAGATTTCTGTGTGTCTGGACCTTGATGAGGGACACTTAGAAATGTCCCTGAAGGCTCAGGGTGGCCAGAAGTTCTTGTGTGGAAAGGATTGCATAAGGAAATGACTGAGCAAACAAACATTGTCCATGCTACAAAAATGGAGAGCTAAGCTGTATCCTCCTCTGCAGTGCCATCTGCTCTGGGGGTCACCTCTCCACAGCATCTGTGTTCTTCAGTTTCATGGGTCTGGAGACAGGTCTGTTTACACAGTTGTAAAAAGTAGTTATGAAACTATTCAGTAGACCACAAATTGGTCAGACCACATTGGTGCTGTATCAGGTCCCTGAGGCTTGCGGGCCAGCAGGATGTGTGTCCTGGTTCACCCAATGAGAGCTGGGTGGCCTCTGAACAGCATCTAAAATGCTTGTTCCTTCTGGATAACAGTGGGATCTGCCAGGAGCCTGTGGTGTGTGTCAGTGTCTTTGCTGCATGTGCTAGCACAAAAATTAGTAAAAGACAGTTAAAGATGAGCAAAATCTGTGATTTTTAGGAACTTCCAGATACTGCAGATATCTTTATCCTATTTATTTTGAGTAGTTGTGTGGGGAGATTAGTATGTTTGCCTCCATAGAGAATAGACACTGTTTTTTCTGACGTAGTGCCACTGAGAAGGTGACTGCTGATTATATTAGGAACAGCAACAGGCTCTGCATGAGGAACTGTCTTTGCTCAAGAAGCAGCATGCAGAGATGGAGAGAGACATCAGAGCTGAGATGTAACCAGTTTTGATGGCACCTTATTAGGTCATCTGGCAACTGTCCTCTTCTTCCCTCACCCAACACTGTTGCACAGTGCAACTCCTGGCATCAGCATGGAGCAAGAGCATTAAGTGTCCAGACATTTACCAAGTGCATTTCAACTTAAATGGTCTGGCATGGAGCACCCACCAGCCGTCAGATAATAGCACAGTTATTATCTGCATAGATGGTAGGGCACTTGTGTGTTTTGGCAAGAAAATATAACAGTTTTCTTCCTGTATCATCTCAGTGACAGGAGTTTGGCAAGAAGGCTGTGCCTGCACAGATGGCAGTGTTGTGTGATTTTGCAGGGTTTTTGCCATGACTATGGCATCAGCGGAACCAAAACCAGAGATAACTTTTCCAAAGGGACCTTCCTTACTGAAGGTAATGAAGCTCAGGAGCTGTGTGTTCACATGGCTAGTCTGCACCCCCTGAAGTGCGGTTAGAAAATAAATCCTCCAGGAAAATCCAGGAAGGGGAGGCAAAAGGCATTTTAGGGGTGAGTGAACAAGACTCAGATTTAGGTGCAAGATCTCCTCTTTTATCAGTTACTTATGTACCTACAGTAGCACTGAGTTTGCACAGGCAGCCTGTCAGTTACACACAAAAATTCAGTCTTGTGGGACTTGATCTAGAACCTAATAATGTTGATGTGATTATAACACAGAGAACCAGTGATTGCATGGCTCCTCTGGCTATAGGACACATGCTCCTAGCTTCCTAATGTTTTTCCAAATTCTGTCTGACAGGTCCCAGTAAGAACTCCTGTGTACAGTCAGTAGGGGTGTAGTTTTGTTAGTGTGCCTGGTGATGCCCCAACAGTACTCTAAGTATTCCACGAGGTGTCCAGACATAATTTGAAACACTTGGAGCATCATCTGGCTCCTGACAGGCGATGCTGGGCAAAGAGCTTTGTGGTTTGCTATGCAGCTACTGAAGTCAGTGAGGAAGGTAGGATGGGAATACCCTTGGAATGGAATGGAATCTTTAAATAGAACCCATGAGCTGGTGTGATACTGAACCAAGATCCCTGTCTTTCCAGGACTCTTCCACACTGTCCAAGAATGAAAGGCTTAAACTGTTTTCTTCAGGACCAGGAAAAAGCAATTTATGCCAATTAAAAGAACAAAACAAACCCAAAAAACCCCACCCCAAAAACAAACAAACAACAACAACAATAAAACCCCAACAACAACTATCAAAAAACTTCCCAAACCCCAGAAGCAAGGATGCTATATTTCCTGGAGGAGCTGAAAGCAGGATAATTCTTATTCCAGCCTTCTGATGATAAGAAGACCCTTACAGATGGTAGCTGACACATGCTTGCCATCACAAAAGTGTAATTTTATTTCAGTTTTATTTTGTTAGGCCAAGATTCCTTTTCTGCAAGCATTAGAGCTGCACACTGCTTATGGCTCCCCTCACTTTCTGATCTTAGTACACATTCAAGCCCTAGGGCAATTCAAGCTTTTTTTTATTGTTTATGAGGACAAGGTTGTTATGAATGGAGAGGAGAGTGTTAAACAAGTTTCTGTCTTTGCCCAGGCCTTTGGCAGTAGACAGTACTTTTGCTGAGGTGGTCAGCACCCCAAAGCCCGCTCTCGTTGCAAGTTCTTAATAATGGTTGATTAGGTCTATTACAAAATGAATTATTTATTTGAAAGACACAAATTCAACAGACATCAGACTTCGACAGATGACTTACTACACAGGGTAAGTAAAGAAACACTACTAGTAGGTAAACAATACAGCACAAGAGTGAGGTACATGTATTTCAGCTAGTGAAGAAATAGCATAGATTAGGATTCAATGCATCTTGCCATCCAGTTTCTAATGGAGCGTACATAGGACCCTTCCTCTCAGTTTCTGGAGAAATATCCATGAACTAAAACTATCCAAACTTTGTGGGAGAAGGCCTGCACATTTCCAGGGAGTGTGTGGGAGGCTTCTGTTTCTGTGGAAATTTGTGTACCTTTTATATTGCAAGTCAGTGTCTTTTGGTCAATGATATTTAATCTTTTTCTCTCTTTACATCTGCTCTCCAGACCAAGATGCTTATTTTCAGCTGGCAGTCTCAGCCCTCTTGGTAACAGAGATAACCCCTTGCCAGGCATTTTTCCCAGCCTGGGTTATCTCATCCATATGCATCTACTTGTTGGTGGTGAGGGGAGTGGGGTGGGGAACATTCTGCCACAAAGGTGTGTAGTGGGAAGGAAAGGAAAAACTGATACAGACTTTAATGTTCATGACTGTGCATGTGCTATGAAGCGTTCCTGAATGGCCACCTGTGTACCCTGCTCACTGTTTCTGTTCAGGATTAGATGGCACTAATAAGCTGTCAATGTGGGCTATCAAGCATCAGAGCTCAGCTCAAACTAGACACACCACTTTTGAAAATCTGGAACATGGAAAATGGAATATGCTAGGACTTAATTTCCTAGCACATGATAAACCTTGCCTTGAGAAGCCAGAAGCAATCTAAGTCTCTGTCTCCTGTTGCAGTTCAATAAATTGCCTGAGTAATACTGTGATTCAAGAAACAACCACCATCATTTTCGCATCCATGCCTGTCAGAAGTTAATTAAGTGGGATTAATTGCATTGTGAGAATATCAGTGAGGCTGGAGCTGTTATATCTTTCAGGACAACTGGTGTATGTTAAGGATCTTGATTTCAGCAGACTGTTTCCCAAAATGCTCTGGGTGCTCTCAGAAGTAGTCCTTGGATGAGCTACAGTGAGCCAGTCACATGAGATGGAAAGCAGTTTGTGGGGAAATGTGAGGCTGAATGTTACTGATCCATGGACTGAGCAGAGAAACCTCCTGGGGGAAAAAAAACCTCTATGGAGAAGGGGTAGGGAGCAAGCAGTGCCTGAACAGTTGCTGCAAGAGGGTTACAGCAAGACCCAAGGGCACAAGAGGGCAAACCTTTGTCAAGGAGACTGCTGGTAAGAGCAGCTCATCTTTTCCGTGAGCATTCTGGCCTCTCTCAGCAGAGCTGTCCACCTAATAACTCATCAAATGGCTGCCAGGCTGCACAAAGACAGAGGAGGAACATTTGCCATGACCAAGGTTTTAAACACAGCTTAGTTTAGAAAAAATGCTTGCAGCCTACCTTCCAGATGGAAGGAAGTCCTGGTTTTGTCCACTGACTAGTTGCAGTGTGCAGAAGAGGCGAGTCCCTTCAGTTCATGAGACTTCTGGCCCTTGACAGACTTGCACAGCAACGTGCATTTATCATATGTGCCCTCTGTGTAGCTTATTTTTCCAGCAATCTTTTTTTGAGTCTTCAGGAGAAGACCCTGAGCTGTCAGGGATATGCACACCACAAACTGAGGACTCCTGTTACAGAAGAGTCCAGAGCTCAGAGGACTAGACAATGTGCTTGCATTGTTAGCCTGCATAGGGCTCATCTGTTCTACTTTCCAGCTTGATTTTCTTGCAGTGGGTCCATCAGCTGGGTTTATGCAGTTCCTTTACCTTTTATATACTATATTAACAGCAAAAACTGCAACAATATAAACTTCTTTTTAAAATCACATCTTCGCAGTGTGCAGCATTACACCTCTGGGGCTGGAGTAACAGCAGTGGCCAAAAAATCAAAGGTTGGAAGGAGAAATCCAGCATGTCCCTCCTTTTGACCTTAAATGTACCACCTTTACCCTTTTCCTGCCACACTGAGATAGTCACTGTGGGGATCACAGTGCATGGACGTTCATAGCAACCTCTCTCTGCTAAATTTGTTGGGCTGCAAAATCTCATTAGTGTCAGCCCTATAAAAAGTAGACTTTAAGGTATAATATATATAATAAAATTATAGTGGTATCGTAAAAATGCATTACTCTTTCAAAAAGGATATTAAGTGTCAGAACATCTATAAAAAAAATTCTCCATCAATCTTCTGCTTTTAGTTCCTGCCTATAGGGCTGAAACTCTCCATTTATGAAATGCACACTGCCTGTCTTCATCTAATTCATGGTATTCATCATCATGCACCTGCATTTGGTCCAGTAGAGCAACAGGGTTTGTTTTGTAGTGCCTAATAGTGTGTATGGGTGGAAAATGCTACTTGACTAGCATTGCCTGTCCAGCACAGACACACGTGGTGGAGACGTGCACTGGCAGCACAGTGTCAGCCAGTAGATAAATAGAAAGAGTTTTTCCCTGGTGCCAGGGTCAATTAAGAAAGGAGAAACCTTTGCCTTTGCCATCCTCCCACGGTTTCTACAGCAAAGCAAAAGATGCTGTATTGCTCCCTCTCTAGTACTGGCTCTGTGTGGCAATACATTTTTAGCTTTTCAGCAACATTAGGGTAACTTCATGAGTTTTCAGCACATAAACTCACAGGAAATCATGAGGGAAAATAATCTTAAATTCTTCATATTTTGTGAAAAACACATAAGCTTCTACTACTCAGCAATGGTGGCAGTGTGTCACTAGGACAAGCTATTTTTATCTGCTTTGTTTTCTAGCATATTCAACTAAGCTCAACAATTTAATTCTGATGATGACTTCAAGTACTTGCATGTCAGTGCTGTGAGCCCCAACACCACCAAGGCTATCCCTGTGCTCTCAGTGTGTGGAGATGCTGGTGCATGACCAAAGCACTCTGAAATTACATGGACATCACTAAGGTCAGGAAATTTAGAAGAACACTGTTTTTTTTCTCGTGCTGGGAGCCAGCCTGTCTGGTGAAATGAAGTTATCATAAAGTTTTGTAGTGGTTATCACATTCGCCGAATTTTCATTTTAGTGGAATAGGATTAAAAGAAAAGCAAAACAGGTTCAATTTAAAAATAGAAACAGTTAGATTTATTAACATACACTAAAGGTAAACAAACAAAAACCAACCACGAAACCCTCTGAAAAACAACCCCCCTCCTCCCTAGCAACAATCTACTTTTCCATGAAAACAATGCAAAGAGACAAAACATCAGAACTCTTAAGTCAGTAGCACTTAATAAAATAGTCTTTCATTCAGTCTTTTGAGAGAGACAAGTCCCTCCTGATTCTTCTGGTAACTTTCCACAAGAGACACAGTCTATTTGTGGCTTCCAGCTCCCACTAACGCAGCACGCCCGACACTGCATCCGTGAGCTTCCCAAATGCAGCCTTTCATATGGCCACATAAGGGCTGTGGA
>WBMY01014144.1:96757-115192 GCA_013397315.1 Donacobius atricapilla
GCAGCGATGTTACCTCATGGCTGGGTCCGTGGAAAAAAGGGCGAATCTCCCAAGATTCCTGTATTTAAGCGGTGTCCCAAGGGGTGTACACTTTTTACCAGATTGGCCAGCTTAGCTGTCAGTTCCAAAATGGATCAACAATTGGTTTTTTTTCTACCATTTATGCTAAACCAATACAAGTTTAAAAGAGAAGGATTTTCAGGCTTCTTTATGTCCTTGTGGTGTCAGGGATTTTCCAAGTTTCTCTCAATAAAACTGCAACCTTTTCTAATTTATACCCTGTTTCCTTCCTGGTAGCTTTGAAACCCAGGGTGATGCTAAATGTTTCCTTGTACATAATGCTTGTGCACAACCTTAGTCTCATGCTCCATGCTCCATGCTCTGCTGTTACCCTAAGGTATGGTTTCTGCTTCTAGAGTTAGCAAGTGTAATCTTGAGCATTTGAGAACTTTTCTCCAAAAATGAGCTCCCAGAAACATCAAAAACATCACCCCAAATATAAGGACTTTGGCTAAGATCCAAAGTATAAAACTCCTGCTTACATTTTTATTACTAAATTTCTCTGTTAGGTTTATCTAAGATATTGGCAGGCAAAAGCAGCCAGACTGGGAGTCTGATTGCAATACTGACATCTCATGGCTAAAAGAAGAAGTTGCTACTGCTTCTCTTTTTTCTCCTCTTACTCCTCCTTCACCTACTTCTCCTTCTTCACCTGAAAAGTATCCATTTCCATAAGTACTACATTGCTGTGAAAGTACAGAGTATTACACTCAAGTTGTAGGTCACATACATTTGCACACAGTCACACTTCAGTGTGCCTGGAACCTTCATTCACTTAAAAAAAAGCTAGGAATTTGGCTCCTTTCTTCTGAATCTGGATTTCCACAGCTAGTGCAAAAGTGGCACCAGCAAGCAAAATGCATCTGATTTATTTGAACACCCCTTTCATCACAGCATTTCATTGTAGCCTCTTCCCAAAAGTCTTAAGGCTGCCGAGAAACAAATTTCTGGAGAAGCATGGAAGGTGTTGCAGGGCTTTTCAGAGAGCGCACAGAAAAGCCCTAAAAATGTGTTTTCCCCACCTGTGATACATTTCCTTTCCAAAAATACCTTGACATATCTTTCCCCTTCCTCTTACTTCAGATCCCAGCAGTGAAGGTGAGTGAACCCCTGGAGGGCTTCTGCATCACCATGAAGAAAACAGAGAGGTCTGACTTTGTAGCCACATCACTCTGCACTATCCAGCAAGGCTTGGACCAGATCCTCAAGAATGCCAGTGGCTGCTTTCTGCACCACCAGCAACACCTTCAGCTCTTCCATGAGAAAGCAGAAGAATTAGCCTAAGGTTGAGCAAGGCTGGCATGTCTGGTGACTGCTCTCGCAATGTTTACTTCTTCCTTCTTGATGAGGAAGAGGCATGGAGGACAGGATGCCTGGGAAGTGACAGCCCCATAGTCCTGCTCTCCACAGGGGGAAGTACTGCAGCCAGTACCTGAACATGTAAATCTTGCAGGAGCAGGCAGGCATAGAGTTTGATGACATTGAATTGCTCAGAGAACAGGCCATTTTTTTTTGCCAGAACAGTAGCGGGAAGCAAGAAAATAGGCAGAACACAGACTCTTATGGCCAGATCTCCCATGAGCACAAGCTCTCCCTGTAGTGCCTTCTCTACAAGTACATGTGCATAAGAGGGCCGTGACACAAAGGGAGGCCAAGTCACCCCTCTACCTGGTGGTTTGGCAGCAGGTCAGAGGCATGAGGAATGTCTGGTATGAGGAGCCAAGGGTGGGGATCTGCTCCCTCAGAGCTGTCATCCCCAAGCTGGTGAAGAAACCTGGAGTACTGTGAAAATTTTACTTTTGTCTCCTTCACTAAAGGCTTCCAGGAAGTTTTTCTATCTTAGCATCTAAGACAGAGCAACTCTGCCCTCTGTCTGCTCTCAGCATTCAGCATCCCAAGAAGTCTCTATGATGATGTGAACAAGTTAAGCTGCTTTCAAACAAGAGAAAAAAGTGGAATGACAGGACAGGGCAGAGGAAGGCGGAACATGCTGTGGTCCGATTTTGGGGATGAATACTACTTTCTTCTGAAGAGCTGGGGAGCAGTGGTCACCTTCATCACTACCAGGTTTTCCAAGGAAAGAGCTGGTGGAGAGCTTTTTCCTCATTGGAGGCAATAACACGCATATGATTGATTTTCCTCCCTAGCAAGCGTAGCTAGGAGAAAGGAGACTTTCAGAGCCACTGTACAAAAATTACTTTTTTGTGAATCATATTTTTTAATGGTTCACAGCTTTGTACTCTTGTTCAGCGTTGTAAATAGTTATTTTTCACTAACTGATCATTTACACTAGATCTGTAGGCACTGCTACAAACCACTACTGGTTTGCCAATTAATGAACAAACAGATTAAGTTAATTAACAAATTAATAGCAGACAAAAAATAGCATCCCCAAAGGACAGCATTTTCAATCAGTCACATACAAATAGTGAGCACTTAAATCAAAAACCAGCAGTTTGGGGCTGATGAAGTTTTGAGACATTTTAAAAGGGGCTTATATCAGAAGTCAAATGCTCGGTCTGACACCCAAATTATGTAATTTTCAAAAATTGGTGATCAGGTATAAAAATAATTGCCCTGAACTTCTACAGCTGTGGCTTGGTCCACTTTCTCTTGAGATGAAAACTTCATTTCATCTGGAGTTGTGACAAGCCTTTAATTAACGAACAAAGATGACCTGGAAGACTTGGCACAGAGCTGGAGAGCAATATTTGATGATGTGCTTTTGTTCTAATGGAAAGGTGTGGCTGGGTTTTTATCTACCATATTGCAGCACTGTGAGAAGATTGGTGAGGTTTACCATGCCCACTATACAGACATTGATTTTTCTAGTTCTGTATAACACCTCCCCCCTGCCATGTCAGAATAAAACAGAACACTATGGCATAATTGTTGATCATCATCTGACTACTAATGAGATGAAAATATTTCAATAGATATACTTGAAACTGGAATTCTTAAGTCAGCTGGAATCAGTAAGATCATTACTCCTTCATCTGCGTTTTGAAGTTTTTTCAATTCCAAATCCAGTTCCTAAATGCAAAAGAATTAAAGACACAATTCCCACCCATTATGTGAATTATAAACATTTTGAGATGAAGGAAGGCTAACACTTGCTGGTAAATATTGCATTATATGTCAGACCAGTAAGAAACCTTGCAGTGGTTCAGTGTTTTGCTTTGTTCTTCATGAAAATGGTCTTAGTTTTGAAAAGCTGTCATATTTATAGGGATCTGCAATTGTATTTTGTTACTCACTCTAAATATTACTTAAGGAGATACTTCTGAAATCAATTTGATTGTCAAAGAGAAGCCTGTAATTTTCACTATACTGTATGCATTATGAAATCCCATAGGTAGATATCCTGCCACTTGAAACCAATATTGTAGGAAATAGTTGACAGAAAAGAAAAACAGATAAGAGTCAGGGAGGGGGAAGGAGACCCAGCTTTCATTGCTACATCAAAAGCAAGCAAGAAATCTACAGTGACATCTGTACAGGCATCTATATAATGGCATATTTATGTGGAATGCACAATGCATACTGAACACACATCGCAGAACTGGGAGGCAGTGAGTGGCTGTAGGATGGAGATTTATGTCCTCTAAGTGAGGGAAAAGTCCTGTATGACTTCTATTTGGGTGTGAACAAGTGAGAGGAGATGAAGCCTCCTCCAGTTTTGGCATTATGCTGGTCCTGACCAGGCATAAAAATATTCACTAGCACAGAATAGGCATTTTCCTGATACATCTTTCTCAGCCTCCCTCTTTGGAGCAGATCCTCTTCAGACAGACATTGAATTCACTGGTTTGAACAAAACCAGCCTTATTACCTTGAGGGTCAAGCCCTCATCTGGTCTGTTTGAAATAGTGGGTCAGCTTGGGTTCCAATTATTTTTTCACCATTTATCCCAAGGGAAAGGAGCTCCAGTCAGACTGAGAGCATTGCCTTTGCAAGTGTGAATCCAGACACTTTCCTGTGCTATGGAGGTCAGGTTCACGTTCCAGGCCTGGACAGAGCAGCACATAGATCGCTCCTGTGTGGTAAAATCTTACCTCTGGGGTTTCTGGTTGCCTTCTCAGATGGTCTGAGAAGCATCAGCACAGAGAAAGACTGTTGTGAAGTCCTAAGACCTCCCTTGGTAAGTGAAAACTAGAGCCTCACTTGGCTCTAATTATCATCTTTTATTTAAGGTGACATTTGCACTTCCCAGCATAGAGCTGGAGTGTGAAGCTGTCTCAGAGGAGCAGAGACTAAGAGGTCTCCAGTGCTAAAAGGATTGAGGAGCTCCCATATGCAATCCCATGTTCCGAGACAGCACTGGCATCTCATGTTGCAGCCCCATGGCCCACAAAATAAACCTTTTTCCAGTCACCACTCATCTGCTTTACCCTCTGTTTCTGACCCTTTGCCACCACAGTCCAGTGGCAAAAATAAATTTCTGGGAGGACTGTGCCAGTTAAGTGCCTTCCACTGGGCTAGAGCCTGCGGATGTGGCAAACTGACCACGTGTGGGATGCAGGTGGTCTCTGTGGGTTAGAGCAGGGGAGCCTTACATCCCCTTGCCTTATCTTGTCCCCTTAGAGAGCTCTGGACTGAAACGGCTTGATGTTTGCTTTATCAGGTGCTGTTGTTGCATACGTAGTCTTCACCAAAATCAGAGCATCCCTCACTCATGTCATCAGGCTTCTGCTCAGGCTGGAATCAGCCAGCATTTTGTTTGACTCAGCTTGCTAAACTGTTCACAATCTATGTCACTCTTCAATAACAGTAGACATATTTAAGTGCTGCAAAAAACCCCCAACTTCCTCATCAATGAATCTGAGTACTTTAGGGTGATGCTGAGCCATCCAATAGAGTCATGACCTTTCTCAGCTGAACATACCCTGAGGGTTCCCAAAAGTACCTTTCCGATCCTAGTCTTGCTTGCATCTGTCAAAAAATGCAATTACATCTTGTTTAGTACCAGTGCCTCATTAAAGCACACTTGCTGTGGCATAACCAAGTAGCTCAGGTAAGGGATATTGCAAGGAAGGAACACTAATGAGAGGGGAGGAAGAAGTGGAACTTGAGAAGCAACACAGTAACTGAGAGAGATGAAGGTGTCCGCTTAGCAGTGGAAAAAATGGTGACAGGGGTAACCCTAGAAAGTCGTAAGAAAATGCTGGGAAGACTTACAAAGGACCAAAAGGGTATAATAAACAGGCCAGCTAGAATCACAGACCACATTGGTGTGGAAAGGCTAAAAGGTAATAATCACAGAAACAAGAATCGCCATGTTTTCTGTCTGCTTTGGAGCTCTGCTGTTGTACTGAGTTGTCTTCAGTGATGCTGAGGGAAGCAATTTGCTGACTTAAGACATGGAGGATATCACTGAGGTGGAGTTTTGGATAAGTAATAATTTATTAGGTTTTAGACTTTCCACTCTTGGTGGAAAGCTATCCTTAACATATGTCTGAATCACCAGAAAGCTGTGGCGAGTGTTGCTGAACTCACTTCTTATGTACTGCAGGGATCAGGAGATCATACTAATATCCCTGAAACCCTGCCTCTGAGTTTATCACTGGAATAAGGTACAAAGGAGCCCAGAGGATATTACTATAAATGGAAATTTTTTTGTGATTGCTCTAGCAATGCTTAGCTGAAAGGAAAATCAGTACCAAAGGCTGAACCAGCAGTTATTTGTGCCTATTAATGACTTCCTGTGCTTAGGAATCTGTCTTATGTCCAGACACTGCTGTGTCAGGTTATGAGCAAACCCATCAAAACAAGATGGTCTCTCCAAACAGACAGGTTAAGCAGGCTTGTTTGCTGACAGAGCAAACTGATCTGTTCAAGGTATTAAATTGAACGTGATTAGGACTGAATCTGACAAA
The DNA here is from genome assembly GCA_013397315.1 of Donacobius atricapilla. Taxonomy (NCBI): domain Eukaryota; kingdom Metazoa; phylum Chordata; class Aves; order Passeriformes; family Mimidae; genus Donacobius; species Donacobius atricapilla. The sequence goes on from WBMY01014144.1 coordinate 102,694, forward strand.
AACCAATCTGTGTGTGAGTGGGAGACTGAACATATACACAGGCCCAGCTCGGAGGGAAAAGCCAGCCTTTGCAAACCTCAAAGTCCAGGGAAGCAGGCTATGCTTAGATCGGAGTAGCTTCAAACCAGCCCTTCATTTGGATGGAACATAAACCACCTGGTCCTCACAGGGACTACCAGGGGTGCTGGCAAGGCAGCCAGTCCTACATAGGCCAATACACAGCATTTTGCTTTCTCTGGACAAACAAGCCTTCTGCTGGGTAGAATTTGAGAGCATATCAATCTTAGTATGTCTCTTCCTGACAGGCTGTAAACACTCAAGTCCTTCTGACCCACCCCCCCAGCTGTGCACAGCTGAAATATGAAGACAGGAGCTTCAGCTTGGGCCAACATCTGGCCATTCCTACTCCCACAGGTGGCCACTGACTGACAGATAGAGAAGATCTACAGTTACCCAGGCAGAGAGATGTTCTAACATACCTCTACTTAGGCCACGCAGTGATTGTTAAACCCCACCATAATGGGCAATTTTATTTGGTCACTGTTGCTGAGAACAAAGCACAAGAAAGAATGCTCTTTCCAAACATGGAGTATAACATTACTCTCTTTTGGTTTCCATCTCTCCTACTCAAAATTTTGCACATAAAAGGCCCAAACTCTGACTTACTTTGTTGTCTTCACCATCTGAAAACCAAACCAAAGCTAAAGCACTAGCTATTAATGAAAGCAAAGACAAACCAGAAACCAAAGAGTTCTGCTCCTTTTAGTAAGGAGTGATGAGCCAGCTGCTGGTGGGGGATGCAGAGCAATAGTCTCCAGATGATGCCTCACACTAGCTGACTAAGCAGGAGCTCATCCTGACAATTCCACTGGTTTTCTGTGTACCTGCAGGCACCGGAACCCCTTAGCATTTTTCTCCATCTGCAAAAATGAAGGTAACAGTAACTTTGCCTCATATGGAGATTCAAGTAACACACTGAAAAAGCCTGTGAAGATGTAAAAATGTCTGCAAATCTACACATATTTTTACAATGAGACATCTTTTCCTTTTTTATGTTTATGTACCACCAACCAATTATACATGTATGCTAATATGTGCAATGTATGTGCATAGTGAAGGTCGCAAATCAGCTTGTGATTTGTACTTACTAGGTAGATTTTGAACAACTTTCAGACCTTATCTACAAAATCATCATGAAAAAAGAAGAATCCACTGACACCAAAGTATTCATTAGAGGATCCTCAAATCCCCAAAGATTAGAGGTCTTAATGAGGACAAATTGAGAACTATGTCACCACCTCTCATAATTCAATGCCTAAATGAACCTGGCAGAATGGAATAGCTGAGGAAAGTAATTTCCTCACCAGTAGTTCAACATAATTTTTCATAATGTCTCACTGAAATAATCAAGCTTTCTCTATTTAATACATTAAACTTTCTTTCTAAAAAAACCCTGTATTCAAGGAAGGAATGGAAAGATCATTTCCCCAGAAACTTGCATTATTTGGTTCCTTCTATGAAGAGCAAGAACTAGGAAACAGGACGATGTCCTGTTGTAAAATGCCTGGGGCAAGCCAATAAATGCAGAAACTCACAGAGCAAGCTATTAACCAAACAGCATGTGAAAACTGCTTCACTGACTAGTTGTCAGTTACCATTCACCACAGAAAGCTCCGTATTTTAGCGCTCCAGAAGTGTATCAGAAGACATTGATTACCAGACTTCCCAGACACAAGGGTGTTACTGGCAGGTGCTATAGAATTTTCCCAGTGTGTTAGCAAAACATAAATCAGGCACACAAAGCTCTGGACTGGTGGACTTTCCCAGATGGGTGTTAGACAATCCTTGCCTCTTTCTCCACCTCCTCCTTCAGAGGTGTCTGTGCACACAGAATACTCAGCAGACCAGCTGCCTTCTATTAACTTTTCCCTTAGGATTCATGTGTCTTTTTGGTTACCATATGTTCCCCAAAACATGGGAACCAGCTTCAGTTTCAGCAGAAGGACTGACTGACTGTCCTTCCAAGAAGGTTTGCTATTTGAGCTGATTTGTCAGGAGGAATTGTCACAGCTATAAATTTGATCAACAGGAATGATCTAGTTGCTTTCTCAGCCGTTCTGATTTTGAATGAATTAGCTAGCATAATGGTTAAGAGGATGCACTGAGATAGTCACTTAGTGACTATCTGAGATAAGTCACTGCCTGCTCATGTCTATGACTGCATAGCACAGTTTTAGGCTCATTCCCTCCTTCAGCCCTTGTGCTCTGCTCCTACAACACTGCAGTTTCTGTTAAGAGAAGCCATAAAAAGCTGTGCACTCTTAAGGTGTTGTTGTCTGCATTTCCCTCCATCAGTTCAAGCTCCTGTTCCCTGTAAATTACCTGGTTGGTAATTGTCACTTTCCTCTTCTCTAAAGAGGCTGGGAAAAGCCTGGCCTCTTCACACACTTCTTCAAGGCTTGCGTTAGAGCACTAACTTCTCTGCTATGCAGCAAGATGGTAAGTGACCTTTGGCCTGTAAGTTACAAAGGTGATTTAATAAAAGCCTAGAGCAATCCAAAGTGTGTATCTCAGACAGGGATGTTTGTCGTGAACAGTGCTACCCAGTTGTGTCTATAGGACTAGAAAGTTACAGCTGGCTTGTCCACTGCTGAAAATACATGAAGGCAAAAACACCGTGTACCGATTTTAACTGATTGAGCACGTGAAAGCAATTAGGAAGATCTAGGCAATCCACACCAGGGGGTGTAATTTCTTTCCACTACCATGTTCCATGAAGTATTTTGTGTTCTGATGTAATGTCCAATACAACATCAGGTACTATTTATCAGTTTCATACTAGTGCTTTTAGGAGATCATCAGAATGAAAATACTAAGGAAAAAGGGAGAGTAAGAACATGTATGGTAAGAAATCACATATGGTTTTACAGGCCAAGTTTCTTGGGTTAAACCAGAGCATTTTCCAGAGCATATAGTAGTGGGGAAATGGTGGGTGACTTTGGAAAACAAAGATGTGAAAACTTGTCTAGTGGAAGAAAAAAAAATGACAGAGCTAAGAAACAAACTGTGGTTCAGTGATTTTAGTGTTTCAGTACATCTTTGACCCCTTTACCTCATCTGTTCTTGAGAGATTACAACTCTGACATCACTTAGAAAATCTGATCTCACAGCATATTAGCCCAGTCTATGAGCTGCTTCCACCTCACTTTTCAGCTCTGACACACTACACCAACATGTGGTGAGTGCAAAGGCCAATTTCTATTGTAGCAAATGAAATAAAATTACTTGAGTCATATGTGCTGAGGTATACAGGTCAGCACTATATTACAAGCCTTCAGTTTTCATGTGATCAACTTAGTGGTTACTGCCAGAAGCAAGACATCCCAGACACTTCCAGGTTCACATGTATTCTAACTAGTAATAATTTGAATTTGAACATGTGATTCCAAGAAGAGAAAGAGTTTTGCTGAAGTTACTGTCTAGGGATGGACTAATGTGTCCAATACCGATTAATAGTACGAAAGAAAAAGTGGCAAGACAAACTCATGCATCTGACAGTGATTGTTCTGCTCTGTAATTTCTAAGATAGAAACATAATTTCCATTGCTTCCATAAATGTAATTTGTGTATTTGACAGTTAATCCTATCTACATATATCACCAAGACCCTCACAATTGCAAGGAATAATTTGAGACATTTTAACTTAAAAATATCACAACAGCTGTGTTCATTCCCCCCTCCCCATTTGAATACCTTCATTCTTGAGCTCAGGCCCTGAATTTCCAAAAGCAGATCTTTCAATACCCAAGGTGATAACAACACAGCTAATAAGTGTTAACTCCTCCACTGCAGCAACTATAACTTTCCAAGGGAGAAGGATGATTACTGTTGCATTGCCTGGATCATTTGCAGTCTGTGTAATGACACCGACAGATTCCATAGTTCAAATTTTTAGCAGAGAGCTCCTTTAGTGTTAAATTCAACTCAAAATATAAAATCCAGGCTTTCTGATGCATCTGCTTTAACACATTTGCCTTTGTATGTTTCCAGGTTAGACAGATTCACAGCTGCCTCTTCTACACGATTTGATCTTTTTCTTCAAAGCATCTAAGATTTGCAGCTCACACTGCAGAAAAATGAATGGTCAGGACAATTTAATATGGTAATTTCATATGCACTCTTGGTAGTTAGAAAGAAAAGGCTACACAGAGCCTGAAAATACTTCACTGAAAATAGAAGTGATCTCTTTTTCCACTGCCCACAAAAACCATCATTGATCCTGTAACTCATCACATCAAGAACTCAGAAAAAAAAGCATATGGTATGAATAGTTCTTGTTAAAACTGCACATCTTTAAGCTCTGTGAGGCTGGGTCCAGACGATTCTCTTTCCTGAAAATGTTTAAGTATGGTCCAGTTTCTGCAAAGGTCTATACTCAGCTGAGGGGTCCAGTTTCTGCAAAGGTCTATACTCAGTTGAGGTATATGAAAGCAGTGGCATTTTCTTCATACCTGCACCCATCTCTTGGTAATTGTTCTGTATTCATGATTACTGCAAATATTAACAGTGAAATATGAACAGATAGTTCATTAGTGCCTACTGGTTTCAGGCAATCCCCTGCACAGAGAAATAGAATACCCTAGATGTCCCTAAGGAAAAGCCAACTACAACCCTGGAAACTTCATGGGACAGCTAAGTTTGTGCAAAGGACAGAGCTGCTTCAAATGGGCACCGCTGAACAGATGGTTTCTGATTTATCGTTTGTCTTAAGTTTCCTGTTCTTTTCTGTTTTCTAAAACTTGCCTCCATAGGAAAAGCAATCAATGTGGTAGCATAACTGTGTAAGCAAAGCTGTAGAGATATAAGAAAGTCTATGTAAGGACAATTTTTCACTCTAAGTTACTTCATCCTGGTAACACAATCAAAGTTCCAAAATAATTTACCTTAAGATCAACAGATTTTCTTTCAATAGGAAGCTGGAATTGTTTACCACAGATAAAAACGCCAAGGAAAAAAGTGAACAAAAATAAAACACATGGAGTCTTGAAAAAGGTGTGACTAGAAAAATTTGACCTTTTAAATGGAATTGTCTTTGCAGAACACTTTCCATCTGAAATGTCCAGAGAACTTTTGACTTTTTATTTTGTCTGTAAAAAGATTGCTAGAAATGTTTGCTTTTTTCCCAATTTAATGTGTTTTCGTATTTCATAAAACAAGGTAAGGGGCAGGCACACTGTAACTAAGGACTTGAGACAAGATGATGCTATGATGGCCAACAGTACACTAGAAATGTTCCTGCATAGGAGAGGGTGGGGGAGGAAGACTGGCTGATGCATTTGACAAATTCATGTCTGTTTCGAAGGACGGCAATAATTTTCATTATTCATTACAAAAATCATGCCTGTACATAATAAAAAGAAATGCAAATGCTGACAGATTGTGCATCTCTTGGTGACTCTGGTTTGGACATTTATTTAAAGGAAGCACTGAAACAGGGAAGAGCAAACCCCGTGCACTTCAAACTCCAAGGAAAGTCTTGCATTTGACTTTTACCCAACAGAGGAACAGAAATACAGGATAAAAGATTTTCAACATTACTTCCCCATCACTGGAGCTCACGCTCCTGAATGGCATTGCCCAAAACCCAGAAAAAAGTAGATTTTAAGATACATAAAGAAATGTAAAAGGTCAGATAGTTCCTGCTATGGACAAAAAAACCAGATCTTGAATTTCTGAGACAAACAACATTCCTCATTCTGCCTCAAGTCGAGGTAAGACAGGAAGAATAAGATTTCCAAATGCAGAGTCTTGAGTTATGAAGTATCCTGAGGAGTGTGCATGTGCATGCTGGAAAGAGAAAAGCATTTGTTAAAGCATAACTCCCTGCAGCACTGACTGCAGATTAAAGATTTCATGGTTTCTGCAGCATTAACTATTTATTTCTCCCAGTCTGCTCTCTAATTCTGATAGTCGAATTCCAACCCAGCATTTTCGATCAGCCACATCAGAACAGGGCCCATCAAGATCCAGCTGATTAACTTGGACATTCTCTGCTGCTCTTTTCAGCCAACCCCATGGAGTTGGGGCAAATCAACTCCTGATTGCTCTTCTTTGCCTAGACCCCATGTTTCCACTTCCCCTCCCTTCCATAACCAGCTTGCAAGTCTTGGTTTATGACAGCTGCTGCATCGAGTGCCACCAGACACACTCCCAAACACGGGACACCAGGATTCTGTTCATGTGATATAGATATACGCTTGTTCACTTGAGGGAGGCAGCTGCCATATGGCTCAGGAACACCTCTGTGAAATCCTACATACCCTTTCACAGCTCAAAGGCTGGACTCCAGCAAGCTACATGTTCTGCACATTCCTTCCCTCCACCACTGGGGAAGAGCCCTGCTGGATCTCAGATTTAACCTGAGCCTGCAGTGTGCCCTTGGAGTGATCAAGGCTAATTGGCACAGTAAGCTGCAACAGCAGAGCCAGCAGGCCAAGGGGAGCTATCTGAGCTCAGTCTGAGATACAGACTGGAGGGAGTTCAACAGAGACACACGTTCTGGGGCTGGTGGAGCTCTCCATGCCCATGGACATGTTTCATCATAACAAAAGAGACTTCATTTATGACAAATACAGAAACGTGAGATACCTAATCTCTAAAAGGGGCTTTTCAAGATCTCTAGGTGCAGGGCCTGCTCTCCGAAGGGACGTACATCTAAAACAGAGCCAAGCTGAACTCTGACTGTATCAGCTCACCTGCAGTGCAGCCTTCTGCTGTGCTGCGATGTGCTGTTGCTCAGCATGATCACGGAAATCCTTATTCAGAGGTGATCTTGCAAGTGCAATGCTGCAAGAGAGAACAAGATGGTATGACACAGACCACAGCCAAAACATGTGTTTCCATTCTAGCCATGGATACCAGGTCTTTCTGAGCTCTCATTTCACTCATGACTTAACAATTGTCAGTTACTGTTTCAAATTACTATTTGTAAATATAAGAGAAAAAATGATAGATGGAGTGACCACAGCCATATCATTTGAGCCATCATAAACAATTCCTGCCAAACTAAACCGGAAACCTATTGTGGATTTTGCTCATGGGTTGAGTCCCACTGAAGTCAATGAAACCACTGGGGTGCAGTGTTAGACAATGCAAGGAATTTTTAAAGGAGTTTTGTGCTTTCCCCAGTACTCAGTCACCAAGTGACTGTTCTAAACAACTGTGATAAACAGAAGCACTAACAAGAGCTCTGCAGACTTCAGTATAAGAACAGGTCTTTGGTGGGGGGAAGCAGTTCACTATCTATAATAAAGGAGCTTCCTATTGATGCTAACTATAATGACTATGATGTTAACTATAACTGAAATAATGATCCCTTGACAACAGCTTGGAGTACCTAAAATTGATTTAGCTTATCTATCTCAGTGCAGCGTAAGGTTTCAAATTAAAATTTATTGATGATTTTTTTTGTCTTTTATACCTTAGGACTTGTCTGCCTTCTTAAACCAAAAAGAAGACATACAAAGCACCCCCAACTCTATATACGTAACATGGAAATCAGGTGAGGGTTGCCATTAGAACTGTATCGCAAGACAATTCTCAGCTACCTCTGAAATTGTCACTGGAGACTGCTGCTGAAAATCCTGCTCTTACCCATCACAGAGACGCAAGTACAAATAACACGGATTCCAAACAAATTCAACTGATTTTTATCAGCAGTTTCAATGTCATAAATCAGTTTCTGAGAAGCATCCATGCTCATGAAAAGATCTGCAGTCTAAAGGCACAACAAAAGCTAGACAGTTCCAAGAAAATTTTGCTTTTGGCAAGTATTAAGATAAGTTTCACTGCTGAAGAAGAGTACTATTCAGTTTATTTAAAACGCAGTATTTTAAGTGATTTTGGAGGCATTTAATCCGTACCCTCTAACTTTTCAATATGATTTCTGTAGATATGCTTAAGGCTCCACCATAAGCTGACATTTTTCAAAACAGGTCTTCTGTTCTTGGATGTAGGATTTTCACATACCAAGGCCAGAATCAATTAACTCATTCATCCTTATGCTGTCCCTGCCACTGTTGTGCATCAAGCTCATTTGGTCAAGTTTGCACAATTTTTATGGTCTCAATTCTGACAACTCTATGGTCCAAGACCTTTGGCACAACTTCAAAAAACTGTCAATTTCTCAAAAATCACACATCAGCCCACCATGCCAAAGCAGAGAGTCTGATTGCTGCATGGTAGGTTCTACCCATGTCCACCTTCAAAAGGAGAAACTTCTAATTCTGTTCACTAGAATACAGTGTTATATTTCCCTAGAGAAAAAGAGAGTACAAAGAACTCCCTGAAGCTCTGTCAGACTTGTAATAAAGCACAGAAACGCTGTTGCCAGGAGTTGTACATAACAGTATGATATTCTGATTTTTCTTTCCAACAATTTTGCCCAAATAATAACCACGTACAGTAAGTAATAATAACTTCTTACCTCACTCAGAAGTCTACATCAGGCAATTTCAAGTATTCTGCATGCTTTTTGACTTTATGAAGGAATTAAAAGTGCCATGGAGTCTCTTTGAAAAAAAGACATGTGCAGCACTCAGACTGTAGTCAGAGTATTTGACTCTTGCACAGGTGTTGCGGGTTACAGTGTGTCTAGAATGTGGCACTGCATTCACCTCACACTAACCCCAAAATTTAAGGATCTCAATTTGTCCACATAAATTATTGCGTGACTTTTTCATCTTGTCTTGTACGGGAGAAATCCCAGTAACAGCCCTTCAATGCAGATTAGATTATTGCACTTTATGGTGTAGAATCATCCCTACAACACAGTATCTTTTACAGGATTATCTGCTGTAACATAAACTGGCTTTGTCTTGCACACAGGGAGTTTCAAGAATAACTCACTCCTGCTCTAATTGGTTTTCTCTAAGCACACAGAATCCTGGACCTAATGGTCTGCTACTTCCATTCCCCAGGGCATTTCAGCTTAGTACGTTTTCTCAGTGTCTGCTTCCTGATTTTTCTTTATGGTAAACTTTAATACACTTGAGTAAGCATATTTGGTTCTCTCATTCTCAAGTGGCAATTATATAAGCCCAAATTCATGCTATGTAAACAATTTTAAATACTAATATGTTCCTAAAGAGCAACGTCCCTCTGCCTTGTTATTAAGGATGGTCAGAAAACTTCTGTTAAGTATTTATATAAGTTTACAGCTCACTAGCTGTTTGGCTTTTTTCCTTGACATAATCAGAGATGTCCAAACATGTCTAAGAATATAAAATACCTGGCTCCAGGGTGATTTGTGGAAGACTGGTTTTGCATAAGTAACTTTCTCTTCTCCTTGTCTAGTTCTGCCAGGATTGCAACCCTATTTTTATTCTGGAAACCTGGTGAGAATGACAGAAAAATATTAGAGATATTTATTTGACTTCTGTGGCCCAACTCTAATCCTGTGGAATTAGAAGTCCCTGTAAAAAATTACTCTAAGATGAATACACTGATCTTCAAAGCTTTGTACCCATTTGAAAAGACTATTATTAAATATGCTTCATTTTTCAGCATGCAATAGCTTCCATAAGCTATCATGCATATTAATACATTTTAAAATAGAGGCTTTAACTCAAGTTAGATCCTACCCCTTTCCCAAGCCAGCTCTGGAGCTACAATCAAGGTTTATGATCAAATAGCTACCTTCCAAAAAAAAGAAGCAAACTTACCAGGTTCTAAATTTAAAAGGTAGTCACTGAATGTTCAACTCAACAACAACAATGGAAAAATATACACATGGGGCTTAATTTCTCATGTCAGTGAATTTAAACTATAATACAGCATTATATATACAACGGGTAAGAATGAACAAATCAATAAGCTTGCACTTGTTTATACAAACATCTTTCATTCGATCTATGTAGAAAAGTTTAAATACAGTGTGTCCTATACAAACTACCCTTATCCTTAGTGTGGGCAAATGCTGGAATAAAGAAGCAAAATTAAACTATTAAACTGTCTGTACACAATATAAGAATGTGGCCTCCATTTGTGTTCATCATTTTTCCAAAGAGACCTTGAATACTAGAGAAGGGGTCAGGAAGTAGTGTGACTTGAGAGAATTTCAAAACAGCCCAAAATAACTGCCATCCACATATTTTTCAAAGTTTCTTCTAAATGCAGGCATGACAAAACACCTGTACCTACATAGGGCTCATATAATAAAGGATCTCGCTGCAGCCCTCAAACAAACCAGATGCACAAGTCCTTGCTGCTGCCCAATATGCCAGAACAGCACAGCTGACAACAACAGTTCCGGAGCTGACTCTTACACACCTCTGTGCCATCCAGGACACTCCTCATGTCAGGAATACAAACTTTTTGAATCTCTGATTTGCTGCTGTTCTATAAATAACAAGCGATGACAACATTATTTAAAAAACCTCAGTAAAAGTCAAGTTCTCCTTTATTTTCTCCAGGCGAAAAGTCCAAGATTCGCACTGGAAACTGCTGTGTGCTGTGCTCCTGCCCTAAGAACCGCCTTAGTGACAGAACTAAAACATGGTAGACCACAAGCCATTGGGAAGGCCACACACGAAGGAGAGTATTACCATGTCAAGGTAAAATGATTTATTTTCAGTAGCTGCACTCAAAGTTCATCCTCTTTGACAGACCTTGTGCAGATGTTCAGTTACATAATCCAGTATTCCTTTTATCTGCATGGCTTATGAAGGAGACAATTACCAGAAACCTTCAACTCCAACTCACAATTTGTACAAAAATCTGTACGCCTTGCTATCACTCTCTCACCTTTTTCTTCTACCATGCCTAACATACACACCCATAAACTTCAGTGTCTCAAGAGTTCTCAAAAAGAGCAGTCTTTTGATTATATTGTACTATGACTTAATGTAAGATCACCCACAAAAACTTCAACACTTACTAGTGACATTTTCAGTTACATTTAATTAACTGGAATTCTTCTGTCCACTAATCCCTCCTTCCTATGTGGCATTAGCTCCACTTAAACTCTGTTTAATAAGAATACTGATTCAGACCTTTGATGCTTCTCTGCTCTTCAGGAATTGTCCATTATCTCTTTTTTTTTTTTTGAAGACCTTGCACTTGCATTGAATCTGAAACTTTAAAATACAGCTGACATACAAACGCTGACAAATCTTGCCAACAAGCTGGGATTTAAATTTCTGAGCTGCAGCTAGTCCAGACTTTACTTTCTTGTAAATTCTGGAGACAATGCCTGGATAGGATGATAGGAATCATCTCTTAGAGGGTCTGATCTAAAACAACCACGTTTGTATGCTCATTCTACACAGTTTTAATCCAAAAACCTTTATACTTGTCATGTTACTCAGCACCCTTCTTATACTGCTTGCTTGTCCTGAACTGCATAAATTCGTATCCTTGGAATTCATAAGATATTATGATTAAGGAAAGAAAAAGGAGACTGTTTTTTAATAAAAGTTTGTGATCTAAAAATATAAAGATTAAATATGCTTAAATTTATGATGGTATGACAGTATGATTCAGAAAAGCCTGCCATATTTTAAATGCTGTTTTTAAACTGATCAGAAACTACAGAAGATTCTGTCTTCTATTTTGAGTCTCGTTACAGTACCTTGTGGAAGAGGTATTCAGAAGAAACCCAAGTATTTTTTCTTTTCTTATACCTCTACTAAGAACTTTGTGGTGTGTTTTTTGTTTGATTATTTCTTAGTTGGATTTTTTAAAGTAGTATTTTGCAATAGAGTTCAGACAGTGATCACTGGCAACCTGCTGTGCTGAAAATGTTGTTTAGGGGAATTTGTTACTGGTAAGGAGAAAAAGGCCTGTTTAAGAAAGTGGAGGAGCACTTTCAACATATACATGTTAGCACTCCTCAGCTGAACAATGTGATGTTTCTGCAGGTAAACTTCTTCAATGTGCCAAGTAAAGCCTGTTCACTTAAAGGTTAACAACGGAGGGTGGGGTGGAACAGGAGAAATCCATTGTACAGAGAAATTCAGGCACCCTTAGAAAGTGATTAACTATATCTGGAAATACATAAGCAAGACTTTAATTTAGATTCTTCTCTGCCATGGAACCCAAAATGCTTTCATGAAGTCCAGCTTGAAACTCCTACAGAAGTTTCCTACTTCAATTATAAATAAGAGTAATTTTTTTTTTCATCTGCAGATTTGTCTGTTTTGCTTTCTAGTAGTGTATTGGTTTGGCATTAATGGTAAAAACCAATTAGTGATCTGCTTTAAAACTGACAGTCAGGTTGGCCAATTGGATACAAGTGTACACCCCTGGGGCACAGGGGTTAAATACCAGTGGGATTGTGGGAAACGTGTCTTTCTGCTGCGGGCCTGCCATGAGGTACCATCAAGAGGGGGGAGCAGCGGGGCCTGGCTCAGGGCCTGCCACCCCCAGGGCCGGGCTGGGGCGGCCGTGCTGGGGCTGGCCCTGGCTGGAGCCGAGCCAGGCCCTGAGCCCAGCAGATGCC
>WBMY01014144.1:124742-157402 GCA_013397315.1 Donacobius atricapilla
GCAGCTGAACAGGAGCCAGCAATGTGCCCTGGTGGCCAAGAAGGCCAAGGGCATCCTGGCCTGGATCAGAAATGGTGTGACCAGCAGGAGCAGGGAGGTCATTCTTCCCCTGCACTGGGCACTGGTGAGGCCACACCTTGAGTGCTGTGTCCACCTCTGGGCCCCTCAGCTTAGGAAGGATGTTGAGATGCTTGAGCATTGTCCAGGGGAGGCAACAAGGGGTGAGAGGTGGTGAGGGGCTTGGAAGACAAGCCCTGTGAGGCACGGCTGAGGGATCTGGGGGTGTTTAGCCTGGAGAAAAGGAGACTCAGATGTGCCCTCATCACTCTCTACAACTCCCTGAAAGGTGGTTGTAGTCAGGTGAGGCTTGGTCTCTTTCTCCAGGCAGCAACTGACAGAACAAGAGGACACAGTCTTATGCTGTGCCAAGGGGAATATAGGTTGGATATTAGGAAAAGTTTTTTTATAGAAAGAGTGATAAAGTACTGGAATGGTCTGCCTGGGGAGGTGGTGGAGTCACCATCCCTGAATGTGTTTAAAAAAAGACTGGATGTGGCACTTGGTGCCATGATCTAGTTGAGGTGTTAGGGCATGGGTTGGACTCAATGATCTTGCTGGTCTCTTCCAGCCTAGTGATTCTGTGATTCTGTGATTTCAGAATGATCATGGGCAGTTCTAGTCACTATAGGCTGAGGTAGAGTAGTGATTTACTTGTTGGGTTATTTACCCCCTAAGTGAAAATAGTGTGTGCATGATGTCTCCTTGGGTTGAACCAAGATCTTCCAGAATGCTGTTTTTATTTCCATATGGCAGTGCTACTCATACATATCCATCCTAAACATTCCCTTTCTCTATTTATCACGTGTGTCACAAAAATAAAATGCATCTTGAAAGGTCTATAAACATTTTAGATTGATTGGGGTTTACATATCCAGTTGTGTAAAGATACTGTATCCATAGTTATAGTCTTTCTCCTCGATTGGTTTTTTTGATTTTTCATTTTATAGCCATTTAGCACAGACTTCTGCTTTGCATCACAAGTGTCCTTTGTTGCCACAATCCTGTTTATGGCACCTCCATAAAATCTGACAGATTTGAAGGCTTTTGTTGCAGCAAAAGCTTATGCATTATCTTACAGGCGTGCATGAATGCACAGGTGTTGTGTGCTCATGACTTGAAAGGAACCCTATCTCTAGAGAGTCACTGAGCACATGCATAAGATTTAACATGATGGAGTCAGAAGCTTGCCCTCTCCAATCTCTGCAGTGCGAGACATGAGGTCTAGTAGCATATGGAAGTAAGGACTCTTTTTGAAAAGATAGCTAGATTTTTGGGTTCTTTTACATCTTCTAGAGTGGTCTTGTTCTATAGTAGTTTCATGTGTGCCTATGTGCAGGCAGACACAAACATTATTCTTGACAAGGTAGACCACAGTGGGGAAAAAACAAAGTTGAGGAGAGGCTGTTGACAGCAGGGAAAGAAGTTTACTGCCCTTGACCTGTCCAACCAGCCAAGCCTGCCAGTATCCCTGTGGCCTCAGGCCTACCTTGTTGTTTGTACTGTCTGGAGTATGCTATTGAGAATCCTAGAATTTCATCTTTAAATAGAATACTTGATGAAAAGCAGGTGGGTTTTACATGTCTGGTCTAGTCAGTAAATACAATGTGAACTTAGCCTCCCCATAGTCATTGTAAACCCTTTTGTCAGTTTATGTCTTATTTGGACAAGAAGATAAAGATGCATTACAAGGAGAATGTTAAGAGACAACTGAGAGTCCCTCTCAGGTTAACACTGAGCACTTAAAAAGCCATCTGCCATTATAAAAAACATCCCGGGTGGTATTACTGGTGTAACTGGCACTCCGGATCAGAACAGCTGTGCAAGATAGTGCTATCCTTAAATCTGTAAAGAGATTTTCCTGCACATTATCTGTGGATCCTTCCTCTCCCTGTTTATCCTAGTAAACAATCCAAAGAGGTAGCCTGCAGGACTTTGATCTCAGTAATACAGAGACAGAACTATTTTTTTCAGGAAAAAACATGTGAAACTGGTGACACTTTTCTTGCATTGGTAAGATTCTTGATCCCCAAACTGAGCATTTGTCTTCTTGCCCAGATAGTATTACACCTCTCTGTTTCATCCTGCTTCTGAGCTGAAATGACGTAAAGATAATAAATAGTTATGATTTTGATAGGAGAGCATGCCAGTTTTTTCAAGTTAACTTGGGTTAACTTGATGTGGGCATTGAATAGCAGTCTCTTTTCAGCCTGCCACTGATTTTTCACTGTGTATTTTATTCTCTGGTGGTGTGCTTCATGTGGCTGAATGGTTTTAGCTTGGTCGATGTTTAACAAAAAGAAAATTATCAATATAAGCATCAAGGAAAATATTATGGTCATAAAATTAAACCACCACAGTGGAGAAGGATACATAACCATGTTTTTAATCACTCATAATTTCTTAGCAGAATTAAGACATTTATTTATTTCACTGCTGGTGTTAGAAAAATAGACACTTTCTTTCCTCAGTTTTTGGCAGTACCTCTTATGCCTGCTGTTGGAGCCAGATGACCACATGCTGACACATTTAGAGGTTCTATTTGAGGGTAGAAAACAATTCCTACAAGAATCAGCTATTTAGCACGTTTTTGTTTGTTTAATTTCACACATAATAGATTTGGAGTTATGACCCCTGATCATATTGCGTGACTAGTTCTAACCAAGGTACAAGAATTTGCTCCTAACTTTAATTTCTGATTCAATGTTCTATCTTCATTTTGAAGTTCCAGTTCTCAAAATCAACTACATAATATGGTCATCTTCCATGTTAAAAAAAAGTAGAAATAGGTTTCCATTGTAGCTGAAGAAGAGGGTAAAAGCTCACCCTAGTCTATGATATGAACTTGCAGAGACTACAGCCAAGGCCAGACAGTTGTGCAGATTTTTAAAATATCACATTTAAAGTAAGTTTAATCTATCTTAAGGTGTGATTTATGATTTTTGAGCTCTTCTAATAGAATAGAACATAGAATAGATATAATATATATCTATTATCTATTCTATGTTCTATTATATATATATAATATATATAATAGAACATAGAATAGATAGAATATTCTATTCTTCTAATAGAATAGAACATAGAATACTTTGGGTTGGAAGGGACCTTAAAAATCATCCAGTTCCAACCCCCTGTCATAGGCAGGGAGCCTTCCACTAGACCAGGTCACTCAGAGTTCCATCCAGCTTGGTCTTCTTGTTTCTCAGTATCATAATTTGCATTTGCTACCTAAGATATATATCACTGTTAAACCTAGATTGCTGTCTGTACGAATCTTTACAGATTTGGTACTCACCAAAATCAGAGGATGAGAGACATCTGTTATTAGTCATTAAGACAATTATGGTTTGATTGCTTACCCTGTCTGGTTTTTGGATTTTTTTTAAAGCATGTTGTTATCATAAATTACATTTAAATGTTGACTTAGTGTCAACTGTTAGCCAGCTTGACTTTACAGCATGCTACAGTGTTGGAATTCTGAAATTTAACGTAATTTTCATAGCCAAAATTTAGGAATATCACCATAATAATCAGCAAGTTTGTAATTTTCCCGTGTAACAGCTCTCCCATTAATGTCTTCTGAACTTTTTCTAATCACATTTCAGCTTACTTATATTCACAGGTGCACAAATATTCCTGCATTTTGTAGATACTGATCCAGTTAGTTATTTGTTTCTAAGTATTCTATGTCAGATGAAATGAGTTAAGAATGACATAACAGAAACAGGTAGCACAGATAATTGTAATAAAAAGTGTAATGAAATTTAATGAACAAGGAATATTTCACAGCTGCTTTCTCATTGGGGCTTGGCACTTGGTTTGGACTTTTGATCTCATGAAGGTCAAACATTATGTAATATTAAGTCATTATTCATAGTAAGAATTGATTCTTTCCCCATATTTTTCCCTGTGATACACAGCATTTCTTTTTGTAATAACAGTCCACAGTGTTGTACTCTCATGCTTGTCCTGCTGTGTGGCACCTGGCAGCGACACCTGTAAAACTGGGTAGCCTAGCTTTAGGTATTAGTGCTGCCCTTTTGATTTCAATGGCCTGTACTCCCCCAGGAAAAGTTAAACACAAGTGAAATGTTTACAGCATCCAAGTCTTGTCACATAACTGTTTATCTTCATATATCTGTCTGTAGCTGGATGGGATTGTGATAGTCATATAGTGATACATCACTTTCCCCAGTAGCAAGTTACTCTATCATGTAATTAGTGCTGAGCAAATTATTTGGAAAAAGGTAATTTATCTGCCACACTTAGCTGCTTTACTTGCTCAGGAAACATCTTAGACCAGACAATGATTTTTCTCCTTTTTATTGGTTATTCTGCCACCATGTACACTTATTCCACGCTGTTAAATGTGGATAGATCAGTGAATTTTCATAATGTATACATGCTGTTAAGACAGATTTGCATGGATTGCTCCTAGAGGTTTTGATGCATCTTTCAGCTCGTTTCAGCACGATGAAAAATTCTACAGCAATGTGAAATCTCTCAGCGTGGGATCTCTGCGGCAAAAGTAGGCGCATGGCATCAATGAAAGGAAGTTTCTATGCAGGCCTTGCGTGCAAGACATCTCTCAGGGTATCCGCTTGCGGGGCACTCCCACCGTCAGGGAGTCCCGGAGGCCGGGCCTTGTCCCTCCTGAGCCCGGCTGGGGTTGGTCCTGCGCCGCAACCCGCCCGTTTACACATTTCCCTTCCAATACGAGCGTAGCTTGACGTCGGCGAGGATGGGAAAGTCGAGGAGCTGGATTGCTTTTCTGGCACTTAACCCGCCGTTCGACACCATGCGGCGACAGCGCCGCAGCCCGGGGTCACCGGGGCCNGCGCAGGCGGATGCTGCGCTCGCTCCTCCTCCTCCGTCGTCGCTGCGGCCGCCGCCTCCTGCGCCTCGTATCGGTGGCGGGTAGGCTCTGGCCGCGGCCCCGCAGCTCCTCGCCGAGGCGCCGCGGCCTCCGCTCCCTCCCTCCTTGCCTCGGTCGCTGCCCGGCCCGGCGCGATGTCGGGCGGCGCGGCGAGTGCCCCTAAGCCCCTCCCGTCCTCGGGGCCCAAGTCGCTGCGGGAGATGCCGCATCCCCTGGCCACGTCCAGCAGCGAGGAGATGGGGCCGGCGCTCACCCCCAGCCCCGACCTGCTCTTGCCCCGCAGCATCGCCGACAAGGTATGGCCCGGGGGAAGGGGGCGCGGCATTTGAGGGGACCTCTGGTGTTGAAGGAGAGCAGGGAAAAAGACTGTGTTTCCCTGACACATCCCTTTCCCCGCCTATGTTTCCCTGTGGGGAGATGAAGCCCTGGGCGCTGCTGACATCCATTGCAAGAGGCCAGAGCTGTTCCGTGGGGGAGAAGGCATCGTGTCCCTTGCTGCGAGGGACCGGCTGGGACGCTGGTGGTAGCGCCGTCACAGGAGGGTTGCAAGAGGCAGTATTTTATTTACTGTATCTGCCTTTGGCTCATACCGTGTACAGATAGGCGTAAATTTTTCAGGCATTGCTGGAGCTCCTTTGGTGTCTCCTTCCTGTCGCCCTCACGGGGAAGGCTTGGAGTGGCATTGTTTCCTTATGATCATCTTGTTTGTGATTGTCCTTTTCAGGCTGAACTCCTGCTCACATCTTCCCAGCACTAAAACAGACAGGGTGCTCCACAGGAGTATCTATGTGTTTTCCGTTCCCTAGCTCTGGCATATGTTCGTAGGACCCTAGTGAACTCTGAAGTGCCTTCCCTGTGGTGATAATACAGCAGTACAGCACTGCTGATACATTAGCTGTGCTTGCGAGGACTTGGCATCTCTGGAGATAAGTCTTCCTGAAATTTTTAAGGTAGGATTTCCTGGGAGCAAGAACTGCAAGGGATGGTGTGGGCTCAAAAGCAGTTCTGGCACAGCTGGTTTGTGCATACAAGGTGTTGCTGAGTTGCTGGTGGCAAGAAGTGCTTCTTCTATGGCTCTTATCCTGGGGAATATGGAGCTGCTTCTGGGTAGGATGGATCCCCTAGGTTCCAAAAGCCTTGAGGCTGTCAGCAATATCTGGCCCAATACACTCCCATGCTACAGGAGAGTAAGTCAGGGTAGCCTGGCCTCTTTCATATTTCACCGTCTGCTGTGTGCAGCTGTGATGTAGGTATTCAGCACTTCTTCCTGCCCATGTATGGAGTCCTCTTCTTGAACATATGCCCACTGCTCTAGGACAAGCAAGGCTTACCTTCTCTTCAGGAACTTAAGCCATTATCTAACAAATTAGTCAGTTGATGACCTGCTGAGAAAAGGGTATGTGACTAAGACAGGGGTAGAAACTGCGAGGTTTTTGTCTGTGATAGATGGCTTAGTCGTGTAACTAGGTTGCTGTCCGGCAAACCTGTACGAATAGAAATTGGCAACTACCTTCACAAATCTTGCAGTTGAGGAGATGCAGCTGTTATTGCAATCCGTCTACACTGCTGTATAGCTAGTGAGAAGCAGTCTTCTGAGGAGTATCTCACACCCTGTAATGTCTTTGCTCAGCTGTATTAAAGAACTTCTTTGCTTTTGGAGTGCAAGCAAGCTTCTCGCTGCTTTACTGCTTTGAGGTTTTGAGAAGTGTATCAGTAATAACATGGGAGCAGGAATAACTCTAGCTTCAGGCTGTAGTCAGCTAAATTCTCATAAGTAGGAAAGTTCTTGCTCAGTTTTTCCATCAGCAATAGAAATTAAATCCATCTTCCTGTACCCTGTATGTAGTACCATTCTGTTCTAGGCATTTGGCAGCATAGAAGTACTCTAAAATGCAGAGCAAAATTGGCTGTGGTGATGTTTAGACTTGAGAGCAGTTCTATGCTTGATCTGGAAATGGCACTAGGCTGGATAAAAGGATATCCAATAGGAAGAGAGTACAATTTTTTTTCCTCCTATCTGAATTAGTAGAAAAAGCTGTGTCTTATCCTCTTGATGGAAGGAGATCAACAGCTCTGCTATGTAATAGATATCCCTTCTTCAGCTTAATATTTCACACACTGGCAAGAAAAAAAAAATGTCATAACTTCTTTCCCACCTCAGAAAAAAATATTCCATAAACAGGTTTTCCTAGCTTTACGACAATGCTTGCACTGTGTATTGAGTAGTCCACAGAGGCAGTATGGTAAGTGGAAGTAAACAGGTAAATCCACTTTTTGAGTGGTTTGTATGTCTCAGTCCCAGAATCATGGAATGGTTTGGGTTGGAAGGGAGCTCAAATATGACCTTGTTCAACCTCCATGCTGTGGACAGGGATGCCTCTCACTAGACCAGGTTGCTCAGACCCCCATCCAGCCCGCCCTTGAACACTTCCAGTGTTAATCTTAAAAATCTTAATCTATGGTGGTGGATTATTGATCTTTTAAATGACTGGCTGTATTGGTTTGGCATGAATGGTAAAAAACCAATCGGTGATCTGCTTTGGAACTGACAGCCACGTTGGCCAATCAGGTAAGAAGTGTACACCCCTGGGACACACCGCTTAAATACAGGAATCTTGGGAGGTCTTGCTCTCTTTCGACGGACCCACCATGAGGTAAACGTCAGGGAAGCAGGGGCCTGGCTCAGGCCCTGCTGGCCCCGGGGTCAGGCTGGGGCGGCCGTGCCAAGGCTGGCCCTGTGGGAGCCGAGCCGAGTGGAGCTAGGTCCCTGAGCCCGACAGATGCCGCAGAGAGGGCAGAGGTTAGGCGCGGGCCTCGCCCCGGCTCCACACCCCCATGCGGGTGGCTGTTTGCGTGGCGGCCGGGGGGGAGAGCGAGAGCCAGCATCGCAAACGCCACCGAGGGGCTGAGGGAGATGGCCCCAGGCCCCCCAGCCCACGGGTCCCTAGAGAGCAGCACCGAGCCCGGGCTGGGCCAAAACCCACCGCATAAGACCGAGGGGTGGAGGGGGAGAGAAGACCCTGGCTGCCATTCCTGAGTTTTTCTACACCATGTGGATTTGAGGCTTTTTACCAATACTGCGGCTGAGACCACATGGCCGTCTGCCGACCCAGGCAGGAGAACATTAACTCTTTCTTAACCCCGACTGACACCTTCTTTAAACTCTACCCCTTCTCAAAGAGAGAAGAAAAGGCTAAATCAGAAGTATGCAAAGGGATAATATGAAGATATCAAAGTCAGTAAAGAAAGGGTAACCTCTTAAGTGGGAAAGATGACAAGTTGCCTTAGTTTTGGGCTTTAAATCTCCTTAATTGATAGTAACAGACTGTGATTTTCCTTTAAATTGTGGACTAAAAATGGGGAGATGATTTTNATAGATCCCCACACTACATTTCGCAAAACAAATTCGGCGAATGTGAAACCATTACATTTTTTGGTGTTTCTGCCCGGTTGCGAACTTTAACCCATTACACTGGCTCACTAATCAACTAATAGCGCTGAGTAGCTTCAATAGCTGAGTAACAAAGGGAGGTCAGCATTCAAGTCTGACTTAGGCTTAAAGCTCTGCATTTATTATTTATTGATTCTTGAGTAGGAGCTATTCTAACCTTTTCTCTCGCCTTTTGGGAGAGTCTGGTGGATATTAGTACTGCAGAAATTTTGGTCTAAGTCTCCTGTTTCAAAGTGTCTTTGAGTCAGCTTCTTTAAGGACAGCTGTACATATCCAGACTAGGACAGCCCTTTGGGAAGAGGAGTAGTAACAACAGCTGGCCCATCATCACAAAGTGGATAATTTGCATTTTCTGAGTTCCTGATGTTTTCTCTGAGCAAACACTTCCTAAAATCTGCTTTAAGCTACAAGTATCTAAGACTGAATTCCTCTGGGTGGAGAAAGTTTAGAAGTAAAGGGCGGTTTTCTGCCCATGAAGTGCTTCAATTTTTATTGCCAGTGATGTGTAGCATAGAAGTGGCTGAACCTCTGCCATCACTGCTTTGTATTCTTTACAGTATGCTTTTCTTAAATTTTTTTTGATCCATTGAGTAAGAGCACCACTTTGTCCTGAGTCAGAGAAACCTGGGGGACAGGACCACCTGCCTGTGTGTCTCCTTTTGGATTTTGATTCACGTACAGGAATAATACAGTATTTTAGATTCTGTGTAACTTTAAAGTCTCATAAACGTTCGATTCCTGTTCAAGTGTCTCAGGCTACTAGGGCAGTAGGTCATTGGAAAGGGAAGGATAATCTTTTGTGCTGTTTACTGAGGCCATCTAAGTAGACTAGTCTCAGGTTTTCTGAATCTTAGGAAGAGGGCTGCAGAACTTTCATTATCTGAAGCAGTGTCTTCATCCTGACTTGTAGCAGACAATAGTTTTAGGAACTAGGACACCTTGACTTTTGACAGCATCTTACCTTTTAAATGAAAAGGACATCTTAGCTAAGTCCTTGACAGTCATGTCGTAGGAAACATGAAACACTTTCTTTAATTGTCAGTTCTTGTTTCTAAAACATTAGTATATTGGCTGTGTGTTTCTATAAAGATCTTTCTGTTCCCCTGAAGTCTAATTGCATAAAACATTGTCTTGACACCTGACCATCATGAGTATCTTTATTATCCGTTCACCCTTCCTAGTGTTCTTCTAAGGAGACAGCTAAAGCTGAGCCTGAGTGCTACCATGCTTGCTGTGTTTTGAGTTTTTTTCCTTTTATTTGGTTGGGGGGTTTTTTAACATCGGGTGAGAAACATGCAGAAGAAAACAATTCCTCAAGTTGCATGGCAGGGTTAGTTGTAGAGTTAGTTGTAAAGCTGAGGCCTTGCTAGTTTAGCTTTTGAAACACATACAAGCTAAATGAGATGTTGATTTCTGAGCAGATCAACTGCTGAGGAGGGCAAGACAAATGGGGAAGTGTCTGGATTTCTCTCTGCCTTTTACTTTTTAAAAAAGGAGGAAGTTCTGCTTGCACATGACTACTTGACTCCAGTGTGCAAGTTTGTCACTTTCGATAAAAAAATCTACTCTGTGCACCAGGACAAATGCTTTTACAATAAGGGAAAAAGGCAGTATTAATAGGTTACTGAGTTTAGAGCAGAGATGAGAAGTAGATGATATTTTGCTGTCTGAAGACTTGGATTCAGCCCCCCTGAGGCTGTGCAGATGTAGTAGTCTGCTGCTAAGATTTGGAAATGCCAGGCTGTGCAGAGTTAAAAAGGACGTGTTTTGTATGGCTTAGTTCCACTGTCATCTAGCTGTGGACCCTCTAGACTTGTATCTTCTAAGAGAAACTTCCTAACAGGGTGGTGCTGGTTATTCTTGCTATGGTCTGCCTTGAGACTGGCAGCTATCTGATAAGGTCTGGTTCACATCATTGGTTTCTTGCCGAGGGCTCCAAAAGCTTTCATATCCCACCAGTCTGAGGACTCAGACTAGCTTGTCCTTTTTCTGACATTTCTGATTGCTGTTACTGTACTTGTGGCCAGCTACCTGTAACTTCCTCAGCTTTTTTTCTTGGAGACTCTGCATCCCTTGTGTTTGCCTCTGTTAACTCTATACAGCTGATGGGAGCTTTAAGGCTGTTTTAGAGGTAATATATCAAGTAGATACTAGAGCTGATGTGGAATACCAGGCTTGGAGTGAATGCATACCTTGAATTTGCTAGTTCATGGAGATAGACTTTAAAACTCCTACTGCAAACTTCTGGTTACTAACTGAAGGCTATTGTTTGCATGTTCCTCTGCTTCCAAGTTACCACCCTGGTGAATTCCTAGACTTTTTATTAGCACCTGATCAAATATAAATACTTGGTGTTTGCTGGAGTGCTGTTACATAGCACTTACTCTGAAAGGGAGCCTGGCACCTCTCCAACTCAAAAAAATATACCAAGAGTCTGAAGGTCTACTTCCAGCCTCCTTGGTTGATATTTTATAATTTCTGCTCTTAGCTTTATCCACCCACAGATGAAACCAGTTTGCAGTATAATCTGAAAACCTAAAATAGATCTGCCTGAGCTTCTACAAACTCCTTCCTTCCCTGCCTAGATGAGAACTTAGACCAGCATCATGTATTGTTCTTAAAGGAAGCTGGAGGTAAATTCTCAGTTGTGGGAGAGACTGAAGACTGCAGAAAGTCAAACTGAAGTTAGTGAACATGGGAAACAGTGTCAGTATGGATGGTTTGATCTCTGTTCCTATCTACAGGATGCAAAAATGGCAGTCACAGGAAAGTTGAGGCTAGAAGGCATTTCTGCATATTGTCTCATCCAGCCTCTTTGCTCAAATAGACCAGGCTGCCCACAATGCTGTGAAGTTGGTTTTTGAACAGCTCTCTGGGCATCCTGTTACTGCATCCAGTCACGCACAAAGTAAAATATCTTTCTCATGTTTAAGTGAAACTTCGAGTATTTCAATTTTCACTAAAAAGAGTCTGTCACTTCCTTCTGTATGCCTGTCCATCAAATATTTATCCTTATTGATAAGATTTCACTGAGCATTATTATCTCCAGGCTGTTTGCCTTCTTTGCCTTGAGGCATGTTGTTGTTTCTTGGTCAACTTTTCCATCCGTGTCTGTGTTTTGGATTTTTTTCATTCCCTATGCCAAACTGCTTTTCAGTCAATCAGCCTCCAGTACACACTACTGCATGGAGTTTCTCCTGGCAGGAACAGGACTCGCATTTCCTCATATTGAATTTTTTAAGGTGTCCCACAACCCATTTCTCCAGCCTGTTGACGTGTTCCTGAATGACAGCACAAACATTAGATCAAGCAGTCTATACAGTTGTGTACTGTCAATACACACTTGCTGAGGATGTACCCTGTTCCATCATCTAGGTCCTTAATGATGGTCTTAAAACAGTTATGACCCTAATACTCTCTGCTGATGTACACCATTTCGAATTTGTGGGTTCACAATGCTTTGAGTCCAGCAGTTCAGCCAGTTTTCAGCCCATTTTGCTGTCCGTACATCTGTCTACCTTGTGCCTCATCAGATTGTCTGAGATTGTGTTATGAGAGTTTTTTTGAAAGTCCTCTTAAAATTGAAATTAACCATGTTAAAAGCTCTTCTCGTGCGCACCAGCCCAATGATATCATCATAGCAGGTAGGCATTGACTTGGTTAAGCATGAATTACCTTAAGTCCTTACTACTCATCACCATGTGCTTTGTGTGTTTAGAAGTGGTTTCTAATATTTGCTGGACCCTTTTCCAGGGATTGAGGTGAAGTTGACTGTCTTGCAGTTCCCTGTATCCTTTTTGAAGACAGGAATGAACCATATTTCTTAAGCCAGAAAGCTTCTAAGTACAGGCAATTGTCCGCCACATGCTTCCTAAGTAGGCCATCAGCTCTCAAAGGCTGAGCTTGGTTGTCATCTTGTTTAAAGTAACTGCTGTCTCTTCTCCTGTTGCATTGTGTGTGTGCATGTCAGGCAGCTCTTTTCCAGTCTTATTAAAACATATTACTTAAACCTAGCATGGCTTTCAGCATGTCATCAGCGTTCTATCCACAGTCAAGCTGCTGGCTGAATCCAGTTTCCTGTCTTTCCTGTCTTTCACAGTGGTAACTAGAGCTGCTTTCTGTCGCTATTTCATCTCTCAAACTTGTAGTACCACTTGGATAGATTAATACCACAGTAGCCTACTGAAAAGCTGTGCTTGTCTTCTTTTTTTTCCTTGTAGTCACTCTGAGGTTTGATGGTGTAGAAGCAAACTATAATAGCACACTGCTGCTCTTACATTTGCCTTCACTTGTAGAAATGAGGAAGGGTACTTTCATGGTATCTTACAGCACAGATGCTCTGGTACTGTTGTAAAACTCAGTGGTCTCTGTGAATCAACTACAGTGAGTTTCTTGAATTGGCAATTCATTTTTTTGATCAAGATGAAGGATAGCTAGCAAGTTGGAACAAACCTTTGCATCAGCATAAGTATCTTAGTACCATTACTTTTTCAAGCTCTTCTTGTGAAGCTAAACATAGCTTCTGCTGTATAACAGTATTATTACTTTGTGGTTCTTCAGCATATAGGAGGGAAGGGTGTATGCTTTGAGGTTGAATTCAGTGTTGTACAGCTTTCATAATCTTTTCAGCAGGATTACTTCATACCTAATGAGACAGAATATTGAAAGTAGATATTCAGAGCATAAATAGAGGAACTTGGTTCTTCAGGTGAGTTTCAGAAGGATGAGTCTTGGCAATAACTTGTCAGCCATGGTGGAAAAAGTTATGCTTGATGGTCAGAAGGAAACCTCAGGGCCGCCTGTACTGGAATGCCTTAAACTAACCAAAGTAGTTGAATGCTTTCTGAGCCCAGTCATGGATAGAAAGAGCTAAGCACTTTGAAAAAGAGGTTCTTTTATTACAGTTGCATGGAATCTCTTCCTACTATCAGTGCCTCAGGCAGCGTGTCCCTGTAATTAATGGTGGGGGGGGGCAGAGAATAAAAGCACAAAGGTTTGCTATTAACACACCTATCTGGGAGGCCTTGCTTCTTAGATTAATGTGCAAACTGTTGTCCTTCCCATTAATCTGTGCAGGTGTCTTCTAGCACTGTGGTGTACTCTTGTGGTGTCTTAAACAGATGGTCTGGCTGTCACATGAGCCCGTCTGCTCCTGCTCTGAGTTGAGAGACCGGTCTCTGTAAACTAGGTCAGGAGACAAGGCAGGCAGCTCTTTTGGTGCAGTCTACTTAGTGCCACTGCAAGAAAATCTGCTTGCCACACCTGAAATGTATATTTGAGATTGTAACTTGCATGTGCTTTCAATCTGCCGAAGACTTCTAATAAGGCAATTAGAAATGGCATTTTATCTTGTGTATTTCTCAGAAATAGCTTTGCTGAGGCTTGTTCTCTGCAGACCATGAGCAAGATCTTAAATGCTGAGCTATACTGACTCCTTAAGGTGTTGAGTTGATTGCCTGAGCCTGGGTGCCAGTGCAGCTGAGATTTCCAAGTTCTTGTGGCTGGGGAAAACTGCTTGCATCACGAGGATGTAATGCTGAAAAAATATCTGAACTCTGCCATGGCATCTACAACTGTGAAGTAAAATCTGTGTTAAGTTACTCTTAGTGAATTATTGAAAAACGAGGGGGAACCGTTTTTTTTCCTGTTACTAAGGGCAATAACTGACAGCGAGGTAGCTACTAGCACTACTGCAATTATCAATTGAAGATGGAAAAAAAATATAGTAAGCTGCAATTATTCTAATGAATTAGCATTTCCAGTTCCAGTCCAGCTTAAATGGCCTTCAAAAAGGACAAGAAGGTAGACCCAGGGGGAGCTACTGACTACTCAGCCTCACCTCCGTCCCTGGAAGGGTGAGGGAACAATGAATTCTGGTAGCCATCTTTATCCACAGGGAGAATGAGAAGGTGATCAGGATAGTCAGCATGGATTCACTAAAAGTAAATCTTGCTGGACCAACCTGATTTGCATTTTACAAATAAGCAACTACATGGATGGCTGAGGGGAGAGCAGCAATTTTATCTACCTCAGCTTCAGTGAGGCTTTTGACACTGACTGTCATAGGCAAACTCAGGAAGAGTGGACTGGATGGGAAGACAAGGAGGTGGATTGAGAACTGGCTGAACAGCAGATCCCAGAGTCACAATCAGTGGCCCAGGCTCTAGTTGGAGGTCTGTCCATGGTGGTGCCTCCCAAGGTTCAATAGTGGGCCCAGTCTTGTTTAACTTACCCATCAAAGGCTTGGGTGAAGGGGCAGAGGCCTCCTCAGCAATGTCACTGACAGCACAAAGGTGGGAGGAGTGGTTGATACCCCAGGGGGCTGTGCAGCCCCTCAGAAGGACCTCAGCAGGCTGGAGAGATGGGCAGGGAGGAACCTTCTGACATCCAGCAAAGGCAAATGCAGGGCCCTGCACCTGGGGAGGAACAACCCAGGCACCAGCACAGGCTGGGGGTGACCTGCTGGAAGCAGCTCTGCCCAGATGGACCTGGGGGTCCTGATGGACAGCGAGCTCTCCTTGAGCCAGCAGTGCCAAGAAGGCCAGTGACATCCTGGGCTGCATTATGAAGAGCATTGCTGGCAGGTTGAGGGAGGTGGTCCTGCCCCTCTACTCAGCCCTGGTGAGGCCTCACCTGGAATTCTGTGTCCAGTTCTGGGCTCCTCAGTACAAGAGGGACATGGAGCTCTGGAGCAGGTCCAGTGGAGGACAACAAAGAAGATTAAGGGACTGAAGCATCTCTCTTAGTGAGAAAAGGCTCATGGTCCTGGGGCTTTTCAGCAATGAGAAGAGACAGCTCAGAGGATCTCATAAATGCTTGAGTATCTGAAGGGAGGGTGTCAAGAGGATGGACCAGGATTCTCCCAGTGATGCCAAGCAATAGGACAAAGACCAATGAGCAGACAGATGTCTGCTCAAGAAGAAATCCATCTGAATATGAAGAAGAACTTTACTGTGTGAGAGAGGGAACATTGAACAGGCTGCTCAGAGAGGTTGTCTAGTGTTACCCACTAGAGATATTCAAGAACTGTCTGGGTGCCATGTGGAACTTGCTCTAGGTTAATTATGCTTGAGCTGGGAAGTTGGGTCAAATGACCCAATGTAATCCCTTCCAACCTTATCTATTCTCTGATTCTGTGTTTTGACAGATGAATTTATGGGACAAATTCTACTTCATAAATTGGGTGGGTCAGGGGGTGGAAAGAGATGTCGCCTTCATCTGTAGGTGATGTTAACAATATCAGAACTGTTGATTCTTCACCAGATATTTCACTGAAATCAAGAGGTATCTGTCAAAGTAAGCGCATAGGTGATACTGGTTAGTGGAACTAGCTAAAATGGTTCTGAAAATTGGAGACAATAATCCAAAGTTCACACAACAGGCAAGGAAAGAGTTTAGCCAAGACCTGTGATCAGAGTGGTCTTGAAAGAATGAATCCTGCTTTAGAGCATTATTATCTTAGAGCTTCTACACTGCCACTTCTGTGAAGCAATACACGGTAGGTAAGATGCTACTTTGGAAATGCAAGTTGTGGTGTCTATAACCCTTAAAAATGGGTTTCTGCTTTGTCGTTTCAGGAATCTTGGTTGAAGACAATTATTACACACCTATTACACAAGTGTGTGGAAGCAAAGACATGGCAAAAATGTGTAGAACTCTGGTTTGCAGGAAAATGTGGAGAATGTAAAATGTAAACTTGCTTCTAGATCATGCCACAAATTATGGAGAACCGACCGTACTGTGAGAGTGACAACCTTGCTTCCTGTCTTGGAGTGATCAATAGTATTACTAGTGCAATGGTCTATAGCGTAACTAGCGATGGGAAGCTTACAGCACTGAAGGACATGCTTTCATCGTGATTATCAGTCTGTGCTTTGACGTCACACTGAATTTCAGTCTGAAAAAGCTCCCCTACCTTAAAGTTTCTCTGTATAGTTTGCCTCTCTTTTTCAGTAAGCTTGAATGACTGTGTGTTTCTCGAAAAGGAATGTCTTGCAGACAGGTGTTGCTCAGGGGCAGAGAAGCCTCCTCCCCATCACTAGCGCTAATGGTGTTAGCAGCAGGCACTTTCAGCTAGCTCTGTGGTGAAAGCACTGGCATCTGGGAATGGTAAATGATAGATTACGTGGATGATAGAAACCCATAATTTTCTGGGTGGAACTGTCACCTTTGCTTTAGTTTTTTAGGTGCTAACATAAGGCAAATTGAGTGAAAATTTTGAATACTGACAAGATGAAGTTGTGGGTTTTGGATTGTTACCCAGAAAATCCGTGGATGTTTTAATCAATGCCATTTATTGTAAGTGATCATCTTGACCTCACCACAGTTTGTATGCTGACTTTGAATGTGCTGACTAGCCTGCTCCCAGATCAGTATACTTCACTTGGAGCCATGTGTGTAACTTTTATATACCTTTGTGGCTGTTAGAAGCCTAAACCATTAATTAAAAGTTCTTTCTCTAGACAGAATAGTCTGTAAATCTCAAGCAGTCATGGTTTGACACTGGCCCAATGCCAGGCACCCACAAAAGATGTTCTCTCTCCCCCCACTGCCACAGCTGTGCAGTGGAGAGAAAGAAAAATGAATTAAGGGTTTGTGAGTTGAGATAAGGACTGGGAGAAAACACTCCAAGGGCAAAACAGGCTCAGCTTAAGTTGCAGAGTGAATTTATGACTAACAGAATCAGAGGAGGATAATGAGAAGTAAAATAAGCCCTTAAAATACCTTTTCCCCCCTAGCCTAGCCCCTCTCTCTTTCCCACTGGCATCGCAGGGAGACAGGGCATGGGGGTTTTGGTCAGTTCACTGAGATTTTCTTCTGCTCCAGGAGTCCTTCCCCTGTGGGGCTGTGGGGTCCCTCCCAGGGGAGACAGTTCTCCGTGAAGTTCTCCCATGTGGGTCCACTCTCAGGAGCAGCAGCTAAACTGCACCTGCTGCAAACGTGAGACCCTCCCATGGGCAGACAGTCCTCCCAAAACTGCTGTGCCATGGGTCATTTTTTCCAAGGGGTGCAGTCCTCCAAGGACAGACTGCTCCAGCCTGCAGCAAGGGCCCTCTTGCTTCACCGGGTCCCCCACTGGATCACAGCCTCCTTCAGGCAGCCACCTGCTCCAGCGTGGGCATCTTCCCCATGAATCTCTGTATCATCCCCTGTGGATCCCCATGGGCTGCAGGGGCACAGCTGCTTCACCATGGTCTCACTACAATCCTGCAGAGGAAATCTCAGCTCTGGCACCTGGAGCACTTCCTGCCCCTCCTTCTGCACTGACCTTGGTGTCTCTATGTTGTTTCCCTCACATGTTCTCACCTCCTCCTCCTCTCTGACTAGAAAAAAAAACTGTGAGCCCTTTGTTTTGATTTTCTTCTTAAATACGTTATCAGAGAGGCATTACCAACCTCTCTAGTTTTGACCAGCAGCATGTCCATCTTCAGAGCCATCAGGGATTGGCTCTGTTGAACACTGTGGAAACTTCAGGAGCTCCTCACAGAAGCCACCCCTGTGGACCCCCTGCTACCAGAAACCAGGCTGTGCAAAACCAATACACAAGTCCATGAGTCCCTATAGAGTTTTCTTACTGTGAGGAAATACTGTGTGACTGCATTTCCTCAGTTTTTCTCCTCAAAGCGGGGACTGAAGCAGTCATGCTGTGTGGGTTTTGGTTTAGGGTTTATTTTCTTTTTCTTCCAATGGATAAGAGCTTTGTTTATTTTATCTCTTTGACAGCAAATGCCTTTCTGTGGGAAAATGTCTTGTATATCAGCAAACGTGATAGAGGGATATTGCTTAAATTGCACCTGCATGAACTAATTATGAGAGCTTCTCCAAAAGTACAGTCTTCGTGGCTTTTCGTGGGCATGAGATGTAAACATGAATTCTCCCCTCTAAATATCTTTGCCTCTGGTCTCTATTACTTGCACAGTGATACCTTGTCAGTCTGACTTCCTCTCATGAAATCTTCACTGGTCTATGTCAGAAAAGCTTATGTTTCTCATCTGAAACAGAGAGCATGAGGGAACTCACATCGTAGTGTATGCATATTCTTTCTTGTTTAAATGAAATACTCACCAGGATACTAGAGTGCTTTCCAACCCTCTTCTTTCTTTCCCTCCTATTTCTTCTGTTTCTCCTCAATCCTTTGCATCTGTTCACATTAAAAAACCCCAGCATATGACTGTTTGCTCTCAAAAGCCAAATTAATAGTTTGGTGACACTGTGTACCTAGATAACAGATATAATTAAACCTGCTTCTAGAGAGTGAACAGAAAAATCCAAACTTCTGCATGGTATGTTTGCAGGGCTTTAACACAAGACTGTATGTTTCTAGGAGAAGGCAGTTTAGTTTGGACAAGCTTAATAAACTGTTCTATCTGTAATCAGATATAAATCTGGTTTATTGGATTGGGAATGATTCCTAAGCATATGCAGGATTCAAGTTTTCCTGCTCGTGGTCTGAAATCCTGGCTGCTGCTTTGCTATTTAGAAGGTCAGTGCTCAGCTTCTGAAAATGAAGATTTAAACAAAACATGAGGTGTGTTAGCCTTGTTTGCTGACAAGCTGCTCTTTAACATGTTGAAATGGTTTTTAGTGTTTTTGTGCACCCAACTGCAGAATCCATATAACAAACAATATTACTGGAACAAAATCCTTGCCTACAGACATGAAACTTAACAGAGCTAGAGGTCATAAATTCTGTCCTTTCCTAAATGTTTCTAGAGACATGTAGGCTTCTGCCATTTGTGGAGGCCTTTGACCTCTGAAGTTAGACTGGAATTGGTGCCTGTTGGCTACTCGTGAGAACTGTACAAAGACAAAAGAACCTCTAGCTCTTTTAAAGGAGCATCCAAGTCTGCCCAACTCTTAAACACTCTTGCTTTCCATCAGGTCATAAGCACTTCTGCACTACTTTCTACTGCTTAAACACAACTGAACTAATCATGCTGAACAGCTGCCATCCTGGCAGTTTGCTTAGGAAGACAGATGCAACCTTCTGGAAGGACTCAAGTGCTCTAAAAACAGATGTGAGAGCTAACCTTGTATCTGGAACTTCTTATTTCAAGAGGATAGCTCATCCTGTGGATGTGTTAAAATATCTCTTGACTTTTACCACGGTAAGGAAGCTATGGCAATCCTGCAGTTATTCCTTGCACTTTCTTTCCTGTCCAAAGGATTTGGGGGCGTACATTTCAGCTTCTTGGCAGTAATAAGTTCAAAGCATGTATTACACCATTACATTTTGTCTAATTAATGTCTGATGCAAGTAATAACCCATTTCATCTTCCAGATGCCTGTCCTCCAAAGGCATTTGGTGTTTCATGCACAGAGCAGCACAGTAACATGGCTTATTATTAGTATTGAAAGTCTTGTCTTAACTCTTAAAACATCTATGAGATACCACTCACATTCCTGATTTTCAGAGTCTAATCTGAACCACATTTAGGTTTAGAGTGGTATTTGCACAGTTCCCCTTTCAGACTAGGGAAAGAGGCCAGCATCTTATAGACTGTGAGAGGACAGACTTACTGTCTGTATGAACAGATAGTCTGATGTGGCACTTGACACTTTCTTTTGACACCTGCCTTTGTCCTGGTGCACAGGAATGTTGAAAGTAAGCTGTATTGTAGCTGAGTCCCTAGAGACCTTAGCAACAGGGTCTGGAGATATCTTATGGCTCTTGCTGAAAATGCTGTTTGCCAGAATGTTTCTGTGCCCGCATTCTTGTACTGTTTAGCTTAACTGTGATGATTTACGGGAAAACACCACCAAGTAGAATAATCTATCCTACGAAATTTGGCTGTTAACCTCAAAGACGAGGTGAGAATCCTGTGACCTGCATGAAAAGGCTTGGAAAATGCTTGTGTCAACCATGTGGTTGATACAATCTCTATGAAGCTTGTATCAGTGTTTGTTTCCCTGTCCAGCTGAAATGCAAAGAGGAACTATTCCAAGTATGATACCTGTATAAGCAAGAATGCTCCCAGGCCTTGAGTGGTGCCAAACTGCAGACCACCATGATTAGCTGTTCCATCTTAAATTCTTCTTTTTTTTTAAGAGAAGGCTGAGGAGCATGTCTCTAGGCAACTCTGACCTACAGAGCAGAAAGAGTAGTTCGAATGATGAACACCAGAGCAAAGTCACCAGACTCATGGCTTGGCAGCATGTTGTATTTGAATGCCTATGTAAAATATTCTGAAAGCAGGTTGATCTAGACTTTATCTGTTGGATTTTCAGTTAGATGGGCAAAATATCAATTGTAGTGGTGAAACTTTAGAGATGAGGCATGGCCCTGTTAAACTGGGGGCTTTCTGCCTGACCCTGCAGAGCC
Source organism: Donacobius atricapilla (assembly GCA_013397315.1). Taxonomy (NCBI): domain Eukaryota; kingdom Metazoa; phylum Chordata; class Aves; order Passeriformes; family Mimidae; genus Donacobius; species Donacobius atricapilla. The sequence continues at coordinate 145,452 of WBMY01014144.1, forward strand.
CACAGACTTGGTTCATAATACTCTTCTCATCTAAGAAGTTAAAATTTGTCTTGGATCCTTGACAATCCAGCAGTGTTCCTCCTCTACTGACTCATTTTAAGGTAAGAGCAAGAAGAATTCCTTCTGATTTGTACTAACTCTGTATTGCTCTTAAAATGGCCTCAACCTTACAGTCTAATTTTAGATGATTATTTTAATGGAAACCACTGACCTCTTTGGAAAGTATCATCTTGTTCCTTGTGAGTCCATCCACATAAACTGTACCTTCCCATTCCTGGAGAAGGATATCAGGAGCTGGGACATGTAACAACTTAAGCCTTTTAAAGGAGGGTAGGTCTAGACTAGAAATTGATTATCACAGTTCTTCAGTTCTTGTCAAACAACAACTTAGCACTGTCTTATTTGTGAATCAGTGTAGAAGCATTGTTCTTCCTGAAAATGAATAAGGGTTTTGGCATTTAATCGTGAGGATTTTTAGGGGTTTTTTAAACCCAGTTGAGCATGACTGCTTTGTTCTTTCCATCCCTTCTGTGTCCACTCTGTTTTCTCTGCACTCTGTATGCCCACTTTGGTGCCTTAAATGAGCTGTTCAAGAGCAAGTGCGAAGAGGCTGGGACATGTACTGCCTCAGACGTGAAGAAACAAAAGCCTCTAACTAACAAAATCTGATGCTGCTGCCTGATGGAGAATGAAACTGAACATACATAAAGGGAAAGTAAATGCATTTTCTTCCCTTGTTCTGTATCTAGCTGGTATTGGATAATAGTCCTGTGTAGATAGAAATTTCACTAAACAGATGCTTAGTGGGGTCTTCTAATAGAATACTGTGCACAGACGAGCTAATCTAGGTGTACTGGAGGATGCAGAAGTGCTTTTTCTCTCTAAATGGGGCTGACCTGTATAAAAAACACCTTCATTCAAAACTTGCGGGGATGAGACAAGGAGTGTTATGAACAGGTCTGTGAAAGCCAAGTTCATGTAAGCTTTTATAATGCCCTTGGGAGTGTTTGTGTCTAGACTACTTCAGTTTTCCACTCTTGGGCTGCCATTCTTCTATGACTTACTGTCATGTACTGAAGGAATGGAGATAAGAGTGTTCCAAAACCCAGCTATAATGTGTGGAATTGTTGTCTGCTTAACATGACCATGTCTGTCATTTATCACTGTGAAATGAATGGCAAAAAGCAATGGAACGCTTTGAAGTAGAAGGAGAAAATGTACAGCACTCCAAATTTCAAAAGAGAAGCAATGAAATTCTAGGAGCAGTACAGGACTGGCTCTCAGGTCCCTAAGTTAGGCAGGGGTATTTAGGGTTAAGTGCACCTCTTACCTCTAAAGGGCAACATTTCTAAATGTCTGTTACTGTCACACAGTAATTGTTGAATGGGAGCAGTGAGCACACAGCATCACCTGGGTTCAGGGTAACCCTTTCCAGAGAGGAGTTTATGTGTGTTTGGAAGACCTGGCCAAACCATGCCTTCTGCTTCCTCATGGACTGCTGCTTTGAGAGCAAAGCTATCTGGTTAAGCTCAGGCAGGATAGGTGAAAAGTATCATTTGGTTTCTGGAAACTGTAATATTAAGTAGTTGCTTGTAATTCAGCAGAAGACTCCATGGTCTTCACAATAAAACAATATCTACAGAAATTTAGACCCTCAAGGATTGAGTCCTGGATGCTTTTTCTGGTGTACTACTCCATGGGGGGAGGCTGCCATCCAGAAGGCTGAACACCAAGCTCCTGAGCTTTCTACTTTATGTGGATCCAAACTACTCTGTAGATGCAGATGTAGAAAATCTGGGAGAAGATGACAACAGTTGGAAACTTCCCAACTCATTTTGAATCTCACATGCAGACTTCTAGTTTAAAAAAAATCAGTTGAATTTTATGTTTGGATGAAGTTAACTTCTCGGTAGATTTAATATCTGTTTTTGGGCAGGCTGACTAGTCAAGGTGTTTGGAGAACATGAGTTAGCAAACTAATGTGAAGCAGCCTTACCAGACAGCAGCCTGCACAGTTGTCAGGGTGCATTTCCTACACAGGCAGTTAGTTCCTACTCGCCTGTGGGATACCAGACGTGCTGCTAAAATCGTCTGAATTCTGTACCCATAAATTCAGGTGTCTTGAGGAATTCTAGGAACTTGTCGGTTCTAGGAATTCTAGGTCTTGTAGTCAGACTCAGCTTGCCAGCTGGTTCATATAAAATGGATAATACTAGCCAGTATTTGGGTATGAAAGTTATACCGAACAGGTAGAAACACAGATGGCTGTGTATCTCCTTTCCCTAGGCTCTGCAGGACATACTCCTCTTTCTGTTGTAAAAGCAGACTAACACAGTGGTGCAGTCTTGTTTCCTAGACAAAAAAAAAAAAAAAAAAAATCCCCCAAGTTTCTTGGAAGAAAGGTGGTGCAATCAACATGACAGGGAGGTGCTCTGCTAGTAGGATTACAGCCTGGGGTAACTTGTTGTCATACTTCAAAGCCTGTGTTTTTCTAGCAATAGCATAAGATTTCAGCAAAACTGATCCTGCCTATTGTTAAACGAGGGCTCAGCAGCCATATGTGTTGTTTCTAGTGCACTTAGCTAGGGGATTCCACCCATTCAGGGAGAGAAATAGTTAGCTTCTAACTTAGCTTTTATCTACTGAAAAGTAGCCAATCAGCAGGGTATGATGCCAGCTGTTTCTGCCAGGGGAGGATCTTGCAGAAGAGGCAGTATAGTACACTAACATATCTCTCCTTTCCCCACCAGCACAGCTAGCAGCTCTCCTGATCTGAAACACTGCTGGTACAGAAGCTTTACTTGATGTAGGTCTGGAGTGTTTGTTTCATCAAGATAGAACTATTTCATCAAGATAGAACTATTACAGCCTTTAAGATCCGAGACATTCCACAGGGCCCGTGACTGCAAGAACACACTCAAGGGCAATGAAGCAAATTCAAACCTTCACAGATTCCTGTCCTGCTTAAAATGTGCAAGACATACTCGTATGATATTGTTACTTCCCAAGAGAATTGATGAGGAAAGTGCTAACTTCATGCAACTGGCTGCAAGCTCCGTCTTTGGTTCTTTCTCTAGATTCTCATATTTTAAGCAGATTCCATCATATTTTTTAAGCTCTCTTTTGGAAGAGTTTTCTTACAAGCTTTTGAGGAACCAGGCTTAAGCTGCAAGCCTGCTTAATTGCAAGCTAATTGTCATACTGGAAGCTTAGAATATGACTGGCTGCAATTCTGGCACAACTTGTATGTTAATGGCTGTTGCACATGGGCAATGATGAGCTGTCTTTTCCTTTGGAAACAGAAACAGACTGGTCTCCAGCTACTGTGGTATCCCAGGGATTGCTTTGCTTTTTACTCTGCTCAGCCAAATTCTTGTCTAGCTGAACAGCGGAGTCTCTGAAGCCATCTCCTGTTGTTAACCTTATCCTGTCTACTGCTTATTCTGTTTGTGTGATTTCAACAGAACTTGTTGCACAATACTGAGTTATTGTGCCATTGCTTCCTCCTGTTGTAAGTGTTCCTCCTATGCTGAGTCCGAGCCAGATGCTTGTGTAGTTTGAGGTGTCTATCTCATGTCTGAACTGGCAAACTGTGCCTTGCTCCTCCTGTCTTTTGCCCTCTTGAGAGCATTTGAGTGCCTGCCTTCCCGTCTTGCTCACCTGCCAGTCAAATCTGAAACCATCTATTTGTTGGCAGCCTCTTCTGTACATTAGCAGAGAGAATGTATCTAACCTTTCTGTTAGTGGACAATAGTTCAGATCACCTGTATCCCAAAATGTCTAGGCTAAACAGTTATTTTCTTTACTTCACAAGGCAGCCCTCGAAGTGAAGAGCAATGCTGCCACAGTTCTGCAGTACTACAACAGACAGATGGCTCTCTATGATATCACAGTACTCCCATGTTGGGTTTGTCACAATGACTGGTAGGAATTTAGGTATGTTTGTAGCCATTATCAAAATCTGACCTTAGTAAGTAACTTTGCCTCAAAGCTCTTACCTGTGATTCTGTACTTTTGGCTAAAGGAGCACTGATCTACAGAGGGAGTCTCTCACCCACACCTCATTGCTTTGCTAAGATGATATGTTTTGTCTAGCCACTTACAACTATGTGAGGTTTTATCTAAGAGGTAATTGTATAACTAAACCACTTCTAGTTAATGCAGTGCTTAGCTGTAGAAATGTTTCTCTGTTTAGCAACAACGGAGATCACTCTCTGGATAAATCTGTCCCTGTGCTACTATTAAAAAGATGCAAACCAAATAACTTCTTGTCTTCTCTGAAAGGAAGAGCCATGGATCCTTCAGACTTTCTATGTACAACTTGTCACACACGGTCGTCTCCCTCTGCTACAAAACCAGAGCAAAGAACGTGTTAATTTGCTGTGATATTTATGCAAGTGCAAAATCTCCTGCTATGGAGTAATTGGTTTGTATTGAAGTGTGAGATTTGAAGGTGTGTGGATGTACCAAGTTAGCTACAAGGCTATTTTGTTGTTTTTACTTTTTTCCCCTACTGCCAAGTCAGTTTCAAGGAATTGCAGACTTCCTGAACATTTGTGTTTTCCTTCCTACAATGGCCGCTTGATGGATCTTTTATCCTCTGTCTTCTCTAGGCACTGGATGACACTCTGAGACTTAGGACAGTGGGAGTGATGACCTCTCCAAGGAAAAAGTAGTGTTTTCATTTGCATAGGACTCAATCAGGGAGGTGTGCCTAGACACTTGTGCAGGAGAGTATGATCTGTGACTGTTCTGTAATGCAGTGATAGCAATTCAGACTCTTAACTGCTGCCAACATGTGTGGAAGTTAATGGACTGGATGGGAGGCCTCTGATTAAAGTTGTGCTCCTTCCTCCACTGTAGAAGTCTCCAGAGGTGAAAGCTGACTGCATTCTAGACAGCTGAACTGTTGCCACTTTGCCTGAAACCTGTCTTATAAGTAGGTCTCTTGATTTGCCTAGCTGTTTTGTTTTCAGTCTAGGTTGGCTCAGTCTCATCAGGAACTGTTGGTTCAGCAGCACTTTGCTTCCTTATGAATAGAAAGCAGATTGTGCTGTACTTAGGGAAAATGTAGTGATAATATGCTTTTTCCTCAGCTTGATGCTGAAAGACTTTAGGGTGTTGCCCAGGTGTCCTGGAAAAGCGTGATCCTTGGAAGTGCTGAAACCAATAACCCTTGTAATATATCAGAGAAGCTTGTCTGTGGTGTCTTTGAAAATACTGTGCTTTACCTTGAATCTGTTAACTTCCTTTTTTTTTTCCTCTCCAATACAGGATCTCAGTCTGCCCAATGGCACACCCGTGGACACTTCTAGCCCAGCCTCCTCCTCATCTCTTCTCAACAGACTGCAGCTGGATGATGACTTGGATGTGGAAACTAGAGACCTCTTTGTTACTGTTGATGATCCCAAAAAACATGTGTGCACAATGGAGACATATATCACATATAGGGTTACAACAAAGGTACAAAGCAATATTCTCTTTCCTAGTGCTTCCTTCTTTGTGGAATAACTTTAGGGCATGTTCTGGATATTCACATCTTGCACTGTGTTATCTTAAGGATAAGAACTTAGTATCTTTTAGTACCTTGTGTATGTGTTGAAGAAGTGATTTCTCTTAGCAGAACTGTTGCTTCAGTGTCTGAAATTGTGGAAAAATCTTTTAACATGTCAACCTAGATTTATTTTTTTTTGTCTCTCATTCCTAAATAGAACTGTTTGTAAACTTGCAGGGCCAATTTCTTTCATTAACTTCCCGGCTTGTTCACTTAAGTAATCTGAGACTCAGTTGGTTTGAGTTCCCTTAAGGGAAATGAGCCTTGTTACTGGTGCACTGTTAATCATCTCACTTTTTGTGTCTGTCGTTTTCTGAAGTGCTTTACGCTTGTTGCTAGAAGTGTTTACTGCATTTCCTCTGTTATCCGATAAAATTGTAGTCTTGATCCACAACTTTTATGCAGTTGCTAGGTCACATAGCTCTAGAGCTGATAATAAAATGAAGTAGCCTAAGAATGCTGTTGCAAACCAAAAGAGGCTAGAGATTTTTTTTCAGCATCTGTTGTAGTTCAATCAGTAATGTGATCTACATATATTAATGAAAAGTGATCTGAAAAGTCCACCACATTCACAACTGAAACGTTGATTCCTCTTAACTAACTCTTTCTCATTATAGTGAGCTCCTACTAGGTGATGTTGACATCTGCTTTGGGCACTTGTAGTTACCTAAGGCAAAAGGCGTTCACTGACTTTACAAGTAATGTACTTGATACACTTATCCAGAAAGATTTGCATTCCTCTAGCCCACTTATATGGCATTATGTACTGGAGCAAATGTTTTCCTTGGAGATAAGGAACTTTGCAGGCCACAGATATTTTTTTTCCTAATGTCCACTTCAAAGTTTCACTTTCAGACTGCATAGGAGAAAATGGAGTTTCTCTAAAATAGTAACTATCTCTTGCTGTGTTACATTTAACACAGTTCTGTCATTCATTTTTACTCTTAAGAGTCTTAATCTTGCAGGAAACACTGTATCCTTTTTTACTTGGAGCAGCTAAGCCTTCAGCTATTACTTGATCAGAAGGAATAGGAACCACAAAATAAAATGCAGCTTTCCACAAGGAAATGGCTAAAATTGGGTAATGTTGTTCCTGTCTTAAATTAAGACTAAATTATTCCATCAATATAAAATACTTCTATACAATGGCATCCTAATAATATTTCTATGCTTGGAAATCCTTATGTTCAAGTGTTCCTTTTCTTTTTAAAGCAGAGCTCTGAAACATAGCCGAGGTCTCTACTATATTTAGATCAGAAGTATTAACCAACAGTGTCTCTTTCCTTACTGGAATAGATAGTTCTATACTTCTGATTTTGATGTCTACCTACCTGTCTGTTAATACTTGTTTTATTTTGGATCTCATTGTAGCACATAAATCTGCTATATTATATTGTTGCAATGCTATTATGAAACTGCGTAAGTTACTCATCTGAATCACCATGGAATCCTCATCATTTTAGTTTTATTATTCTTGGAAACCTTTGGTTAATCTTTAGGGTCAGAACCTCTAGGACTATCTGCCATTGTTCAAAACTAACAGTATTAATGGTCTATCTCATTCTTGCCCTAGAAATAAGACGTCTTTGATGCCGTGCTAATTGCCAATTAGCCATTGTAGCTACAAGCAGTAATTAAACATGACAGAAAAGCTGCACAGGAATAATTCATCGAATGAGATGAGGAGCCTTCTGAACACCTCCCTTGCAGCCTTGCAGGAAAGAAAGACCTCTAAAGAGTCTCTCTGGTGCTTCTGAATGAGGAAGCAGGAATATCTGGGGTTTTTTTCTTCTCTACTGGAGAATGCTTCTGGAACCTCAAAGGTTTGGATAAACACAGGTCATAGAATGAGTTATTCTGAAGACTGAAAAGTGGCATCACTAGGGCAGGAGGGGAGTTGCTGATGCTGTAAGGTGTGGTTGTGGCTGTGGCAGGATACCACTGTACGGAGGAGTGTAGGCCAACCACAGTCTCCCTTGTGTTGTGTGGAGTATTTTTTCATTTTTCTTTTCACAGGTTCTTCATTCTAACAGGGAAAAAAAAAAAGAAGTCTTGCAGTATGCCTCAGGCTTTTCATCTTTTCATACCTTTATCAGCAGGTGGTGGTGACTGAGGAAGGGTCAAAACATTGGCTTGCAAAGGAAAACTTAATAGTTTACTCGATCCTGTTTGTGTACCTGTTTTCATGGCTCCCTAGTAAGAGCCAGGTAGCATTCCCCAGCCTGTCTGTGGATGAACACATTTAAAGAATGTAATGGTAATCCTCCAACTAACAAGACAGTGATTCAGGACTGACTCTGTTGATTATCTCATACCCTGTGTTCATCTTGCTAATGCAGTTACTAATGCAAGTTAGTAAGCAGTTTCCTTACGCAGGGAGGTTAGCGAAACCATAAAGGTGGGTGAAACTTGTGCTGGAACTTAATGGGTCTTGCCTGTGACGATTGAAGTGTCTTTGTGTCCTTCAGATAGATGGATGTGCATTTTAGGGACATTTTACCAAGCAGAATTCTTTTTTAGAAAGAAAGGGGAACGTAAAGGTTGTCCTTATGTTATATGTCTTATCTCCTGAGAAAACGTAAATAAGTGTACTTCTAACTTCGCTTTCATGGTACTTTCTAGGATTGCAAGGCCTTCTTCTGTGCCTTTTCCCATGGAGGTCTGAACAGCTGAGTCCCATTCCTCAGAGTCATGCAGTTGCTCTGCAGGCTTGAAGGGAGAGTGTTTCAAAGCGTCAGTACTGAAGTGGAGGTCTTGTTTTCACTTTCCTGTCCTCCTCATGCTTCCAGTCCATTCATTCGGTAGATTACTTGAACACATGAAACAGCCTGATTCCCTAGACACGAGCAGGTAAAAGTGATACGAAGTCTTTTCCAAACAGGCTAAACTGTTTGAGGCAAAAAGAAATACTGGAGTGCTAAGAACGCCAACCTTCTTCCTTTCCCCTCTCTGTCATTCTCTTCTGTTCCTGGCTGAAGATATTGCCTCAAACTTAAATAATAACATGGACAGGAATCTGGAATCAAGTCTAGTGAGTTAGAGAGTAGAACTAGGGTACAAAAATACTTTCATATAGTCATCACAGGCTAGCTTCAGGTTTGGCTGCTAACTCCTTCCAAGGAATACAAGAATCTTATGCAAGACCAAGACTTGGTGACTGCCTTAATACTGCCTCTAGTCAAAACTATTCCAGCAACTAAGGTAAAAAGTGTCTCTAACTCTGCCTGCTTTCCAGCATGTAAAACTGAGCTCAGAGTGCCGCAGTGCTGATTTGGTGGAACTATGCTGCAATTTTCAGTAAGTTCCTGGAAACATCTTGCCCGCTATTTCTTGGGAAGTTGAGATCTGCCATATAAGTTTCTTAGCTTCCTTTGGAAGAGACACATGTGCTTGCAAGATGAGATTTATGAATCTTACTGAGAAAGCAGGAGGAATTTGACTGTGTCAAAAACATAGATGCTTCACTTGTTGTCTGTTACGGAAATTTCCATGTTCAACCATCCAGGATCCACTCTGGCAGTCACTCTTGCACCACCTGAGCTGAGACCGAGGCCCTTTCCCACCTATGCCCCCTCATTCACACAGTCACACTAGGTTTCTGTCCCCAGGTTTCCCATAGCAGTCTCAGACATCCCAACCATTAAAAGAATTTCATCACAGTGCAATAACAAACTAACAGTTTGAGCTGGTGTCTCTGAGGAGGGACCCTGAACAAAGGAACCCCTGGGCTTTTATCCCCTCACCAGTCTAAGCATGGGAAGGTCTGGAACTGTCGGCTCCTGCCGGGTCTCAGTGTCCGGTCCCCCGGCTGGGCCACAGGTCCCCAGGTCCTTGTTGTGCTGAGGGTCGGCTCTTCACAGCCTCTTTGCCTGGGCTCCACCAGCCAGAGCTCAGCCTGCAGCTCCCACTGCAGCTCCCACTGCAGCTGCACCCCGAGCTACCTCAGAGAATGTGTTCTTGAACACTGTGCTTGGACAGCAAGATCCTCCGTCCTCTTATGTGCAATGTGGAAAAAGTAACTTGTGCTAAACTAATGAACAGCTTGATCTGGGATCCAAATTCTTTCAGCGTTAGTGATGTTTCATTCAAACGTTGAACGGCCTTTAAGTTCTGCTCAAATAGTCTTTGAAAAACTTAATCTGATGTCTAGATTTGATAACCTGTACAGTAACACTAAAATGTTGCTGCTGTATTTTCATCTCAGAGGAAAAGAAGTGATCTATGGAAAACTTTGCAATTCTGCTTGTTAAGTAAAGGCAACAAGAGCAGTTTACTAGGGGTGAACAATAGCTAATGTATGGTTTGTATACTAGGACTTAACCCTCCTTTCCTACTCCTAGACAGTCCTGTATGGTTATCCTTAACTATTAGTAACTATTAGAATAGTGGTTAATAAGCTTCTCCATGCTAACAGATGGTAGACTTTACCTTCCTTCTCATGCTTCAGGTTAAGACATTGTAGTGTGTAGCCATTCTGATTACTCTCATTCACTCACTGTCTGATCTCTTAAAATGCCTCTGGGCAGGGACAGCCAGTTCACAGATGCTCTGCCTTCTACTGAGGTACTACTGCCTTGCCCCACCCTTTTTTTTTTTTTTTTAAATTCTAGAGTAATGCCATTCAGTCTGTTACTCGAAACAAGTGAAAATGATTCAAATGAAGTCTCAAGAAGTCACATTTATAGTGTAGCACTCTTTGATTTTAAATAAGCTGGTGTTACCCTGAGATGTGCATAGCTGAGTAGAGCGCAGATGTGCAGTGGATATTGAGGTCTTGGTAGTCCTTCATCTACAAACACAACTGCTCCAGTTCCCGAAGATTTGTTACGTTAGTCCATGGACTAACCTCTATATTGCTTACCTAGCAGGTAACAATATTGCATAGTCTAGCAGGTCAAAGAAGGGAGGAGCCAATCCTGATATTTTTTTCTGTCTAAGCCTTCTTTTACTAAAAACCAAACCAGTTCATAGGTAATAAAACATCAGCTCGCTGCGTACACTATCCCAGACCTACTGTGCTGTTGATACCGTGTTAAGGCTCCTCACCTTACCCTAGAAAGAGATTTCATATCTAGAACTTTTACATGATCCCCAGTGGTGACTGGTGGGGGTAAAATGCAGCAGTGAAGAGTTAGAGTCATCCAATGAAGAAGTGGATTGTATTTAAAGGCTGCTACTGGCTGGGACTAGCAAAGCAACCAGGTGCTAGACTCCATGCCAGTTCAAAGCTGGGGTTGCCAGTGTGTTCCCCAGAATGTGCTGGATTTGATGCCTGGCTGCAGGCATGTAGTGTGCTGGCACTGCAAGCCATTCATTGCAAGATGGACATAATGCTGCAAGTGACTTAAGTATAACTGCCTGTTCTTCTCAGTGGGACATAACTACAAGGACTGTCTACTAATCAGGGCTCCTGCAATGCCAGGCTCTTCAGCAGACACTCCTAGTTGGTACACATTTTCACAAGTGCTTTTAGACAGTTGCAGTATGTGCTCTGCAAGCAGGCCCATACAGGCATCCTTCCAGAAGGGTTATGGACTGTTCAAAGACTGTATAAAACTGGATAAAACACTTGCCAGCAGTTTATCTGCATACTTACTTTTTTTCCTTGAAATGACCTTGCCTTCAAGAAGGAAAATTTAAAAGATCTAATTGATTGTAATAGTATCTAATATATCTAAGTGGGCATACAGATAAATAGATTTGTTTCTCCATTTTGGAGGTCAACAAATATAGTCCATCAAACCTTGCGCTGGCTTATGTTCTCATCTTTTGACCGTGAAGTGTCATAAGCCCATCAATTGCAGGAAACAGGACAGTGGTAAAACACTTTTTCACCTGTGGATAGTGCATGCCATAGAATAAACAAGTCAGTTAACCCCTTTACTTTTAATTTTTGATGGTTAAAATAGTCTTGTCCTCACAATGAATATCTTGCACAGTATTTGCAATCTTGGTACTGCTGAGAGTAATGTGGTACGCAGTGCTTCTGCCCTTTGGACTTCTACCATGACAGCAGAACATGTAGTGAACTACAAATAGATCTTAACACATCAGCTCCAAGCAATCATTTTTCATATTACTGCTTTTCCACTGCATGAAAGGACAGAGGATCTTTCTCTCATGCTGGCTGCACAATTTTGCGGATTAAGACCCCCCCACTGCAAGGCTTGTCTGGCTCCACCCTTGCCAGGGATGGCTGTACTGTGTTTGCTGCTAAGCTCTTGTATTGGTTTGGCATGAATGGTAAAAAACCAATTAGTGATCTGCCTTAAAACTGACAGCCAGGTTGGCCAATTGGATACAGGTGTACACCCCTGGGACACAGGGGTTAAATACAGGTGGGATTTTGGGAAACTTGCTCTTTCTGCTGCAGGCTTGCCATGAGGTAACATTGAGG
>WBMY01014144.1:158178-207624 GCA_013397315.1 Donacobius atricapilla
GAGTGACAGGCAGCTCACCAGAGAGGGGAGCAGTGAAAGTGATGCATTGGGTTGTGAGGGAGACAGGAAAGTGATACATTGGGTTGCTGGGGCAATACAGGGAGCAATCAAGTACACAGAAATCAAAGGGTGAGCAGAAAAAAAAAATTTGGATAACAAACATCTATGAAAACCCACGCCGCTACATTTGTGGGAGCTGGAAGCCACAAACAGACTGTGTCTCTTGTGGAAAGTTACCAGAGCAAAATTAGGAGGGACTTGTCTCTCTCAAAGACTGAATGAAAGACTATTTGCTAAATGGTACTGACCTAGAGTTCTGATTTTCTGTCTCTTTACATTGTTTCATGGAAAAGTAAACTGTTGGTAGTGGGGAGGGGAGTGCTTTGAAAAAGGTTTCATGGGGGGTTTTTTTGTTTGCCCTTTAGTGTGTGTTAATAAATCTAACTGTTTCTATCTTTAAGTTGAGCCTGTTTTGCCTTTCTTCTATTCCTATTCCATAGTAGAAAGATAGATCACTACATAAAATTTAACAAAACAAATTCGGCGAATGTGAAACCACTACAGCTCTAAAGTGAGGGGCATTACTGCACACTAATATGTCCTGTTCTTTTCCAGACCACACGAGCAGAGTTTGATTTGCCAGAGTATTCTGTCCGTCGGCGGTACCAAGACTTCGACTGGTTGAGAAACAAGCTGGAAGAGTCTCAGCCAACGCATCTTATTCCCGTAGGTAGTAAGCAGGAATCTGCTGTTAAGGACAGTTATGCATCTGTCTTCCAAGGGTAATATTTGGATGATATGTGTCCAGATTTAAAAAACAGTACTTCATTCTCTTTGAGTGGTTAGAGTTAAATGTAGTACTTTATTGTCATACAGTGCAGTGGAAAGAGCTTCCTATTCCTGACTAGTTAGGAGGCTTAGGCTTTTCTTGGGTGGCACACCTGAGAGGTGAGCTTTGTCAGCCTCCTGCAGGGCAATACATGTCCTGACTACAGTAGCTGTGACATAAATAGAATACATTTCATCTGTTTGCTCAATTATTGCATCTGTATTTCAGAGCATCTGGGGATTATGAAAAGCCACAGGTACTTCAGGTTCTAGTCTTGGTTTTCAGGATGGTCTTTTGAGCTGGTTTAAAAAGCCCTGTAGGAATTGAATTGGCAGGAAATAGCAACACTACTAGCATACCTTACCTTGCTTGTCTGGGGTGGTGTCTGCCCTCCCTCCCTCGCTTGGCAAGGAGTAGGCTGTGTGAGAAGTATTGTTAGGTTCATCTATGGTTAAACGCTGTTTAAGTCTTTAATTATGTGGGGACTTGCCTCAAGTGGAATAATAGGTGAGTGTCTCAGAGATAAGAAGTACTTCACAAAATCAGGTGACACTGCTAACTGGCCCCAAATATGTTTAGTGAACAGTAGGGAAAAGAAAGACAGGGAGCTTCAGAGCATAAGGTAGAGGCATGTGTAAAGTGCCCATACTGTTTTCTCTTGCTCCATTCTCTGAACAGTTGGAACAATCACATTTATGTTTCTGCAGATTCTTGGGTACACTAGCAGGCAGCCAGTTCTGCCTGAAGCCTCCAAGGCTGTAAATAATAGTCAAGTAGCAGAAGGTGAGTCACAACCAGGGAATCAAGCTGCTTTGTTCTGACCAGGAATTTGTTGCACACAGGACAGCAAACTTAGAATGAGTAGCTGTAATACTGGACATGGAACCAGCTGCAGAGCAAGCCAGTATCTTAGGTGCCTTTCTTCTAGAAAATCTGGAGATAAAAGGATGTGCTGGCCTATTTTATCTGCAGAATCCCCTATTAATCTCCTTCATGCAGGGTATGGTGGCTAGACTGCTGACTGCTTTAGGTATATATCATCTAGAAATAGATGAGGTATAGAGGCTAAAGGCAGTTTCATATGCACTGACTCAAGTGTATTCTGAAAAGATGCTTCAAGACAATCTAAGACTATCTGTATTTGTAATTATAGATACTGCAATCCCTAAAAGCCTTCTGTTTTAACAAATTATCAAAAGGGAGTTGTCTTCCTAATCTCAATATAGTGATTCTGCCTAAAATCTTCCTGTAGTAAACGATATATCTTCACAGTGCAGTGTGTCATGACAGCCTACACTTAGGAGCCAAAACTAAGCTTAGTATGGGTTCCTCTTCATCTCTTCAGTTACTGAGTTACTTCTTTTTAAAAGATCTGAGACATTCTAATCTTTTCTTTCTAAAAACAGTACAACTGATCTCAGATCTGTCTCTAGACTAGAAAAGTAAACCTAACAAAGCCAAGTGGTGGTCATATTTGGATATTTGAAACCATTTCTGATGGCAATGAACTCTGCTCACATGTCTCAGTAGGGGAAGATGGTTAAGATGGAAGACTATAAGATAGATAATTAACACACTGTTAAAGCAAGATACCAGTTGCTTGCTGTGTGTATTGATTACTTGAGATGGATCTCCAGAGGCCTAAAATGGAAAGGAATGTGCCTCCTGCTGTAGTTGAAACCAGGTAAATGGCAGAAGTCTTTGTAAAAGAGGTGCATTCTTCAAGTGCTCAAACTTTAGTGATTACTCAGTGCAAGTTTGCATGTGTTTGGTTGAACTAGGATTCTTTAGAGTAGTCTTCTTTTACCTCTTTTTTTTTTCTTTAAACTTTTTTCTTTTCCTTCTGTATATGGTGCTGAGGTAGTGACTTCCTAGAGTCCCAGCTAAAGTTTACAAAGCAAAGGAAGAGAGTTTCTTCCTCCCTGAAGACTAATGCACAAGGCATTATACTTCTGAAGAAGTCTAATGATAGTGTACCTTACACTGGTTTAACTAGAGTGATAAACTGATTTGAATGCTAAGCATAATAAGGTAGTCTTAAATTGTAAGAGCCAAATACAGTGGTCAAAATGTAGCTTTGCAGCTAAGTCATATTGGCTGTGCTTTTCTAGGTGATTCAGTCTTCATGTACAGCCCACATCAGTTTGGGTATGGTGGGAAAGCAATACGTATAGATTTTTTTTCTTTAATTATTTTTGACACAGATTTTAGATCACATACTCTTTGCAGAGGAGAATCCTGATTTTCATGACTTGTGTGAAAATGTCTGTCACTGCTAGCCTAACTGTAAGCAGATTGTCTGGATGGACTGGTTCACAAGAATGAAATGCAAAGCACAGTTTTAAAACTGATATTAATCTTGAAATCCATGCTGTCTCAACAGAACAAAAGCATATCTAGTGGCAGAGCTGAAACTAACCATACTTCAGCTTAAAAAGTTGTCTTCCATCCAAAGTGGTACTTCAGAGTCTGTAATCCAAGTGTAACAGGGGGGACTGTGTAACTAGGAGGTCTGGAGACAGTCTGGGCTTACATGTCAAGCTGAACTGCAGAGATGAACTGATGGACAAAACAGTAAGATGTAGAAGTGGATGTATCATCAGCCCTTTGTCGCTTACAGAAACATACTCATGAAAGTCAGCTATTACAGATGACCAGGTGTGCTCCTATTTCAGAAATGATCCAGCCATTTGCTTTGTCAAGCCCATGGTTTGTTTTTGCATAGTGTTCTCACTAAGGCTGTCAGCCTTTTACAGGAGGGCCCTGTTCAAAAGCTCTAAATTGTTCGGAGAGGATATGCGGGGAGTAAGTAGAATTGTCAAATCCTCTGAGTTTCCCGAGACTGGGCAGCCTTGCTTCAACACTGGGTGGTAGGAGAGTTGTGCGCTTCTGTTATAAATAGCATGCAGCTCTTCTGGCATCTCTTTAGAGCTGGATCTTGAACATGGATAGCAGTAGGGAGAACAGTCTAAGCTATGCTACAAGTACTTCATGTGAGTACTGTCTGACTTGCCTGGTGTGACTCTCAGCTGAAACCAGTCAGTGGAATGGCTAGCTTTGAACCAGACCAGCTAGCTTTAAGCCAGACCAGCTAAAGAATAATTCTGAGCATAGCTTCCATCCCATCTGATGCACGGTTCCTGTTAGCAAGCACAATGTTTCAGTTCCTGTTAAGACTGGAATTTCTTGGCTTCGTTTGTTTCCAAATAACAGAAGCAAGTTTTTGGTCTTTTGAATCTTGTGTTCTGACAGCCTCTTCCTGAAAAATTTGTGGTGAAGGGTGTTGTTGATCGCTTTTCAGAAGAGTTCGTGGAGACAAGGAGGAAAGCATTAGACAAGTTCTTGAAGAGAATAACTGATCACCCAGTGCTGTCTTTTAATGAGCACTTCAGCATCTTTCTCACAGCTAAGGTAAGCTAATAACTTTCAAATGCAGTTGTTGACCTTTGCAATCCCATCTGAAATGAGGGTAAAAAGACATTAACAAAACTACATGTGCAGATCAGAGCTTCCTCTAAAATACCAGAGGGTTGTTGGGCACTCTGACTATTGTGTGTGACAGACCCTTGCATGTGACAACAGTGTGGGTTCCCTGTACTTGAGGGGAAAAGGAATCATCTCTGCAGATTGTTGAATTGCATTCTCCAGACCTCCTTGTTTTGTAGCCTAGAGCATACTCCTGTTCTGCAAGAGAGAATAAAAATTCAGAAATCTGTAGACTTTAAAATCCCCTTTTGGGGAGGACGGAAGGGGGAGAGGAAGAGAAGTCTCTATTGCACAAAACCTTGCAAATTTCTTGAGTTTTTGTCTTGTCTGTACTTTTTATCCTGCTTGCACTCAATGCCCTCAGAACTAAGCATGGAGGCCTCATTCTTATTTGTTCTCGGCCAGCAATTTCATGCTTGTGGATGACTCATTCAGGAATGGTGCAATTTCCTTTGGCTTTCTTTAAAACTATATAAGACTGGGAGGACCTGCAGCTATCCTTGGGTTTTACCAAATAGGTGAGAAGAGCTGGAGAAGCATGCCTTTACAAAGTGGCATTACTCTAGCTCACTTAAATGTGATGTTTGAGCTCACTTCAGGTTCATGCTCTGCTTACTGTTAATCAATCTCCAATGTTTTATTTCCCCTCCATGGTGAACTTAACCACTGAATCAAGCCAGAATGCAGAATTTGTTTTAGTACATTAAATGTCATATGGCTCTGCTCCTCTTTTGATCTGCCCAAGCATGCTGCAGCTTTCTTAGCTGCTTTATTTTTCTTCTCCCACCTCGTGAAATGAATGCCAAGGGCTTCATCCTCTGCTTCAGGAAGAGTTTGCCTTGACATTACAGAGCATCTTGGGAGGTGAGGGGAAAGGACATATATTCTGCTGACTGTCTCTAATGTTTGAATTTGGTCTAGTGGAGCAGTGAGGTGTCAGTTCAGTGTGCTAGGACTTCAGAATTTAGTTACTACAGGAAGTCATAAGATCACCTCCTGGTTGAAAAAGAGAAACCAGCGTTTCTTTGTGTTCCCTGTTTGCACCTGTAACATATTAGAATGCTTGAGAGAGAGTGAGTGAATAATTTTTGGTTCAGTGATTTTTTCTGATGCCTGCTTGCAGCTTGTGCTGAGAACATGTGGAAAGCAAAAGTCAAACTGCATTTAAATGCAAACATAATTGAAAATTATAGTAGCTGCTAAGATGTTAGGTTTTCTGAATCTGACTTATATTTGACTTCCGTTGAGTACTTGGAAGGAATACTGTAGTACATGTTTTGGAGATGATTGCTGGTTTCTTATTTAAGAACACCTAAGCTTTTAGTCTAGTCTGTAATAATATGTCTGAATTCGTGATCTCTACAGTCCTACATGGTTTGAACACATCTCTTCCTTCCTCAGGCTCTATAGGATAACTAACTCTTATCTCCCAAGCTGATTTTGCGATGTTGAATAGTGACCTCTGCTGGAAGAAGTAAAATGAAAAATTGTCAGTGTTTTGGCTAACTAAAACAAGTTTTTTCTGGTGTACTGTTAAGATGAGATCCCATGAAAATTGTAGGAAAGTAGTCTTCTTAGCATAGATTATCTGAAAGTTGGTTTATGCAAATGTGCAAAGGAGTGTGAAGTAAGTTTATACTTTCTGTGGAGGCAATGTGGATGCATCTGACCCAGCCTGAGCTACAGTCTGTCTTGCAGACAAACTTTGCTGGTCTCCCCATGCTGCATTTTTTCTGCATGCAGTCTTTACCTGACTCCTGTTTGACCATGGAACTGGAGTGAGAAGGCTGCTTACTAAATAGGTGTGCAATGTGTTGCTCTGTAATAGCTTATTAGAGCCAGCTGGTACATCTGGTTAATACTGGCATTGTAGCCATGACTTAGAAGTATGTGTAGATGAATAATGTGAACTGTTTTGATGGAACTAGGGCTGTTAATAAGCCTGCTTCCCTGGTGAGAGTATAGAAACATGGGAAATTATGGCCACATGCAAAGTTGGACTACTTAGTTACTTTTAATGTTCTTCATACTATTCTCCTGGACAATTTACCTCCATGAAGCTTTGAAGCTGTTCTCAGCTGTACAGCTTGTAGAAAGCAAACCTTTGTTCAAGGCTGCATGTCACATGTTATCTCTTGCTTTCACAAGATTTGATCTTGACTGGAAAGTATGCTTCATTGTATTAATATTTAAATATGTAAGTGAGTATTCCTAAACATATTCTTTTTTGTTTTGTTTTTTGTTTGTTTGTTTGTTTGAATTCCTAGGACCTTAATGCCTATAAAAAGCAAGGAATGGCTTTGCTGTCAAAGATGGGGGAGTCTGTCAAATATGTTACAGGAGGGTACAAATTAAGAAGTCGGCCACTGGAGTTTGCAACCATTGGGGATTATCTAGACACGTTCTCTCTAAAGCTTGGTACCATTGACAGAATAGCACAACGGATCATCAAGGAACAGTTGGGTAAGGACACAAGGTGTTCCATCATAATACTTCAATCTGAATGCTCTGTGTCTTATTCTAGTTGATAGCATGATGAAGACAATTTGTATTGATGATTCTGGCCTGTAATAAGTCACACACAGGGCAAAATCTAATGCCTGCTCCAGATTTTAAAAAGGCCCAAAACCCAACACAGTATCTGATATTAGCTCAACTCTCAAAATAGTTTTTTTAAAGTTGAACTTTTGTACCAACCTACTGTCTCACTGGAGTAATTTTTTAAAAGACTTTTGCAAGGTGGAAAAACCTAGGGGTGTACTAATGGAATTTCTAGATGAAGATAAGCTTTACAGGTCTGTCCTAGAAGACTTAGGTTTTACATTTGTTTAAAAAACTGACCTTGGCTACTGCAAAGGTGCAAGAGTCTTTGTAATGGAAGTCTGTAGAAATGGTAAGTTAAGAAAGAGGCAACTTGAACCTGCTACCTGTGCAGCCATAGAATGCTGTCTATTAAGAAGCTAATGCAACATAGGTCTTGACTCCCTGTGGGGATTAATGTTATTCAAAATTGATGCATAATTTCTCCTGTTTTGTGTTTGCACATCTTTTTGCCTTGCTTTTACTCTGTTAATCTGTTTTTCCACCTGCCTCTTGTAGAATACTTGGTGGAGCTACGAGAATATGGACCTGTTTATTCAACCTGGGGAGGGCTGGAGGTTGAGCTGTCAGAGCCACTGGAAGGAGTGTCTGCCTGTATTGGCAACTGCTGCACAGCTCTTGAAGAACTCAGTGAGGACATGACAGAAGACTTCCTGCCTGTACTTAGGGAATATATATTGTATGCTGAGTCAATGAAGGTAAAGAGAGCCCTGTGGCAGAAAGCA
Organism: Donacobius atricapilla; assembly: GCA_013397315.1. Lineage (NCBI taxonomy): Eukaryota > Metazoa > Chordata > Aves > Passeriformes > Mimidae > Donacobius > Donacobius atricapilla. The sequence continues at coordinate 165,820 of WBMY01014144.1, forward strand.
CCGTCATTGTGTATGCCTAGAATTAGCGAGTTCATTCTTTTTTTAACAGTGAGAAGGGGTGGTAGTGGGAAAAGTTGGGAAGTAAATAATATATTAAGAAGGAGAATATTTTTGTCATCAAAACAAAACTAGGTATGCTTAATAGCAGGGTACTACATGGGTAGCATTATCTGTCTGCCCTGCTCTTCAGTCAAGTTAGGATCAGTTTTGTAGCGCGTACACAACACATTGCAGAGTTGCCCCTTTATTTGTGTGGCAGGTGGTACTCTATAGGAGACATCCTGTGGCTGCCTAGAATCTTTCTTTGAATTGAAGCCAGTTATGCTTCAGCTCATCACTACAGGGTCACAGCCTGGTCCAACAGGAATTATAGCATTAGCAGTTTCTGTCACTTTTATGTAGCAGAGTTGGGTGCCTTGTTTTAGAACCATGTGTCCAAATGACAGACATTGTTTCCTCTGTCATCCCCATACCCTAGGCATGATATGTCTGTTGTTAAGTTCTGCATACCAAGTAACTGTTTAAGGTGGTATTCTGTGACTCATAATCTTTCTAATAACTTGATGTTTTACTGCTTATGCAGATATAATAAAAGCTACTTTAATGTGGGATTTATTCTCTTGAAGTTAAGGAGCATTGGTAATCAATCACATCTAATGGGGAAAAGAATTACTGAGTAGACTTCACTAAAAATTGTATCAAGGACTTCACTTTGTCCATCAGAGCTTTTCACCACGTGCCTGTGGCACAGTATGTTTGCCATATATATATAGCAGTCCTGCTGTAGGGTGTTAACAGAGAAGTTCCTTCTGAAGATTCTCCACTTGGAACAACTTTTACAAGGCTATGATATGCATTCCTTTACAGATCTAATAGCCCGTTGTAAATTTACAGTCTGAACATGGTAGTCCTTCTCCATCTTAATCTCATCCTATGCTTCTCAAACTGAGAATTTAAACACTTACTTGTAGATGTCTTTTCCCAGATTCAGGAGTTGTAAATCTGTGTGATTAAAGTATTCTTGTAGGTGGCTTTGCACTAATTCCCTGGGCATATTCTTTGCTTTTGTCACCATCGATTTGACCCCTACATGAATGAGGGTGTATTTTCTTTATGGGTCTATTAACAGTAAAGTATTGCTCAAACATAGTGGGCTGTAGGAAGCCTTGTCTCAGGATGTTTGGAATCTAGAAAGTGGAGGTGGATGGTGTGTGCTTACAAATAAACAGAGCCTGTGGCTAGTGTTAAATACTTTAACTCAGAACATCTGGCTTTTGATGCTAAAAATGCTAACTAAAGATGGCATTTGAAGAGGCAAGCTGAATTGTGAGGTGCTCTTCACCAATATAGCAGGGGACATTTCTTTAAGCTAAAAAGCAAGGGTTTCTTTAGCTGAAGAGGTACTTTAGGCAGATAATCACCATTCACCATAGGCAGAGTGGCATTACAGACTTGCACCTAGGCTTCCTTTTGGCCTTTTAGAGCCGTTTTAGAATGGCATTGTCTCCAGGCCAACAGTTACTTAACTGTCTAAAGTAGCTCTTCAGCTAAAGAAACCCTTGCTTTTTAGCTTGAACTTTTTAGACTGTTGACTTGACTTTCTAGTGCTCTAAAGAATTATGCTGTTTAATGTCTGGCTTGGGCACCTTATTAGCTTTATTCAGTCTAAAAATTTGAAAATCAAAAACAAAAACTTCTTAGCCAAGACGGACCATTCATATTTTCCTTCCCTCTCAGATAGCAAAACTGAGCTCTCTCAGGTTCTACAAAGTGCAGTTTTCTTCTAGAAAACATCAGCCCGTTTCTGTTTCTGAAGTGAGCAGCTACTGAAAAGTCCTTGCAGAATCCATAACACCAAGTAACCAAGGTTAGTAAGGAGGTTACCCTTGGAGTGCAGGAGACTTTCTGTTGAGATGGGCGTCCTCTTCACTAGCAGTGCATTCCTTTTCATCCACTGCTGTGAGGACTACTTATGAGATGAAAGTCTGTTTTGGTTTTCCAGAGCACATCTTTTGCACAGGGTACTTGACGGAAAGTAACTCCTCAGGTACTTGGAGTTCAGTGCAACCTTGATTCACTTTCTTTGTTGCACACTGTACCCCAGTACATATGGGAACATGATCTATAGGGCAGTCTATAGCTGGCTGAATGTCCCTTGTGTAAGAATTGCCAAGATTATCGTCACTGTTCAGAGATGAAGAGGCCTTGATGTCTTCAGGAGCACTGTTGTACCTGAGGGGAAGAGCCTGAGGGAGCTGCACATACGGAGTCAAAGCCCAGTAGTTCTGGTTGAATAGAATATTAGCTGATTTGAGGGAAGCCTAGCCTCTGGAGCTGTGTGAAAGATTTGCAGAACAGGCCAGAAGCTGGTGATGTGGCCTTGAGTTAAAATGTGTGCTGGAAGGGTCTAGAAGAGACCCTTTCCAAATTACTCGCTTTGCTCAGCACTTGTTAGGCCCCAACTGTGTTCAGTTTTTATCTCTGCTGCACACAAAAAGATGTGGGTAAGCTGAAGAGGGTCTGGAAGAGGCCCACAAAGACGGTCAAGGGACTGAGAAGCCTGCTGTATGAGGAAAAGCTGAAAGAGCTAGGTATGATCAACTTTGAGGTAGAAGGCTTAGGGAAAATCTTATCACCACCTACCAGTATTTAAGGATAAACTACAATTATGATGAAAGCTTCCTTTTCACAAGGAGATACATGATAAAACAGGGAAAATCAGTGCAAATTACTCTTGGGAACATTTTCATTGAACACAAGAGGAAAGTTTTCACAATGAGAGCAATCAACTCTTGGAATAAAGTCCCCAGGGTGGTGGATTTTCCCAACATTGGACACATTTAAGATCCAGCTGGACAGGGTGCTGATCCGTCTTGTCTAGACTGTGCTTTTGCCAAGAAGGGTAGGATGAGATAATCCATGAGGCCTCTTCCAGCCTAATATTTTATGGTTTCTTCTACATGGGAAGGTGGTATCTCAGTTTCTGGTGCAGTGAGGCCCTTGTCAGCAAACATGTGGTACCACGTTTGCTGATGTACACTGGTATTGCCCTGGGAGGCACAGGCAGAGGAAAAATCTCCTATACATGATTCAGTGCAGATATTAGGATGTTATATGCCTTCTTTTTGCTCAACACTGCTAGAAAAATTTATCGTGTGATGTGATCCCCAGTGTTCTTGGACATTACTTTTAATACGTTTAAAGCAAGCACCACATTAGTAGGTGACTGTCTTTAAGGGTGTGAAGTAACTGGAGACCCTCTTGTGGTGTGTAGTCACAGTAGGAAGCTATGTGGTGTGCAAACAGGATTGAGATTTGACATTTGAGATAGGAGGCTGATGGCAAACTGCTGAAGCTCTGTAAGGTGGAAGCTTCAACTAAATACAAAATGGTGAAGGATCTGCTGAGACTAGGCTGTCTTTCATGTTTAGACACCACTGGTTTAGTTCTGACCTAAAACAACTGAAATGTGTTGGTTGAGGCTTTTTTCAGTTTTAAGTTTGGTTTCTTCCAACTTTTTTTGTTTTAAAGTTTTTTTTTTTCTCTCCAGGTGAAGCCTTAACTGGTATTGCATGGTCTGTGGTAATTTTGAGGATACTTGATGCAGAGCCTTTCATAAATGCTGCTAAAGCATCAAGGCCTTGATCTAGAACAGAGGAAATTGCTTGGAGGTGTCAGAGGAAAATATGGGACAAGTGAAAGGGCAGGCAGTATTTTTTTCATCACCTACAGGTCGACCATTGCTGGATACTTAAAACTGTATTCACAAGCTCATTGTTAATGGTCCATAGTAGGTGGACTTGAGCACTTAAGGGGAATTAAGACACCTGTTCTTTGAATCCAGTTTGCCAGTAATTGTTAATCATTGGCTGCTACTCCTGGTGTAGAGTCAGCTTCCCACAATAACTCCAGACTTCTGAAGGCAAAATGCAATCGCTGGAGGCAGTTGTTTTTTGCATAAGAATTTTCAGCTGACTGGGGTTCAAGAGGTGATACAAAGTAGAAATACCTATTAAATCTCTCAGATTTTTGTTGCACTGGTAACCTCAATCACTTAAAGGCCATCCCACATGGTTGCATAGATTCTAAAAAGAGGAGGCCATATTGTGGTTTTTCAAGCAAACACAACCAATGGCATGCTTTTGCATCATTTTTGGAACAACAGGGAGAATTAAGCTATTGAAGGTGAATTCTTCAGGTTTGCCCTCTTTTTATTGACTAATCTAATAGCAGCTTTGTGGATAGGGTCCCATTCCCATTTATCATAGATTGAAGTTTAGAAGACTGTTGATGGCAACATCTTCTAGAGCAACTGCACTGGTGACCTTCTCTTGGCTTAAGAGGGAGGAGGGGGATGATGATGATGATGATGATGATGATTAGTAGATAGAGGATTTGTATGTCCTTGATTGCTCTTAATCAGATCTAGACTGGCTCTTAGAGGTCTGACGAGCTACTCTTTTAAAAACATTTTTCTGCAGGCAGCAGTGCATATGACTAGTCCTATGTTACTAGCCTTGTCTGGACCTGTTAAAATTACTAGTTACCAATTTGTGTCCTAATGGGACAATTCCTTCTAGGTGGCAGAAGGGAAGACTCAGAGTTGAATTGCAGGAGAATTTCAAATTTACAGTGAGTGTTGGCTGACTTCCCTCTGACCATTTTTAATAATAACTCTGCATCAACAGAGTAATTTAAAAATACTAGTTGTTTCTTTTTGAAACCTGAAGTGGTAAGTTGCCTGTTCTTGCAGACACAAAACTGTGTATTTTTTAGTAAAAGAGTCTTTCTTAGAAAGACTAATTGCTGTGGTTGTTTTCAAACTGTAAGTCTGTAGTATAACCTTAGTGAAGTTCTTTGTGGATATAGTGCAAGCTAAGGGTAGCATCTTTGTCTCTCTATTTCGAAAATACTCTGTCAAGAAAATGTTTACTACTTGAGAAGCTCTCTCAGGCAGTCCAGTCCTTCTTACATTGTCTTTTCCATGATTTTCTTTTTATTTTTTTAATGAAACCAATAACCACCTCCCCTCCCACAACTGTTCTAAAATAAAGGCTTACTTTTGCTCTAACACTGGAATATGACAGCTTGCTTTAGAGGATTCTGAAGAGTCTTTGCAAGTGAAGAGTGAGCTGTAGTACCTTCTGTGGTGGTCTTCCTGTTTCTTAGCCAATGCTATTGTCTGTCTGCTGCATGAGGTTATCAGAAATTTTACATTAGTGCTTGTCAGCTTTGATGCTTTTGCTTATATCCTTTTCATGATAGTGATAGGTGATGAAGTAAATTTACTTAGTCAGGGTTATATTATTAATGGTCTCTATCATGGTAGCTTCTATCTTGCATGCCTCCAGCTTGTCCAAATGTTGAATTTTATTTGCCCCTGCCAGCTGATGAAGAGCAAGTGCTGTTTGTTATTAAAAGCTACTCCCTAAATGCTGTAAAATAGGACAGAATAAATCTGGAAATCTGACTTTGGGCTTAATTGGCACTGAAGATATATCACTTTACAGTTTTTTGTGGGCTGGAGGAAGGAACAAGAGGATCCCTTCACAGCTCTCTTTTCTCTTGCCCATAGAATGTGTTGAAGAAGAGAGACCAAGTTCAAGCAGAGTATGAAGCAAAACTGGAAGCGGTAGCCCTGAAAAGAGAAGACCGTCCAAAGGTTAGCACTTAACATAGCTCTACAAAAACAATTTGCACTTACACTACTTCCTGAAAAGAATGGAGAAGCAGAACTTGCTTTATTTCTGGGTCCGGTGGCTTCTTTGCAGTATAAGAAGTTTCTGGCAGAATAGAAATTCGTCGTTGGCAAGCTGGTGTGAAATGAAGACCTAAATATGAATATTATGTAACTTGTCTAGCAATTTCTGTACTATTGATCTCTCATAGTTCAGAGCAGGATGACTCTGTCACACTTCAACAACAGTGAGCAGTCAGTTGAACAGTTCAGTGACAGGTAAGAGAGCAGCGGTAGAACAGTCCCTGGTGACTCAGCAGTATGCTAGCTAGCTGACTTAAGGTCCTATCCGTGGCACTGTGGAACTGTATTGTTGCAGAGCACTGGGTTTGGCTGCAGAAAACTCCTTATTTTGCCCTTTCTGCTAGGGAGCTCTACCTGTGTGGTGCAGAAAAGACATGGCACGTGTCATTGGATGATGGGTTTTGTCTGGGCACCACGCAGAAATAAAGCTGACATACTTATTCTGCTACCCACTTCTGCATGAAACAGGGTGCAAGAGCCTTTTCTTAAATCACTGCTTTAATTGATGATGGCAGCAGGGTTTGTTCCCTTCCTCTGTTTGGAGGTTTTTGGTTTCCCTTATCTTTATGTTACTAATTAACGGATGACTTCCTTGTATTATAACTACTGTACAATAAGGTTCACTCTACAATAGGTTCACATAATATTTTCAGTCTAAGAAGCTGAAGAGGATGAGAGCATAGAAATGCAAAAGTGTTTTTCTGATCTTTTGTCTATAATGAACTACAAATAGTGGGGTACTAGGTGTTTTGTGATGCTCTTCTATTTGGGTCTACTGCCCGCTTCTTTGCTGGCTGGTGTGGTATGCACTCTACTTCCTCAGTGTAGCTTTGTATAAACAGGTTCTAACAGTTGTATCTTGGATGGAGGGAGCTAAATCTAGTATATCCAGAAAGCCAGTTTTTAGGCATTTGACTTTACCAACATCTTGATTCAGTTGGAACTGATGAATTTTGCTAATTTGCACTAATTAAAAGGCCTTTGGATCTCATATCTCAGTGGGATTATTGCGTAAAGTGCAGCATTTAAATTTTGTGAACTTTTTTAATACTTACTCAGTGGCCTATGAATGCAGAAGGCTTGTAGTGCTACTGTGACTCTGTCACTAGGTGCTGCTTAGAATGCCGAAGCCTTCACCGAAAGCGCAGTGTGGGTGGTGTTTACCAGTAGCATCATGGTGTTTGTGTGGAGTCTGCAGCCTTTCAGTTTCTAACAAAGTTTTGGTGAAATGCCTCTCACCCATTTCTGGCCCATACTGGAGCTGATTTTGCAGTAATCAAACCATCACACTGAAGGATGGGTTTTGGTGAGATGAAATTTGTCTCTGATGACCTGTTTTATTCTCTCTACCTCAAGATTTTGAAGTGTGGTGATCTGTGGGAACAGTAAATAGGGCAGTGCAGAACTTGAAGTAGAAGGTGGGGGGAAAAAAAACTTGTAACAGGTAACTGTTTCCTAAGAACTAGGAAGTAGAAATATTTTATGTGAAGATTAGTTGTCTAATTAATGCTGGATTTGTTCTGCTTTAGGACCATATACTTGGTAATGATGATGTAGAGGAGGTTTAAAGTGGACACACTATCTGTAATTGACCACTTCAAATTACAGATATTAGGCAAGCTTAGTTTTTTAAGAGAACAGAATCAGCATGAAGAGGATTAGATGTATATGCAGAACTTCTTATCATATATGTACAATTTTATGCTCAGTTCTTGTGTGAATATACATCTCTCATCAGTTGAAATTGACTCACTGAAATAGTCCTGGGCCCTTTAAAAGTGTGTTGAAGTTTGAACCAGTTGTCTCTTTGGGTTTGTGACTTGAGGGGTTTTTGACCTATTAAAGTAGCTGAGAGGAAATATCAGTAAAGAAGTAGCAACTTCCCCCTAAATCCAATCTACTTTCTTCCTGGTTCTTAGCTGTAAGCTAATACTTAATGTCTCCATTGGTAAAAACAGATAAAAGTATCAGCTTTGGTGCTTCAACTTAGGCCCAGATTTGATGATAAACATGTAATATCTCTTTGCATTGAGTTTCCACTGATATAAAGTGCTTAAAAGCTGTTAATGAACTTAAAATTTTGTCTTAACTACTGAGTTGCAGATTATGTTCTAGGAAGCTGCAGTTTGTAAGGTAGAGGCAGTTGCACTCCCAAACAGGACTGCTCCATATGCAGACACTACTTTCATGATGCCTTTGGAGACTTAGTTGGAATTTATTGTTGTTTCTTAATGAGAGCACATGTGACCCATCTGCTGACCACTGGGTTATCCCTGTAGCTCTAAACTCATACAACCCTCTGAGCCTGACAAGTCAGAGAATTTGCTGTGAGAAAGACCAGGTTTTTGTATAGCTTCATTGTGGTTTCAGATCCTGGCAGAAGCAGGAAGCTGGTGAGTGCTTAGAAGCTAAGTTAATTAGATTGGGAAATCTTAGTGGTTTTGCTTCCAGTCTTCATCAATATTTCTCTTGAAAACCTAGTCTTTTCCATTAGGCTAGCTGAATACTTATGATGCAAGGCATACATGCCTTGAAGGGAGCATTCCCTAAACCTTCCAGTCACTGGCTTGGTTGTTCTTGTCTGCAGCCTACGAGGGAACTTCATCTGGAGTTGTAGCGGAGTGAATTCTGTAGCCATAAGGGTAGTGCTCAGACATGGCAGGGAGAAATCTACTGAACTTCCAAGCTGCCTATAATGTATATTCAGTTGTGTGAATAAAGGGGAATTCAAATCCCATGAGTATGAAGAGCTCCTGAATCTCAAACAGGCTGGTTTATTCAAGAATATATGCAAGACCTTCTCTGAGTAATAAAGTGATCAACCCTAATCCATGCCCTGGAGAAGAAATACAGTTGGTGTGTTTCAGCCTAAATTGAGTACCTTGCCAAACTGCAACATAGTACCCCACATCTAATTTCATGTAGGTATCCAAGAAAAGCTTCTTACGAGATCTGTTCCTCCTCTTCCCTCTTTCATGCCCCTCAGAAAGGGAGTTGTTTATTGAAAGTATCAAGTATGAGAGGAGCCACCACAAAGTTCTTCAAATGTTCTTCATTCTGTATTTTGCCTCTGTGCAAGTCACAGCTTTCAGAGCAAAAGTTTACTTCTCACTTTGGATTCACCAGGATTCAGGAGTTTCCTCTTCTGAGCTCATGGGCTTAGTCTGCATGTCCTTACAGCGTTCCTGTCTGTGTGGACCATGCAGCAATGAGAAGGGAAAAAGAGATGTTTGGCTTTCCTGCTTGACGAAATACTTGTAAATTATTCCTGTATTTGCCTGGTGGTATACATTGTATCAACTAAAACAAAGAACACCAATTTAATTCGTCTAAAGTGTATATATTTTTGTCCAGTGACTACTGTCAAAAATACATTTAGATCTCTACCTCAGCTTGCAGTAGGCTGTCCTTCAAGATTTCATTTGTTGCTTTTGCATGGTTGCATGTCTGTTGTTGAGCCTAGAAGTCCATGAGCCTATCCAATGTTGATCACGAGTGCTTTGCAGTTAAATTTTGTTCAGGAGGTCTGTAAGGCTAAAAGTGGAAGCTAGAAACTAAGGACTTAGAAATTTATTCTGGAGCTGTCAATACCAAGGTGTCTTTCCCAGCTTTTTTGATGTACCTATATGGTTGTTGGTATATATACACTGGTGTATATTGGGACATTTCTACTGCAGCTGTAAATGGGAAGCAGGAAAGTTTTCTGTGGAGCCAAGCTGCTCAGATTGAGCACTAGGAACTGAGCCTCGGTACCAGCACTTAGATCAAATGGTTTTCCTTCCCTTCAGCAAGTGCTTCCTCCATGCCTCTCTGTCAGGCATGGAGGTGGACAAGCACAAGTGCTCACCACCTCAAACAGCAAAAACACATTAAGCAATCTCATATTCTCTCTGTTTCAGAACCGTGGCTTTTTCCCTGCACCCATAACTGAGTTGATTCAGGATAACTACTGGATTGTGAACTTAACCCTTTCTTCTGTAGTTTTGCTCAGTAAGGTTTGAGCTAATTCAGCAATCTAGCACTCTTAGTGACAGTTTTAATCTTAAATTCATTTGCTGCAGGTACCCACAGATGTTGAGAAATGTCAAGACCGAGTAGAATGTTTCAATGCTGACCTGAAAGCAGATATGGAGAGATGGCAGAACAACAAAAGACAAGACTTTAGGCAACTACTCATGGGGATGGCAGATAAAAACATCCAGTACTACGAGAAGGTATGTGTCACTGTTGGAGCACTGTAGGAATAAGAGTAGTTTATTTTCCTCTGAAGTTGTTATAATTCTTCAGGAAATCTTCACACTGTCTTGAAGACAAGAATATTAGGCATCTGAAGCTGCTGTCAGAGTTGGAAGTTATGGTCAAGTGAACTCTGTGAGACTAGTGGTCTTTTGCAAGTCAGCATTCTAACAGCATTTTATCATGCATGTCTGTTTGTTTTGCACTTTTGAATTGAACAAATTACTGAACAGCAGCAGGGGTGATGAAAAAAACCCTAGAACTGCACATTCTAGTAATACTACCAGAGTAGAAAAATCTCTTGATTCTGCCTTTTTGAACAAAACAACAAAACTACGTAAGTTAATACATGTCCACACACTCATATATAGATTACATCTGCTATGTGTAAATTATTCTAATCCCTGTCCCTTTGTGCATTGTTCTGTCCCTTGTATACTAGTCCTGAAAATACCTAGCCTCAGCCCTTTTTCAGTTGGTGCATTTGTACCTGAGGGTTGGCATTAGATTTTTTAATTTTTAATTAAAAGGACCTTGACATTTAACTGCATATGCTTCCAATCTAATTTTCCTTTGTGCTAGAACAGTGCAGTCCAGTGCAGTGGTTGATACCATGGGATCACAGAATGGTTTGAAAGGGATCTTAGAGGTCATGTAAGTTTTAACCTCCTGCCAGAGGCAGGGATGCCTTTCACTAAAGTAGGTAGTTCAGCGCACCATCCAGCACGAACCTAAAACACTTACAGAGATGGGGCATTCACAGCTTCTTTGGGCAAGCTGTTCCAGTGTTTTCTCATCCTAAAAGTAAAGAATTCCTTCCTAATTGTGTAATCTAAACCTGCCTTCTTTCAGTTTAAAGCAATTGTCCCTTGTCCTATCACCACAAATCCTTGTAAAAAGTCCTCCTCCAGGTGTCTCATAAGCCCCCTTTAGGTGTATTAAATATTTACAAAATACTAAGCACTACTAGAACTACTAGGCTTAGCATTGCCTAGTAAACTGTAGTTCATATTGTCTGTTCAGTTTTACACATCTACTTTACAAGCTTCATCTGTGCTAGGTTACGTCTCCATGTAACATTAGTATGCAGTACCTTTTCCTCTTCCAATGTCTGTCTTGTCCTAGTTCATAACTGCTCACACAGAACTTCCTTCACCCTGGTCTCTCAGTTCTAAGGCTGCTGTGGAGGGGGGTATTAGAGACTCCACTGAACATCTAGCAGTGCCTCTGCAATTGACAGTTAGATCCGTACATTAGTTCTGCTTTTAGCAGGCAGCTTTTTTGGTAAGAAACCGAGCAGTCACTTCAGGGTGCGTAACTAGAAGTACTCTATTCATCTGCAATACAATCAGAAAGGGTAGAAGGAAGATGTCTGTCAACAATGACTTGTGGATATGAGAGCTGCTGCTGAGTTTGCCCATTTCCAGCATTTAATAATTTGGATTCCACAGTCTGTATTTGCCCAGTTTGACTTCTGGGTTCTATGTGGTTGAAAGACAGTAACAACATACAGAACGAGGACTGAAGTAAGTGTATATGTCTGGGAAAATGATTCCAAAGCCTGGAGTGGCTTTCTAATCCAGAAACTACATTCTGCTTACCATTTACTATACCAGGCACTACCAGTTCATCATGTAGTGAAGTTGAGTCCCCGAGCCATACTGGAATGCACTGTGTCTCAGAATTAAATTCCCTAAATGCATGTTTCCTTTCAAATAAGTTTGCTGGAGGTAGTCTGTAATAGCTGCCATTGTGTCCAAATCAGCTTTCCCCCACAGTCACGCCTCAAATATGTAAATTTCTACTCAAAACAGTTCATCTGCCTAGCTGAAAGCTGCGGTATTTTTTGGTTTAGAAAAATCTAGTTAGTATTTGGAAATCCTGGATGTGCTGATAATTTTTAATGTCTTGGGCCAGTTGATGATTTTGGAAAACTCGAATTTGTTGAATTTGTTTGGAAGGTACAGCTATCCTAATACTTCCTTGCTGTTCGACATTCTGGTATTTTTCCCCCTTCTGTAATAATCTATAAAGACCCAGATAAATTCTCTTCAATTTGCATGCTGTTGGTCTGGAAGGGTTGGTCTGAAGTTACATGAACCAATATAAAATCAATTTTGTAAATCTTACTCTCTTTCTTCAGTGCCTTACGGCGTGGGAGTCAATAATACCACTATTGCAAGACAAGCCAGAGACCAAATAAGAAGTACCTTCATGGACAGTCTAGCACTTCTATGCTCAGTACCACTAGTCATACTGGAACTGTATGGAGGACTCTTTTTTGTTAAGTTAACTGAAATGACAGCTGCACTTAGTTTTTCAGAGTATCTGTTCCAGCCTCTTTGAATTTTTCCTCAATTTTTGTGTTTAAACTGGGGTATGTTTCATCTTTTTGAGTTATCTTGAATGGTTCCTTCTTTATCCTATGGAGTGATTTGGGTTCATAGTGAAAGTGCATGGGGATCTTGATAAAATTTACCTCTCTAGTCTGGAAGGAACTGATGAGTGGAACACTAAAAAGATGAAAATAAAACTGTACTGCAAGGTGCCAAATGACATCTTTATTATCATTCTGTTTTGTTTGCTTAAAAAAAAACCCAATAATTATTTCTGTGATACAGTGCTCCCTAACCAATTTTTATCCTTTTTTTTTTTTTTTTTTGAGTGGACAAGAAAAGGATGGGAAAGAATATTTTCTGTTTTGCTACCACCTGTGTGCTCCCTCTGGATGGAATGGTCTGTAGACTTTTCTGTCGGGAGCCAGGCTGGTTGCAGACAGACCATACCAACACCAGTCACAGATAGCTGATGATGCAAGCATGAACTGTGGTTTTTATGAGTGTGGCATGCTGTTGGTTCATACTGAGTATCTGTGTTTACCTTGGTGATTATGAAGTAATGTCAGTTGACTGAAGTGTACTTGGGACTGACTTGGGGATCAAAAACAACCTAGCTGTGGGAATGAGTTGGACCACGGCCTTTCAAGGGTTGTGGGAAGGGGGGGGAAGTATGAGTCTTTAATTTTTCCAAAGCTAGCTCTGGAAGTTGCATAGTGGTGATCTCTTACACAATGCTTTATATATGGGTTTTACTAGAGCCACTTTAGGCTTGGTCACCTAAGATGCCTGCTGTAGTAAAAGTAGAACTCTGTTTTCTCTCCCCACACTTTCTTTGCAGCAGCCAAAAGCCAAATGGTGTCAAATGCTTCCTTCCACCAGGCATCAGAGTGTGTCAAGCTTGCCTTAAATGGGTTGGTGGGGGATAGATGGGTGCCCTGTTAGGTACACACAGTATTCATACCTGTCTCTGCTGAACCATATGGCAAGTTTTTTAGCACTAGTTTTGTTACTGATCTATTTTCTTAGTAGTTCTGTTGGCCTTTAGAATTGCAGCAGCTTCTGCAAGTCCCTTTTTTGTCCTTGCTCTTGCAGTCCAACCTCAAGTAAATGCCTACTTGGTGTTAATGGCCTTAGGAATGATGGCGTGATGTAACCATCCTAGTGAGGGGGGTTGGGGCTCGTATGAATGTAATACTGGGATTTAGGGCAATAAATAACTCTGTGCTTACTGCTAAATTTGAGTGATTACTTGTTCTGTGGCAACATTCTTGCAAAGAATGTGAGCAGTGATTGATTTTGTGCAACTTCTCTGTTCTCCTCTAACAATACCAGGTAGTAGTCTGATTTGGAATTTATTCCTTCATAAACACCAACTGAACATACAGCCACTCTTCTCAGCCTGGTGGCTTTACGGAACTCTCAAGACGAGTTGTTGCAGCACTGTGGTAGCTGTCAGGCTAATGAGATGGTGCTCTCTGCATGAAAAAGTCAAATATAAGACATTTTAAGAATTTTTTCTTTTTGGCTCAGCTTTCATTGACAGCTCTGTGGTACTAAACAAACTGTGTTTCTTGTTTTAAGGTCAGTTTGTTAATATGCAGTTTTTGGTGTAAATGAGAACTCTGGTTTAAGTTATTACTAGGTTCAGAATCTCAGACTCCTCCTGTTCAGGGGAAGTACTTAAGGGGATCATCTTGAAGCAGTCTAGAATAAGCACTTGCATACTATCTAATAGTCTGTCCTTCAGGGTTACAGTCTTCCCCATTTTCCACAAAGAAAGATCAACATGCTTTTTATATTAGTTCAAATTAGTAGAGTAAATGGAATTTTGTAGTTGACTCTACAACATCACTGGGGCTCAAGCAAAATAACTAATACTTAGTCTTCCCACCATCTTACTACAATAAACAGCACAAGATACGTAGAAAGAATGGTGGTTTTTTTCCGTGCAGGTGGTTTCGTCTGATGCCTTACAACACTAAGGGACTCTTCCTGCTCTGCTTTATGTCAAACTGAAGTGGGTGTTGCTTCTGGGGAATTCAGCAATTAACGTTACAGCTGTTCATGAGAAACGTAATGGACAGTGGAGAGTACCAAGTGGAGTTCAAACCAACATGTAACTGTTGAGGCTGGAGCTGCTGAAGATCAGGATATCTTAGGTGATCTGGACCAAAACCTCTTAAGCTCTTACAAGGGAAGTAAAATTGATATTCAAAGGAGAAGTCCTCTGCAAGAATTCCTGCAGTGTAATAAGGGTGTGCATAGGTGGGTCTCAGTTCCTACAGGCTGTGGAGTGGTCTGTTCTTAGGAAGAGCTGTTGTAAATCGTAAGGTGACTGAGGGAAGCGTTGTGGGTGAGGTATGGGGAGGATCCTGACTGTAATATTTGGGGCAGCTACGCCAGTCAGGACAACTACCTAAGTTGCAGGAAATTCCTGTAAGATGTGCAGAGTGATACTTGTATCACATAACTGCTGTTAGAGGGAGGTAGAGTCCTGAACCGAGAATGAAACTCTTTAACTTGTTATCCTGTAATCCTTATAGAATAAGAGTCCTTGCTTTGGATGATGCACACGTCCGCACATGAGAGAAATAGAAGATGTTGGTAAAGGGAAACAGGAATAGTGCAGGAGCTTCATCTTTGAGTAACATGTTGAGTGTTAAGTCACTTAAGATGACTCTCTGCATGTGCACCAAAATGACACCAAAAGTAGTTAGTGCCCTTTTTATGCGCCTGTTTAACCATGTGGTTCTTTCAGCAGTCCTTAAATCAGCCCAGTTTTCCTCATAATCCATAGCTGAGGCAAGGCCTTTTCAGTGGATGCATAATTCACTGCTGCCCAGTTACTTCTATATAGTTTCTGTGGTGGTTGTTTCTTCTCTTAAGTGGCACCAGCACAATAATACAAGCACTGAGATCTTGTTTCTGTGCTCAGTAATGAACCATGCATTGTTCATGTATACCTTTATCAGGTTCTAAATCTTGCAATAAACATAGATGTTAAAACATCATGGCTCTTTCAGGTATACACTGAAAAATGAAAAGGCAATATGAGTAGCCCTAAAGACACAAACAGTCTTGCTGTGTGTTGTATTAAAGAATAAAGTATGATTCTTCACTGAAATCTACTTGGATTTTTGCTGCACTAAAACTTGTGCTGAGGATAAAGTAGTGGAATAACTGACAGAAACAAAGCATGAGTGGCAGAGACAGTTCTGTGGAGGTACTGTGCAGTAGCCTTGAAGCAGTGGCTCTGCATAACTTGTTCATGACACATATTGCTTCAGGTGTCAGTCCTGCAGATGCATAGGTACAAAAGAATTCTTTCCCAGATCAGCAGGAACTGTTCATTATTTTAACAGGAATTATGCTTTTGTTAAAAGTTGCACAATTTAACTGCATATCATTATGATTATTGTTGCAGACTGTTGAAAATCTGTGTCCTGATAACCACTGAACAAAACTATATTAGACTAAGATAGCTCATTAGATGTTCTGTCATCTTAAATTCTTATGGTGGAACATTCTTTCCTTGGGTATGTTAACTTTTACTACAACAATACACAGGGAAAATGAGCACTTTTTATTTAAAGACAGGCAAGTTGTTACTATTTGTTGGATTATTTTTTTTTCCTCTTGTGAAGTAAAACTGGGATAACAGGAATAATCTTGCCTTCTGGCAGACTGAATGTGGCATTTAAAACTTTTTGGGAGTGCTCTTGAACCAATTTACAAACTAAAATGGCAGTGCTTAATTCTGTGCTTAGCACTTGGAAGTTTAGCTGAAGTATCTGACTTCTAGAAGTACTTAGTAATTAACTGGACAAGTTTTAAGGTTGCATGCCTAAAGCACAGTAAATTTGCAAAAAATAATGAACTTTCCAAAGAGGTATAAGTAGATCACCCTTATGTAAATGGCATGCTAAAACAATAAGGGCTAGTCACTGTCCTAGACTACTTTGAAGGTCTTGGTATTCTATGTTTTGAAGCTAAACCATTTCCTTAACCCTGGTGCTGGGACATGTATCCATACCTTCAGATCAAGCTGCAGCGTTGTGGCCAGTGTGACATTCCTACTGCACAACGAGACAGGTTGCTGAGAGCCAGTCTTACAATAAGAGCCAAAGGGCTTTTGTCTACAGTACACAAAAATAAGAAAGCACCATCATTGTTCTTGCTTCTCTGTGCCTGCATCCCTCTGTCCCTCCCTAAGGTCCGGAGAGTTGGGCCATGCAGGTGAAGGCAAGCTGGCTGAGAGCTTCACACACTGTGTTGAAGGTGTCAGTGATGGGGATCAAAATGGTGCTGGATCATTGTCCAAACCCTTCTGTTTTCACTCTTTAAACCCACTCACCAGAACTAGAGTCACTGTTCCTACCATTAAAATACAAAATGAAAGCTGTGAAAAGACTTGTCTCTGTGAATTAGCTAGTAAACTGTAGGGAAGGAAGCCATTGTTTCCTGTACTTGGTCAAATCTGGCAACTATGCTCTTATTCAGACTCGCAGGCTAGGAAATGTTGTCTTGCCTTCTGGTGCTGGCATGTTTCTATATCCTTTCATATATCTCTTTAAATATACTTAGTGAATTGTTTACTACGGAGCTAGTATTGATGGAGAAATATGCTTTGAGGTAAAATTGTTTGTAATTCTCTGTTAGTGTGTACTTTTTTTTTAAATGCACCATTTGTTTACCTCAATTAATTTAATGGAATGGACCAATAAATGTATTAAAAGATGACTCTTTTACTTAGAATAAAGTTTCATTTTTTTGCAATCTTCACTGGTAAATTATGTGTGTGCTTATTTTGCTAAGAAGTTCACTATCTTAATGCAGAAATACCCTTCCCCTAAAATCTTCTTCCACAGCTGATCTAAGAAGAAATCATCTGATCTATTGCTGCATTACTTCTGCTACTGAAAGTGAAGGAGCTGGGGATGGGGATGGGGGGGGGGNATCCCTGGCTCGAACTGAAGCTGCCTGATTTGCCTCCAGATTATTTCAGTTATTTAAGGGCTTTTAACTTCCCTTTACTTAGTCCAGGACCTTGGAAGCCACTTAATTCTTCTTAGTTCAATTAGCATGCAAGAAGACACATCCTTGTGAGACATGCCGGACTTTTGACTCATGTTTGGATTTATGTGACATTATCTCATGCTAGTTGCTGTATTGTATGAGGTTCCTTTCCAACTCAGATTAAAGCTGAGGTAACAGGATGACTGATATGTGGTATCAGTGTCCCTACACCTCCGTAAATTCTGTAGGAGCTGTGTGCTGCACTTACTTGTTCTTAACCTGTTACAGGAGTAGCAAACTCTAGTGGTGTGAGCTGAAACGCCAGCATTAGCTCTTGAGTTGTAGTCTTCGCATGAGCTGTGTTGAAGCACTGTCCAGGGACAGTGGGACAATCTCCCAGAAATCAGGGTCATGAACATCTGTTCAGGGATGTTTTATTGTACAGATTACTAAAATTCTGTTAAACTTACATATTTTTATGGTGGCATTTCTCTATTTAATGGTCTTGTATGTACCATTAATTGGCTGGGCTGATAACATCTGTAGGAGGTGGAGAGCTAGTGTGTCCTGCTGATGGCCCTGTGCACATGGCATGTGGATTGCAGCCTCGTTTCATCAGCCAAAGTCATACAGCTGCCCTGAGATTTCTGAATCAAGAAGGAACTAATGGAAAACTGATCGTCTGCTTTATGCTTCCACTCTGAACAATGTGTCTAGAAATGCCATTTTCATTTCTAGCCTACATTCTTGTCTTCTTTGGTATTGCTAACCAGCCTGGCAAAAATCACAATGCTCTGATGACTGCTGGTGTGCAATAGTCAATGCACATTCTCTGTAGGATGGTGTGAGTGCTGCAAAAATAACAAGGCAAACATCTCTTCCTGGGCAAGCTTAGTGGCTGAGAGATTCTGGCATGCTATGAAGTGAAAATATAAATCCTATGTATCCTGTTGTGTTGGTAACTGTCGGGACTAGTGATAACAACCAGAAGATGCCTCTGTTACTCAGCCAGGATCTCAATGGAGCCAGTGGTTGACCGTTGTTTGATGGCCACAAAGCTGTAAAGGACAATAAAAAATGCAGTTAATAAGAATCAGCAAACTACCTCCTCAAACTGCAGTTTGCTGTTTCCACATCTATGTCTTAAACTTTGCTGGGGTGGGTGTCTGGAGCTGACTGAGTGCTGATGGGATTCCTTTCAATGATCTGCCAGCCTCTCTTGTGTACAAGCAATGACACTGGCACCATTTGTCATCCTTCACTTTAATAACCCGTGTTTGTACTGATAATGGTACTTCTATTTGGAACCTGTATTAAAAAGCACTTGAGTAGCTAGCAGTGACTCCTTTTAAAGAGAGAGTTGCACATAAGAAACACGACTTTTGTGTCTGTAGGATCTGAGGAGGAAAGCAGAGCCAGGGGAATGATGAGTAGGAAGTAACCTTCCCCAGACTAGTAGTCCTGAAGACACTGGTTGTCAAATGCATTCACAAGCCCAGAAAGCCTTCGGTGCTCTGAATAAAACAGAGGTGGTGGTGGAGGAGCTTTCCTTAGTGTTGCTTTTTCTTCATCTCTAAGTGGTGCCACTGAAGTCAGTACACATAATGCTTTTAAAGTTTGTACTACTATATTTTGTTTAAACTACAGCAGAGCTAGGCAAGAATTTTGCCTGGAATCAGCATTAGCCTATCCAGTACATGCCTTAAATCTGAATAAAAATATTGTTACATGGATTAAATACTGACTTTATCACAGTTCACTTCATACAGAAAGAATCTTGCTCTTTCTAGTAATGCAACAAGCTGGAGAGTCTTGGGGAGGCTCTAATGGACAAAGTGAGATTTGGAAGATCCTTCAAAAATTCTGTAGAAGTAGATGGAGGGTTTTTTTCAGCTTTCTGTCTTCAAATTTAGCTGACACTGTGCTTAAAAGTTGTTCCTGAAATTGTACCTCTCAGTCACTCCATGGTGGTACAGTTGGGCAAATTCAGTGGACCAGAAAAGTAACCTTTTCCTTCACTGTGGTAATGGTTTCTCTTTGAAACCATCTCTTTGAGGGAGACTCACATTATTGTTTTCTGTTACATTGGGTAAGTAATATATAATGGATTTTTTAAAAAAATTTTATTTTGTGTAGGGTTGTTCCTTCATTCTACTTATTACTATTTTCACAGGATCAAGCACTTACATTTGTGTGAATGCTTTGTCTCCTGAGATTATTAGCTATTAAACTGCCAAACACTCTTCCTTTGTTACATTAAATAAAAATAACATTAAAAAAACCCACTGGCTAGACACTGCAACTTTCATTCTTTGAATGGTCTTGATATTTGTCAACTTTTTTCTGCAAGTTTCTTTGGTTTTCCCATTTTTACTTTTTTTTTTAAATTCAGCTGGTGGGAGGTGTTGTTTCCTTTTTAAAATTCTTCCCTATGTGTATTATATACTTGAGACCTAGACTCAGGAAGTACAGGGAAAATACAACATATCCTTTTGAACAAAATCTTTCCTGTTTCTTACCTTAAAGGGAGGAGACTCAGGCAGCCAACTAAAAAAGACAAAATGAAGCAGAAACCACTGTACCAGTCCAATGTGTTTTGATAGATCTTGTTGTAGACTGTAGATGTCACTACTCCTGTGGTGACTAAAGACAGCTGCAGCAGGACAAACACCTTACCTGTAAGACAAGAACATCGTTTGTTATTGGAGATTAACAAACTAGCTGTGGTACCTCCCTGACAAATCCAGGATCACAATTGTGTAGTCATTGCTCCACTAAGACCAGATAGCATGAGCTTGTATCTGCTTCTGATCTTGACCTCAGCTAAATTATTTTTCCTCCTCTTAGGTGTCAGACAAAAGATTCTACTGGAAAACTCTGCCTAAACGGTCTACCTATAAAGGTAGCTGCTTGTAAGAGCAGCAATAAACTGGTTACTAAGTGCTCCTTTTCCTAGAGGTAGAAAAATAGTCTAGAGCTGACATCTTCAGGGCATGAGAAATTTTAGTCAGGGCCTAGGCCAGAAAAGTGGTTCACGGGTTGAAATTACAATAATGCCTGAAATGGGAATGTGTGTGTGATTTGTATATTTAATGTGGAAGAAAGGCAGAAACTGAATTCTAGTTGAAGCCACTCTTTACTGAAGGGGTTGTGTCATGGTAAATGGGTGAAAGGGAAGTAACCCAGCCCTACTGGGACTTGCAGACTGGGGGCAAGGTCAGGGCTGTGTGCTGAGCTTGCTGGCCTGGAAGCCATCTGCAGCCAGTCAGCATCAGCAGCCACCCACTAAGGAGATGAGACTCCAGAAGGCAAGTGCTACTCTGCTTCAGGGTCCTACTCGAGGTCTGGACTGATGCCATCATGTGCAGCCTGTATGGCTCAAGATGGAGGTTAAAAATGTTTGATTTATAGTGATTAATTTGGGGTGGGAGCTGTGCTGTTTGTGGCAGGTAGATGATTTTCCTACAGTGGATGTTGAGGGAGCACAAGCAGTAGGAATGAACTGGTGACAGAGCAGTGTCATGTTCATATGGCAGAAAGGAAAAGGATATGAAGGATGCAGAGGAAATATGTTTGGAGGAGGTATGAGCAGTTGTGGGCCTGTGGGGCTGTTTGAATGAATGGCCAGTCCTGTACCTTGTGTCTAAATCTAGCTCATTGGGGTAAAAATGGTAAGCCTTAATAGCTGCTGTAAAATACATTTTACTAATTTTTAATACATATTTTAATGAAAAAGAATTCCAGCTGCTGTTCCAAGAAGGGTTAATTTTTCTGCAAAAGTTATTCTTTGTAGTTAAATCAGGCCTGACAGGAAAAAAGTGCCAAACACCTGGAGAAATGTTTAGAGAGGATAACTGAAAAAAAGATGAAAATTATCCATTCTTCCTAGAACTGGAAGTAAAAGAAGCCAGCTATAAATGGTGTGAATATCACAGTGCTTCAACTCAATGTCCTGCTTTTCTTGGTTCTCCCTGCAGTACTGTTTTTGAGCAGCACCTCAGTTCTTTTTTCCACCTTTGAACTATGCACTGATTGTAATGTTTTGAAGTATGTGCTGAAAATTCTATGGATAAATGATGATGCAACCAAGGACAAGAAGATTGAATGTGAGAATCTTGTCCAGCAAGTTTCTCTGCTTCTCCCTTCCTGTTTGTGGTATCATATGTTCTGGTATTATTACACTAAGCACAGATTGCAGCAATAACTTACCTTTCTCTAAGTACTCTAGGCAAAATAAAGGGATTTCAGGGGGTTTTGGTTGGTAAGGCAACCAAAATACTCACCATAGGATGATCCTTCAACATGCTTGGACAACATGGACCTGATGGTTGGTAATGGGATGAGGGCAAACAGCATCACTGCCCGTGCTGTAATGCAATGAATTTTGAGTTATCACTTGTACCTGCTCTTTGTGACCCAACACAACCACTGCTTTTGAAGATTACATGCCTCTGGCTTGGGCAGGCACCTTGCTTCACCTTTTCTCATCCCGTGAGTGCTAAAAAGAAGTGGGTCCTCACTTCATCCAAGGCAGATAAATTCACCTATTGCTCCCATTAGCAGAGGTACTTTGCCCAAACTAGACACAGTCTCTTGTTCTCAGCCAGACATGTCAGCATAAATGGGATCCTCACTCTCCTTTGAGATAGTGAGGACAATGATTTAAATCTTAACATGCAGAGAGAGGCCCCTGTGCTACACAGCCCAGTGCTACACTGGCAGGAACAGTACCTTTATAACACTATAACACACCTCTCTCTTCCATCTCGGTGCTTCTGCCTTGCAGTATTCTAGCCTGTCTCTACTGTGAAAATTTATAGGGAGCTAGAATTAACTTCCTGTCAGCGGAACCAAGACTCAGTGAAGACCTAGTCCTTGTCTAGTGTACCAACATGTTTCTGCAATGCAGGGAATAAGCATCCTACACACTGCATAGCAGCTTGTCTTCAGGATGAAGATGAGATGATTAAGCAAGCCTTTTCTTTTTTTTTTAACCTTTTATTCCCCAGCTTGATTGGCTAAACAAACAAAATCTTAAAGTTTCTCTCAGTGTTTGGCTCAGCACACAAATACAGTGTGCTACCACCTTTCCCTTTAGAACAACTTTGTTTAATTTTCAGTTTCTCATTCCCTGTAGGGACAGACAGAAAAACCACTTCAGGACATTTCCAGTGTCTTTCTCACTTTCAGAAGCAAAACCCTAAAGCCGTGCAATAGACAATACTCTGAGAGATCGCTCTGCCGCACTGAATGCAGATTAATTGATTCTGCATTCAATCCACAATGAATTGGATTTTGGTTTTCATCATAGGTTACCTCCCAAAAGTAAACTTGCCTTTCCTTTATCATGGGATGCTGCCCCATCTATTGTTACCTGTCCCTTAGTAATTTATGTACAGTGTGAGATTTGTAAACTACATTATTATGATACTATACAGCTCCAATGTTTCATTAAGTTTCCCATCAGCTGTAAGTGCCTTCATATGACAAAAATAAATCACATTTTAAGACATTCATGTAATAGGAAGCCTTTGCCATTTTGCTTCTGTTGGAGCCTTACGCCTTACCTCAGAAGAAGCAAGTGCTTCCTATTGCTGCAGTGATGTGGTCCTACTAGTACAGGGAGTCAGCAACAATTCCCAATCCCCCAGAGTGTGAACATTGTTTGCTTAGATGTGGTCTGTGACCAGCTGATGAATTACAAGTCAATGAGCCTTAAATAAATCCTTTGCAGGAGTCTGTGTCACCTCAGTACTCTTAACACTCAGCATGCTACAATATCCTAAGGGAGATGTTGGGAAAGAGGAATAATAGGAATGCTTGCTTGCAAATTGCCCATGTGATGATCTGCCTAACTCCCTCCTCGTAAACTTTCATGAAGCAAAGCAAAAAGCTCTTACAGTTATGTTGAAACCCCCCCTTTTTCAGTGGGTATTTGCTCATGTGAGTAATCACAACCCACCAGTGTAGAACAGGAACATCGCATCAACTCAGAACCACAACTCATCAACTCACCAATGTAGAACAGGAACGTCCACTGTACGAAGGCCATGATGAGGATGCCAGTGCTGAATGATGCTACTCCAATCATGATCATGGTAATATCTCTCAGGCATCTGGAGAACACGAGTACCCCAAGGAAACTGGTAATGAAGATCACGTACCCAGCAGCATTGCCGTGGCCAATCTCCACGGCATTCCAACTTAAAGGTTCCCTGAGCAAGAAGAGTGGGAGTACGTTCATTGCACCAACCACAGCAAGGTCATAGAGGATTGCTGCCACAAACAACAGGATGATGATGAGTTTCGAGGGTGATACTGGAACGGAGATGCTGCCCTCTGAAGGTTGGGAACTCCCTGCTACTGCTGCTTCTGGTAGCTGACCACCCACCTCCTCTGCACCTTTGGCTTTGGCTGGGCAGGAAGGGGCAGGCTTGGGGACTATGAGGACAAAAATGCTGTAGAGGAGACAGAAGGCATAGCAAGCAATGCTGCAGCACACCAGCACAGTGCCTTCTTGATAGCGATCATTGAAGCCAACAAAGAGGTAGCCAGATGCCATGCTTCCCAGAAAGCCAGCAAGGCCGTACACCAGTTCAATAATGATGAGCCGCAGAGATCTCTTGCTTTCAGAGGACCCCAGGGATCCCAGAGCCATGATGCCTGCCCAAAGTGTGGTGAAGCCTCCTGTCAGCCCATTGAAGGCAGCAGCCCCATACATCACCTCCACTGGCCAGCCCAGCAGAATCAGGAGGAGCAAGAGAGTTTTGGAGCCCAAATAACCAAGAAGAGGGAAGCAGATGGGGATCTTCCGATGTATCCTGTCCCCCAGCTTGGACAAGCCATAGGCTGACACCAGCGGGCTCAGGCCCAGAACTAGGTTGTAGATGATATAAAAATTAGATATAGCCTTCTGCTGGGCATCTTCCAGGATGTGAGAGGGAGCAGTGCTGTTGGTCTGGTTGTAGTAGTTCTTCACTACCAGGAGGAGTGCTGTGTCGTAGAAGGCACTGGCCACTTGGGAGCCTGCGACCACTGGCTCAATCCATGTCCTCATTGCCATTATTCCCACCATGCTGCTAGCCACCACCTCTTCATGGAGAGAGCTGCTTTCAGCAGCACACAAGGAAACAGCCCGTGAGGAAATAGCTCCTCAGAAGCTCTGCTCTGGAGGCATGTTTGGAAACAAGCAGCAAAAGGAAAAGCAAAAGGTCTACCGGGCTTCACAGGACCAGAGAGTTGTGCAAGAGATGATCTGGCTGGCAGGATATTTGCAGCTCTCCTCGCTATGTGTACACACACCTGCACATCCCTGCACAGCTCTGAGCTCTGGCTCACACACAGGAGGCTTTTGTACAGCCAGAGAACGCCCTGCACTTGTTGACTGCTGCTGCTCCTCTTCCTGGTGAAGTTTCAACAGAGGTCAGATGACCTGGGGAATTTCTCTCTCACAGAATAGGAAGTGAAAATTCCCTGATCAAGTAATTGCTGTAATTTGGGGTGGTGGTTTGCTTTTTGTTTGTTAACTTCTTGGGTGGTTTCTTTTTCTCCTTTTGGTATCCTTCATGTGTCAGAGAACTCTCAGAGTGGTTGCTGGGGTAGGGAATGGCTATGTGCCTTTTTATCATGTAATTTGTGAATTCCCCTTTACTGCCAGATCGTTTTTGTTTTTTCTACACAAATATGTCATTGTCTCTTCTGCTTTTACCTGCTTCTGTCTTCCCTGTTGCTGTGTCATGCCCCTTATGTCATTGTTGTTTCAATAATACAGTCAGGAAATTACACCAAAAAGAAATTAAAAGGGAAAAGGTCTATTTTTGGTAACAGGTCTCCTGTGGCTGCTACTCTTCTTGCTGCATCCTTTGGCTTTACAATGTGGGAATTTGCAAGAGGAGAAGTCCCAGTTTATCCAAAGGCATCAGTGACCACTATGTCCCAGTAATCAACCAGCTCAGCTGCAGGCTGAGATGAGTGGGAGTCTGCCTCTGGAGAAGATTTCTCCACCCCTAGCTCCTCAGACTGTGTGTCTCTGCAGGTGCTCATTTCCACAGACTCTCAAGCCTTGCAGCTTGAAGTCAGCTTCCAGTTCTGCAGCTGCCTGAGGGGCAGGAAAAGCGACCCACTCAAGCAGGGCCCAGTGGGCACAGCAGTGCTGCTAGCCTGAGGTGCAAGAAGCTCTTGGACCAGGATATGGTACAAGCAGGCTGCCAGCTCCAAGGACAATGCTTGCAGTCTCAGCTGCAGGAAGTACTTGGAGAACATTTGGCAGTCTCAAAAATGCTAACTTAAATGATAATGATCTCATTCTGAACTGGTTTAATCAATCATAACAGGCAGAATAACAATCTGTTCTAGGAAGACTTATGGTCATTGCTTAAAAAAATAGATTAATGATGAATTTGAAAAAACAGTGTTAAAACCTCCATCTGTTGGACTCTTTGTTGACTCAGGTGACATTTACTCAATGCCAGAGCTCAAGAGTTTATTTTTTTTTCACTCTGTTGGATTGTGCAATAATTTCCGGTTTATATTTTGATTACAGGAAGGTACAGGACCTAGCAGGGAAAGGAGTGGGGAACTGTCCTCTAGAATTATTTGCTCTTGAAAATTCCACCTTCATCTGAGAATTTTGGGTTTTGTTAGACCAAAATACTCTTAGCCAGCTCTAAATTAGTGTGTGTTGTTCCAACAGGTGCCCTTTTTTCCTTTTCCCCAGATTAGCTGCAAAAAGTGTCTAATTTCTTCAGCTTTTATTGAGAAGTGGGACAGTTTTTTTCAGCAAACCCTGAAATATTTCCAGAGGAGGGAAATTCCAGACAGCCTTACTGAAAACCGCAAAGCATCAGCCTGTGACCAGTTTAAGCAACAAATGCAACCAAAGGAATTAACACATCTTATTTCACTCAGGGAGCCTAGTGTTTCCCACCAGAATTGGAGGGAGAGATAAATTACTTGTCCCATTCAAGCTTTAGTTTGGGACATGGGGTCTGGTGCAAAGGAATCAAATTGCAGTGCAGAGCTATGTTACAGTCACTGCACTTGAGACACTGCAGATCTGCTCAACTCCTACATGTGGGATATTATTCCTCCACACTTTGTTCCATATACAAGACTGCTTGGCTCACTCAGCCAACCCTGTTCAGGCCTAGATAGCTAAAGAACTGTGCTAAATGTTACTAGTGATCTCATGAATTACATTTGTATTTCCTGGATATCCTGTGTGTTCACTCACATTAAATGTACTTTTTCGAACTAGTTCTAAAGGAAGGATGTATTTTCATGTCAGTAACTGCAAAACAGAAAGTGCTAAAGTAAGAGTTTAGCTCAGGCTCCAAAATATTTACTGCAAAACAATTTTCATAAATCCCATATTAATTTGATGCCACAAAGTCTTCAAAATTAATATTATCTGGTAATGTTTCAGAGGCCCCTGTTCTTATAGTGATAATATTTATAAGGGATATTTTCATCTGCTTTAAAATATATTCATGCAGCATGGGTATAGTGGAGCCTTGAGAGAGTGGCCCTTGACATTTAAGAAAAATGTACCTACAGAGTCAGAGACTATCTTAACAACAAAAATACAATGGTGTAGCCTGGTGGAGAAGGAGCACACTGCTTTAGGGCATTTCTCTCTAGAGTGATCTTGTCTGGAGGCCCACTAGAGGCGGGGTCAGCACGTTTTACTAACTCTTCAATATTTGTCAACCTGGCCAAACCAGAGGTGTTTTATGTTTCTCTGTGGTGAAGTTTTGCATTCTTAAGCAGTATTGCTGTTTCTTTGTTTTCAAACCATTTATGGCAGTTCCATCACCTTTTCTGTATGAATAGAGTTCAAGGATTCCAGTATGCTGGGGGATCTGGGCTTGGCAAGTACCAGCATTCTGGATCTGTGCTAATGGGATCTGTGATTCACAATCCTGTCTGGTAAGGCATTTTGCCTCCAAGGTGGTAAATCAGCTCTAACTCTTCCTTCTCCTACCTGGTGTATGCACATCATCCTCTCCACTGGGGCTTTGTGGCAGTGGTAAAGTGGGGAAATGTGACTAGAAACTGTAAAGTGCCTGGATCTGATTCTGGATGGAGCTGCAACCCCATTACAGCCCAGACACAGAGAGAGCGGGTTGAAAACACTGGGGAGAATGAACTGTTTTAGTGATGGCTGATTTTCCTTTGGAAAAGACTTCATCGTAAATGACTAAAGCATTCTGTGTTTTGGGAGATTGGCTTCCTTGGTGGCTGTCATCTAATTATATATAGCCCCTGTCCTCACAAGGTGTGTGGTTCTGCTCCTAGGGATAGGGGAAATGAAGGGAGAATGGGAGCTGTGTGGAAAGCCAGGGGCACACGGATGCATCATTCTAGTCCAAGGCAGTTATCTGGTTGGATTCAGAGCCACTGATGGTGGAAGGTAATGCCTGGACAATGTAAAAAGACATCTAGCAGCCTTGTTTTGTGACTCTGAGAAACAAAGATCAAGGTTGTTTGGGAACTCAGGGGGGTGGTGCCAGTGTCTGTGGCACAACAGCTGGTAAGTGCACTATTACTGTAATAAAATACAGGAACATGCCCTTACAGCTAGGAGCCTCAGACACTGAGACCTCTGGGCCAGCAGTCTGGCATTTGGGAGTTGCAGCACCATCGGACATGCTGGGATCATCTATGGAGACATCTGCTCCCCTCTGCTTCTGGGAGATGAAGTGCAGGCCACAGGCAGCGGGAGCACACAGGTGCCTTTCCCCCCATGCCTTGATGCCTCGCCCACTGCTCCACATGAGCAAAGTCCAGTGTGGTGTGCAGGCTACAAAAATGCTGGGAATTTGCTCTATGGAGAGACCTAATGGGGTACACTGACAAGAAGCATGGAGGGGAGGAGTGTCCCCCCAAAAGGGTAGGGAGGTCTGCAACCCTCCTTTGTAAAAGGCTGGCACTCTCCACTGCTTCACCATCCCTTTCAGAACAACAAAGGAGAGCAGCAAGGGGCTGTGAATAGCAACACTGGCCATTTTTCCTTCAGGATGATCACTGGCTGACCAGGCAGCATCAGACTCCTCTGTTCCCTTGCTTTCAGCATCAGTCATCATGGTTTTCTCTATTTTCCTCCATTCAGAATTTTCTGCTTACCTTGTTGGAGTCTCCAGTGGGCCTATCCCCTGCTGGAAATAAAAACACACCATCCTTTGACAGATGCTTTTTGCTGAGTTGGCTTTTTTCCCTTTAGCTTGAGGAATTTGGTCAATTAATAGTCCTGACAGCTAATCGTATGCCTTAGCATTAATCCTCTCTATGGAAGCAGGAAAAAAAGCTTCTTGCAGTACTTGGTGTCTGCCTGATCAGCTGGACCACAGAACAGATCCTGCTGTTGCTCTTAGATAAGCCCCAGCTAATCCTTGCACTAAACAAATTTTTTGTGTGTATGCACATCCTCCTTTTCATTTATATTCATGCCTTTTTATAAATTGTTGCCAAGGTATATATGCATTTGGAACAGTAGCACTGCCAATTTTAAGAGTGTGCAAGCAGAAATGGCCTTGAGAAATGTGATGAAATAAACAGTCCTAGCACTATAGCTTAAGCAATCTTATCTTGATAATAGTGGATAGTCTGAAAAAATGAAATAGCTATAGCAAAAACATGATTATTAAAAATTTTCACTGCTGAATGAGCTACAGTCATTAATGTATAAGAATCTGGTTCAAACCCACAGACTTCTCTCCTCTTCCTACATGCTCTCCAAAGCTATTTTGAAATAATTTTGCTGTTCTATTTCATATTTTTATTTTTCATTTAGGTCTGGAAGATTTTGTGGCAATGTTGAGTTGGTTCCAAAAAGCCTACAAAAATATTTAAATAATAATATTTGCAAAAAAACATTAAGGGTGAATAAAAGCTCTGTAGAAATGTAAATTTGATTTGGGATTTTTAAGTTTGGAAAGGATCTGGATGGTAAGTGTCAACATGAATTAGAGGAAGATAACACAGAGCATATTGGAAAGAATAACATGGCAGAATAAAGGAGGAGAAAGAAATAGTAAATCACCTATCCTTTGAAGTGAGGGGAAGAAAGAAGAAGAGCAAAGGAAAGAGGAGTGCTGATTTTTCTGGTCTGATAGGATGATTTCTCTTTGATAAATAACTCAGGCCTAGCCAGGTACAAATAGAGGGAATGTATATCTCTCCATAAGCCTGAGACTCTACATGAGGTAAGAAGAGTTGCTGCTAGAGGACATCAGGACAGTGGAGAGAAAAGGGATGGATCCACCCCATTTTCCTGGCTGAGAGGTGGAGACGATCAAAAGCATCATAAATGCATAAAGATACAGGCTTTGCATTTTTGCTTTGTGCAAGGCATACTGCTTTTTCTGGAGATGGGGGAAGGTATATATTTCTTTAAATCTTCTGGAGACACCCTTGCCTGATGGTAATCCATTCATTTTCACCTGACAGATCTCAAACTAGCTCCTTGCCTGGCTAAATTTCTGTTTTTCAGGCAGATAAAGTTAATGCTGAAGCCATCACCTGTAGTAAGCCCTCAGTGAAATCCCAGACATTCAGAGTAGGCAGATGGAAACTCACTATTCACAACCTCTCTGTTTATTCTGCTGGGCTAGGTCCTGAGTACAGAAATTGGCTATGGTTTTAGTAATTTAGATTCTTAATTTTTTTTTTTCTGTACAGCAGCTCTTCATGTGGGGTGTGTTTACTCAACCTCAGCAGCTCAGAAATGAAAAGCACAGGAAATTCAATAACAAGCTCTCCTTGATTACAGAGCACCATCTGATGCTCTGTGGGCCACTCACAGGGCCCTCAACACAGGTGGTGCTGAATGCAGAGTCCACATACAGATGGTTTTGGGCTACAGTGTTGCATGGCAATGCCTATCACTGTCTCACTGCAAACAGGCTCCAGTGCCAGCTGAGGACTTCCGGACAACCTGTGCAACAAGGCACAGCAAATAATAGGTATAACCCTGTTTATTACATGTGCCACAGCCACACCTGGCTAATTATCCAGCTTGTTTTGAGCTGGCAGGGTGGAGAGGTCCCTGAGATAGAAGGGAAAGGCACCAGCATCCTCCACGAGGGTGGTTGGGAGGCTATGGGGAAAATATTCCTACTCATTTTGCTTCAGGGCACCAGTGAAAAATGGCACCAGTTGGTGTAATCTTCAGACAAGAGAGCAGAATTGTGCCTGAATGGGCAAGCTACCGTTCTGGTGAGAAGCTTAAAGCTGGAGAAGCCTTACCTGGAAAACAGCAAGGGCTGTTGAGGCTCTGCAACCCATACAGAGGTATCACCTCCACTCAAAACACAGGGAAGATGTGTCTGGAGTTTCCCAAACCCACAATCCTGCCTCAAAGTGCTCCAGGAGATAGCTCTAGACACTGGGGAAAGCTCACGTAGACAGTGCATACCGCCTTGGAGAAGCAGCTAGCTAGCACCAAGCTAATGAATGAACAGCCTTGGTAGATTCTGTGTGTTCTTAGGGCTCCAGTACGTGTATAAAAAGATATTGAAAAAGACATTTAATGGACTTGAATACTACACTTCTTCTCCTTTCTTTGCAGGATCCTGTTGTATCAGCAGGAAATTTTGGAGTTGAAGAGGACTAATTGGGTAAAGGGCACTAGGGAAGCAAGAAAGTCCAGGTAGCTTCCCAGCAATATTGCAGCTGCTAACATTTCACAGGCTCCATTTCTTCAGTGTCTATCAAGCACAGATAAATATAAATATACATATATACATACATGTAAATTGTAAACTGTGTGGCAAGATAGCAGCTGTTACTGGTGTTTGCTATTTCCTCAATGCTTCATTCCAGCACTGTGGAGTATTCAAGGCTTCACTGAGCTAAAATTTTGCTTTTATGCCCCACTGTGTCAATGCTGAAATGGCCATACTATTCAAGAACAGCACTGCTTCTTCCCACTACAACCTCTGCACTTCTAGGCAGTGGTTTCAAAGCTCCTGCTTAACTGCATGTGGGCAATGGGGAGACATCTCCCAACCACTATACCCATTTCAGCATGGCTTTGTTATCTTGGACACCAGCCAAGAACCAGCAGTGCTCTTGAAAGGAGGATGGCCAGCTATACTCACCTCCTGAAAGACGGCTAACACCAGTCATTGCAGGACCTGAGTCACTCTTGTTTGCTGAAGACCAACAGGATACAGCTGAGGGTCATGTCATATGCATGCTCTTCCCTCTAGAGGACCGTGCTGTTCTTGCTCTGCTGTAGATGAGCCTGCTTTGCTTCTGCAGGGCCAGGACCTTGTGCAGGCAATGTGAGATCATGCCTCCCATTTCCACACCCCCTCTTTGCAAGGGTAAGTAGCTGTCACCTTCAGGGATTTTATGTTGGAAGTCACCTCCAAGATGCCAGCAGGAACTATGAGCAACTAGCAAATAATGTCTGCCATGAACTTTAAGGCACTCTCTGCAAGGATACATAGCCATAGCAGCCTAGGGCAAAGCAGGAGGCTGCCTGGAGAATAAACCGGGCTCCTGACATTTCAAAACCACACTGATTTAATATTTCTATACAGGAAGGGAACAAGAGATTAGGCAAGATTGGAAAAATAGAGCCACTGGGGTAACTGAAATACTGTTTTGATCCTTTAGTGCTTGAGCATTTTTATAATAAATTCCTCAGAAACACCCTGCAAAGCTTAGACAGACTATATTGACATATCTGTTACGTTATAAATTCTGAGTCCTCATGCCAATAAATTATGAGGCTCAGGAACAAGGATATCATTCAGCTATTTCCTGATTCCTTTCTGCTGAAGACTGACCCAGCAAACAGTGGCCAAGAAGGACAGCTGAGCTGAATCTTGTCCTGTACCACCACAGTCCAGACCTGGCAGCAGGTGAGACTTATGCTGTAAGTGGCAAGAGGGTTTTTTGTGGTTTCCAGAGAGCTTGGGTAAATGCACTTTTTGCTGTATACTTTCCAGCCCTGTTGAAACATTGCCTGATCACGCTTTCATCTGGCTTCTAAATGGCTCCCTCCATGAAAAATCTCCATCAGCAAGATTTTCCCATATTTATCTTTCTGTTTTCCACTGTTTATACCACTCTGCTCTGACCTGCATTACTAAGCCACACTTTCTTTATACATCAAATCCCATAACTCAAAATTAACTTTTTCTTTGAAAACTACCCTCTGCACCACATACAAGCCCAGGCTGCCTTCTGTTCAGCAGTTGTTTTCCAAAAACACAGCATTAAAGAAAATCAGAAATCATGCCCTTTTGGCACAAGTAATATAACCAAGAGAACATTCTTGTTTCACATGGCTCTCCCCCAACACCCTTTCCAGTCAATCATGCTGGAAATTTTATAGTACATTGGCACAAGCTCAGGCCATGAGCTTCCAGTGGAATTTAGTTCTGTGTAGACCTCAAAGAGCAAGGCCCTTACAGGTATATAGGTGTCTAAGTGTTTTGGTACATTTGGATTTAGTCCATTTAAGGTTTATCTCATGGTTCTCAGTTTATCCATCTTCCATGGGATGACTTGGCAAAGAAGTGTAAATCCAGTGAAACACCGGAGGAGAGGAAACCAGCCTGGGAGGGAGTCTGTCTGGAAGTTGATGGGGCCTTGCAGTGGTGATCAGTCAGGAGACTCAGTGTAGGCAAGGTGAGCTATCTCTGTGCCCACAGAAACCACCTAGTCTTGGTGCCCAAAACCAGCCCTGTTTTGGATGTCAATAGCATCATGAGGAAACCGGAAGGGAATAGCAGAAGGCAAGGAGATGGCAGGCAGAAGGACAGGGTAATACTGTGAAGGTCTGAGTCCACCTTTGGCTGGTGCTATACACCAAGACCATACTTCTAGAAGCAAACAAGCCTTCTCAGAGAGCGAGCAAGTGCCCTATTTAGCATCTCCCTTCTTTCACTCCAGTTAAATAGGGCTGAATACTTTCTGCCACCTCCACAAAGTGTGCGGGTTACAAAGCTGTCCAGCAAGTTAATTTTCATTGTGTATCTAGAAACTCCACATTTCTCTATGGAGATAATGCTTCACAAAGACCTCTTTCCCCCCTTCTAATGACTGCGACCCTTTTGAACACTGCAAAATTATTGCCTGGAGCACTTTGGAAACCTTATATGAGTCCTGTGAAGAGCTGTTTCACAAGGTTGTGTCATTATCCATGCTCTTCTGCTACTATTTTCCTGGTTTCTTGTGTTTCAGTTGCAACTTGAGGATTTGATGCTCATTTTAATATAAGGCCAAGAGAGTTCAGATTTCTCAGGTACTCCAAGAGGAAGTACTTGTGGGGGTCATTTGTACATAAGCATCCTGGCTCACTCTGAGTCACAGTGACACCGCATTGGGGATAACATCACCCTGGTCTGTCTGCTGCAGCGCAGTATGAAATCCTCCACATTTGCAGAGCAGTTTCAAGCCTCCTGCTCCTGCCCCCTGCTCTGCATCCACCTTCTCAGCCAGCAACAAGTCCCCACAACAAGAGTTCAGTGCAGTAAGGCCCCTTGCCAACTGTTCTGTGTGTCCAGCCACAGTCCTGCACCAAGCTGCCTGCCAAGGCAACAGAGTCTGCAGTTGCTCCCAGCAGTGGCTTCCTGGCAGGGCTGGTGTGCCCCAGGAGCTCCTGTAGGAAGGGGCATGACCAGGGCATGAGGTATGCATGCTAAGCACAGCAGCTTTTTCTAGGACCCCATCCCAACCCTCTCGCCACAGGAGGCCTGCGAGATGTGCCATGGCTCTCTTCCTGATCCTCTGCTGGCCGCAGGTGGGCTTCCTGCATTAGCAGGGGTGCTACTGCAGTGAGCTCGGCCCGATCGGGCCCTGGGACTGAGGCATCACTCACCACGCCCCTCCCATGTCCTGGCTGCCCCCAGGATCTGCCTCCCAGGAGGCATCCTTGGAAATGAAGCTCTCACCTTGGCCAGTGTAATCCCCCCTGCAGATGTCACTACTGATACACAAATCCCCACGATGCAATGCTCCCCAAGTGGTTTGCAGTAAAAGAGAATGTCACAAGGTAGCTGTGCACATTTTTCTTCCTTCATTGATTTTTCTTGCCACTGCTTCCCACACTTTAGATTGGAATAAAGCCTGAATCATTTCCAGCTCCTGGTGGCATACCATTCTCAATTCACTGCAGAGCTGACATATGCCTGGAATGGAGCAGGAGCTCTCACACTGCTTGCCATGTCTAGTGCTTACTGCAAAAGCTCTCCTGAAGACCCCATTGATAAAGCAGTGGGGTACGATGCAAATTAATCAGTGCTCAGCCAGAGCTAGCAGCAGACCATGAGGTCTAGATGGCATCCTGGTTATTTTTCTGCTGCGGCTTAGGTTGTTTATTGTTGAATACTTTGTTGATTTCCCCGCTATGCTATCGCTGAAATGACAGCATAGCCCTCAGTTCTCAGTCTTGAGCCATGTGAAACACTGGGATGCTTCCAGCCTTTGGGCTGGGAAGCAGTGGAGGGCTGGACCCAGACTGATAGAAGTTTCCTGCACTTCCCCCCTCAGTCAATTCAGCAACTAGAACATAACTAGAAGTTTTTAGTGCTGAAGTTCATGCTTATATTTGTACTTCTGGCCCTACCTAGCTCTGCCCCTCCACCCTGTTACAGCTTGTGGTGCTCTGACTTGGTTTATTTACACTACAGATCCCTGTTTGTAAGGTTTTTTTAATCTCTTGTGCCTGTTCACAACTGATAATACTGTATTGAGTGCTCTCCCTCCTTGTAAAGCAGTTTCATCAAACCTGTCTCTGCAGAGGAGATCCTTTGCCTCTTCATTTGCTTTCCCATTTAGCTGGGGCCCCTTGAAACCACCTGAAATTAAATGAGGTGCAATACCTTCACCTTCTATGGGGCTATGCCAGAAATTATCGATAAAATGCTCTTTTATAGTCCTTACCTACATTGTAAAAACACTCTGAAGTTTGGTACATGCCATTTCAGCTATGCAGTAGGGTGACAGAGACTTTAAATGTTCTGAGTATGTTATGAAACAGATAACAACAGCTGATAAGAGCAGAACTGCAAGATTTCTGACCTGCTGCCACTCACTGGTGTCATTTAATTACTTCTGCAATGTTTGAATGCTCCCTTGCAGAAGTCCAGTTCTCAATTTTATTTCACATAAAATCCAAAGAAAGTGCCTAGTAGCTCCTTTTCCCACTGTGCGCTAGTAAGTCCAATACACCATCCTTCTTGGCACAGACCATGGCAAGGCAGAAGAAGACAGAAAGCCTCTCCTGTGTCAAGAAAACAGCAACACCTTTTTTTTCAAGGACAGAGGAACTGGAATTGATGGATTAATTTTCAAGCTTGTTCTCTAGCCCATTTCTTGATTTCCATTTACTAACTGGAATGTAAATCCACAACTGATTTTCTTCATAAGCATTTCTGATACTATCTGCACAAGGAGAGGAGGGCTGGTGTCATGGACAGCACGGGCTTGGATGGAGGCAGCACTTGTCCCTAGCCAACTCCCACCAAAATCACCTGTGTTCTCTGCTGCTTCCCACAGAAGGTCATAATTAAATACCTGACTATTCCCAGCACAGGGAGGGGCAGAGGTTGGCATACACCTGGCTAGATTCCCAACAAATCCCTGTAGCCCTCCTAAGGTGCTCTGGCACCTCCCAGCTCTTGCAGGGAAGAGCTGGCAGCAGCTTCCTCACAGGAATGGGGATGGGATAGGATGGGCTCTCCCCCAGTCCGGCTGACCATGAAGGGAGAGTGAGGGGCAACAGGCAAGCAGCTGGTTGCTGCAGGCAGGCATGTGACAAATGGACAACTGGCTGAAAGGGTGTGCTCTGCCATGTCGGACAATGGGGTTCCTGCCGGGGTGAAGGAAGTGAAGAAAGAGAGGTCATGAGATTCATCATAAAGCAGATTTGGCCACTGCAAACCTCCACAAGCATGATAGTGGGAAAAAAAATATGCAGGGATGCTCTTGTTCCTGCAACTGACACCACCAAGTGGAGAGAGATCTCTCCCACCTCTAGACAAAGAGAGACACACCAAATCAAGAACCACAGGAAGAGATCACCTGACTGCCATGGGAGGTGGGACACAGGCCACCCTCTTCCAGCCACATGCAGCTTTCAGGGGCACACCTTCCTGCAATAACATGAAGAAACAGGCAGTTTTATAGAAACACAACACAGGTTTCTATTTTAATGAGAAAATAATTATATACTTGCATTGTAGGCCTCACAGTCACTATAAAACAGAAGCAGGATAACATTTAAGTGGTTAACATACAGAAAGCCAGGTATTGTTGAAACTGGTTGGTAAGTCATGACAAAGATGCTGCCTTTTGGTTGCCAGACATGTCAGTACTACTCTATTTTCCCTCAGAAATGTCAGTACAGAGCAAGATGAAGCCCAAATTGGGGCTTTAAAAACAAATTGTTCAGAAAACCTGCACTGTAACCCCAAACCAATTATAATCACAAACGCTAATGCTTAACTATTTCTCAATACACAGTTTCATTAAAACCAGTCTTTGCCACGGGAAAGGATCTGAGCATTTATTTTGTGGAGACAAAGTTAACTCTGCAATAGTGCTCTTTTGTTGCATTTGATATAGTCATATATAGATACATATGTATTACTGCCATATACTTATAAACACCTAAGCTTGGTAGCATGCAAATGAAATAACAGAGGCAAGGAAACTGCATCATCTCACTCTTATTACCACAGCACTGAATGTGCTGCTGACTATAAGTGTCCATAATTTCTGGAAGAGAAAAACTGTGCT
This sequence comes from Donacobius atricapilla, assembly GCA_013397315.1. Lineage (NCBI taxonomy): Eukaryota > Metazoa > Chordata > Aves > Passeriformes > Mimidae > Donacobius > Donacobius atricapilla. Next base: position 202,927 of record WBMY01014144.1, read on the forward strand.
AGGTGAAAACTGTCTTGTCCTGGACTGAAATACTTCTGTTGCAGGTGCTGAAAGCAAATGCTTCTATATCAGAGAACAACACACAAAACTATGTCTTATGATGGGTGATTACTGCCACTGGCCTCCAGTGAGAAAGCTGGAGGGAAAAACAGGCCTATAGACTAAAGTTCCTGGGGAGGCAATCCAGGGCTGACCCAGGGGGTCAGCAAATCCTTGGGGAAACTCTGATGAGTGCCATTTAATGCAAGACGACCACACCACAGAGGCCATCTCCTATTCTCAGAAAACTCCTTTTTCCTAGTCTCTCTTAAGCTCTCCCCAAAGGCCAGGAATCTTCTTGACACAGGTGTGTGAAGCTCACATCTGCAGCGACATATGGTCTCACTGGTGCTGCACTGGTGCTGGTGCTTTTCCTACACCTGTACAGTAACAACCTGCCTTGTGACATGAATCACCCTTGATTACCATGCCTGGAAAACAGGTTCACTTCATTAAATACATAATTCCTTCACAGACATGGTGCCTTTCCTTTAGATAAGCTCGCTGCCCTCATCACAGTGAACTCTCGGTTCAGCAAGTGTTCTTCAGTTCAGTAGCACTTACGGAGAAAACAGAGAGAACTGAGACAATGCGTAGATATAAATGTATTTACTACAGTTCCCTGAAAATAAGCTTCAAAATTTTAAGTGTCCATGGACAGAAATCACATGCTAGAGGAACTGAAAGGTGATGGTAGTGGTGAATAATTTGGTTGTAAGCTCTGTGTTTATTTAAGAAAAGCACCAGAAGTATGTTCACAGTATTGGTACTCATTTTAAATGAGCTCACTATTTCAGGATAAAACAGCACAGCAGGTCATGAAACCAAGGAAAGGCTAAGGGAGGACACAGTATCCTGGCTGATGATTTTTATAAAAGATGTTGAAATAATAATTGATTATAAAAAAGAAAGAAATTTTTTTAGAGAAAAAAAGGTTTAATGTCTTTTTTCCCATCACCTCCCAAACTTTTTGGTTTCTAGTCCAGAAATTATGGTTCCCAGTTGTAAAATATTCCTATTGTATTGCTTGGTGATAAGAAAGAGTAAACCCGCAGCCTCTATACTACATACAAATACAAAGCACAAGAATAAATACCACATTTCTTTTCCTAATCATCAGCTTACAAAACTGGTCAATACTTTGCAATTGTGACTCATGCAAATACCATGTTGGGTCAAATTTTAATATCACAAATACTGCATTAACTCAGTGCCTTATTTTTATATCCCCTTTCGAAAAAAAAAATAGCACTCACCCCTATAGCTGGTAAACAGCTGTGGTGAAAATAATGAGTACATGCACTGCCATACACTTTCTGGTATGCCAGCCTCATGCACTCACCCACACACACACCCACACACACGCCCACACACACGCCCACACACATCCACACTAATCCTTCACTGCTGATCCCAAGCCTAAGCAATAACTAAAGGCTCTATGGTTTGCTTATAGCACTGAAAACACTGGCTGAACGGCTAAAATAATATTTTCTTCCCTTGTTTGCTGTTCCTTGCTCATTCCTTCCAAGTCATTATACCCTTTAGCTTTTTTGTTGCCTGGAAACGTGAAGACTTCCACAAAGCACTCTACTTCAAAGGTTTTTTAAGTTGTATAAATATAGTTGAAGACATAACTATCTTTCTTCTTTATTTCATACCTCTTTCTAGGCCAGAGTCTGGCTTAGTTCATTTATTGCCTCATCTAAAAATTAGATGTCCTTTATTTGTATCCCTTTCCCACTACCTTTCTATTTCAAATTATCCATCTTCTAAGATTTTACATGTATGCCATTCTTTCCCACCCCACCATCAAAAAATAGTTGTCATCCACTAAATACAGATTTTCTACTTAGAAACTTTGTTGCGTAAATATGCTCTGAGAACCTGGAGTTCAGGTGATATTGCAAGCATATAGGATCCTAAAGCTAAGGTAATCCATTTGGCTTAGCTCTCATCCCCATCTATTCCACTCCTAAATTGTGATGGCTTGTGTTTGCAACACAAGGATTGTTTGACTGAGTTTGCTGGATTGTACATTTGCAGTAACTGCCTCCCTGTTTGTTGGGTTTTTCTTGTTTTAAGCAGATAAATTACTAGAAAGGGGAGCAGAACCCACGTCCCCCAAAAAACAACCAACCCAATCCCAAACCCAACCCTTCAGTCTACTCAAAGAAATAGCAACAGAGGGCAGTCAGTATCTTTGTGTTTTGAGGCTGGGTAAGAGTATGCCGAATTAACACCGATGGTCTTGGTGCAGCGACTGTGGGAGGTGAAGGAATTGCAGGAGCTGCTGGGTGCACCGTGGTCCTCGGGGAAAGCAGGGCTGACAATTCAGTCAGCGAGAAATACACGTGTGAGCCCTGGCTGCAGACTCCTCAATGAATGACTTCCTGCCACATGCCTGCAGCCTATATGGTCTGTAGGCACAATCAACCTCTTGTGCCCACCCCCAAGGGCTCATATCCCCTGCACCCTCTCCATTGCATTATTTCAGAGGGGAGATGGAGCGAAGAAGAAGGGTCTGTTTTCTAGGTGTGTTTTTCCTGTAGTTTTAGGATTGCTAGGAGCTGGATCATTTCTGTGTCTATGTGCATTGAGTTTGTTGTGTATTTAATAAATATTGGACTAAAATGCTGCTGCTTTCATGGTGGGTTTTTGTGTTTGCTTTTTTTTTTTCTTTCTTTCTTCCTTTCTCTTTTTTTTGGTTCCAGCATGCCTGGTTGCTGTCTTCACACTGCAGTGTGGTTATTCGTCCTCCTCTCGGTTGGCATAAATGCCAGCTTCCCAGCGCAACGCCAGAGCACTCTTCCTTCGGTTCACCCTGGTTGCCTCAAGGACCTGGTCAGGAGAGAAGAGGAAAGCACAGGACGTCACTCAGCTGGCCCTGCCCTCAGGGTGTCTCACACTGTGCACCCAGGCAGGCAGAGACCAGCTGGGTGGGCAGGGAACAGCCAGGCCAGCCCTCCCCACAGGGCTCCAGTGTCACACCCTGTACAGAAAAAGAAGACATGCAATGAAGCACTCCATGATGTGAAGGTGGGGGGATGGCACGCAGGAACAAAGCCACACTGCAGGTGGACAGAAGTGGTACGAGTGGTCTGGCAGCACCCAACTCTCTGCAGGGCAGCCCCAGCTCACCTCTACCATCCTAGCTGCAATTGCCCCATCCCAGGGTCTTGGCCCTCTCCCCAGGGACAAGGTTAGTTTAGTTTCAAATTGAAACTGCACACCTTCTGTACCAGGAGCCAGCAACTACCCTGGCAGCTTTGTCCAGAGGCTGCTCTGGAGCTACACATGAAACCCAGGAAGCAGACAGCCGCCTATTTCAGCACATCACCCTCTTAGGCAGGACTAGGCAGAGCCTGTCCTCAGGCCCTGCCCCTGCCCCTTCTTGTGGTTGTTGGGTTGCAGCTACCGTGCATTGTGATCAAAGTGCTCCTGGAGTGAAAAATCACTCTGCACACATGCAAAAGGAGATCTACACAAGGAAGGCTTACAAAGCCTGGCACAAAATGGACCCAATACATTTATATGTATTTCATATACACACAGGTATATGCACACACTGTGTATCTATTTGTACATATGCACACACATAAACAATTGACTAAAAATGAAAGAAAACAGTTTTAACACGTGTTTCGACAAAGTTGAAAAGAAAGCGAGACAACATCAAAACGCGTTATTGTGATGTGTCTGAGGTACTCCTCAGCAAATAATGCATGGCTGTGGGTGTTTTCCACACAGCAGAGAGAGATATAAAGGGGTCTGGGGCCTTCTTACAGAAGCATATGACAATGTTATTTTCTGAGCAACACTGAATAACAGCTCCGTGATGAAAACTACAGAGCTGGCCATGTCAACTGCCCTCAGTGTGTTTTAACCATCCCTGCCAAAGAAGCAAACTTTTGAAGCTTTTTACACCAGTTAAAAAACATCCCATAACAAATACATGAGTCTTCACTGAAGCAATGCTGGCCATCCCTCGTCCATAATGCTTCCTGCGAGCTGCTCTGCTAACTGCAAAAGAGTAGATAACCTTTTGAGATAAGATGATGGTATTTTATTCTTCTGTGAAGAAAGTCACGTGCAGTGAGGACTTAAGCCTTGACTACAATAAAAGTAAATAATTTAGGACTAAAGAAGTTCCTCTTCCAGCTCATGACAAGCTGCGGTTGGAAGAGCACACAGGTACTAGGCTCTGTACAGGCAGTACTTTACAGGCAGTATCAGAAAATCAGCTCTGAACTGCCAGCTGAAATTACAGGCCACCATAACTTTGCTTATGGGAATGAGAATGCACTATTGCATTTATGCCAGTTGTAACTTCTAGACCTTCATTCAGGAGCTGAAAATAGGATGGAGTTTTGCCAGCATTAGTATTTCTTGGCCCTCTTAGTTTCTTTTGACTATGACTATGAACAAGTCAAAGAACTGAAGACAAAATCCGGCCAACAGAGACGAATTATAACAAAAGCTCCATCTCATTCTCAGCACTGACCATGGCTACAAAATTAGTCCAGGTCCACTACAGGGATTTTGTTCTGAAATCCTGCCCAAAATCATGCCTCCTCTTTTTGCAGAATAACCACCAAAAGGAGGAACCAGGGCTGAGTGGTTTCAGTGTTTCCTAGCCAAGGGCAAATGTGCTCATAA
>WBMY01014145.1:940-15648 GCA_013397315.1 Donacobius atricapilla
CTTCCCCCGGGCCCGGCCCGCTGGGGGCTCCCCCTTGCTCCGGGGGGCTCCCCGTTCTCCCGGGGAGGGGCTCCCCTTTCTCCCCGCCGGTTTCATCCCGGGGGGCTCCCCGTTCTCCCGGGGTGCAGTCCCGGCGGGCTCTGTCGCCCCGGCCCAGGCCCCGCTTTGTTGCCCCCGCTCCGAGGGGGTGGCTGGGTTCCTTTCCCCTCGATTTTGGGGGGGTTCGGCGGCTCTGGGGGTCCCTGGCAGAGGGGAGGGTCGGGGCTGGCAGCGGGAGGGACGGAAAAAAGCAGACGATCCTTTCAGATGTGCTGGGTGACCCTGGGGGTTTTGTGTTTGTGTGGGTTTTTTTTTTTTTTCCCCCCTTGTTTTTATCTCGTGCTCACATAACAGCAGCCTCGGCCCTTGTGAGCTGCAAACTTGGAATTTTAAGAGTCTCTCGCCCCGACCTGAGAAATGCTCTGATTTTTTTTGTTGTTGTTGTTGTTGTTTGCTTTGGTCAATGTTTAATAACTTTGTTCGGAGCAGGGATTTTATTAGACAGATCATGAGTAAGGAATTTCCTTTATTAAGAGGGATGGAGGTAGGGTAAGGGGGTCCTGGGTCCGCCTGGGTTTTAATGCTGGTTTTGGGAATCCGATGTTTTGGGAATTCAGTGCTGCGTCTCCCCAGGTTTCCAGGAAAACACAGGGATAACGTTAAAAGTTCTGCTAGGCCACACAGCTCTCAGACAATGGCTCTGCTTTCATTTCCAGTGGAACTTTCCGAAAAAACAAAACCCACCCAACCCAAACTCCTCTGCTTTAGGGTCGAACTTTTTTGAGACGGGCATTTTACATCGTGTTAATTTTGTAATAATCTGTGATTCCGAGGGGATTGCAGAATGAGGGCCGTGAGGATCTGCCCGTGGGGCCGGGCTGTGTGTGGATCAAAGCTCCTTTATTCAGTGTTGTCACCAGCGGTGCTTCAAACTCGCAGGCAAATCCCTCGGAAGTTTTTGGTTGTTAGTGGACTGTCCCAAATTCCGAGGCGTTCCGCCCGCAGTGACAGCACGGAGCGGTTCCTTTCCTTTCCCCGCCGTGTTTCGGTGCGGGGCAGAGCGAGCCGCCTGCCCTGGGCGCGCTGTGGCAGCCTGGAAGCCTTTGTTTGCCAGCGCCGGCGGCTGCCCGGAGAACGCCTTCACCTGGGAAAAGTTGCTCCTCTGTTTTTGGGAAGAGTTGGGGAGCGCAGGAGGCTCCGGGGGCCCCGGGCGGCTGCGGGTGTGCCGTGCCCCTGTAGGTGACTGCTGGGGAGCTGGGAATGACAGGATTCAGCTGTCCCGCTGCTCCGCGCGCCTTTCCCAGGAAAACACGGCTCGCAACTAAACTTGAACTACCCACAATGCTCCCTCTCCCTTGCTCCCTTGCTCCCTTTCAAAATGTCGCCTTTGCCAAGTTTTCCGCTCGTGTTCGGAGCAGCCCGAAGAGGAGGCGGCCGGGAGCAGCCTCTCCTTGATCCATTGACTGAGATTTTCTGGACCCTCCTGATTTTTACGAAAACACCTTTATTAACCTGGAAATTAATTAGTGTCTGTGGACAGAGGGACCCGCAGCCTCTTGAACAGCAAAGGCTGTAGCAGTACAACTTTGTACCGTGTTTCCCAGTGGAAGTGGGCTTGTCACAGTCTATAGATACTGGAATTTTTTTGGTGGGGATTCATAGTATCTTCCTTTGTTTGTTTTTTATCGTCTGCCCTGAAATAACTTGTAATTTCCTTTCATGGAGCCGCTCAGATTTCATTGCTGCAGTTAAAACACACCTCAGCTTGATGATAAATTGATTTCTTACCATTAATTACTTAATATTTTTGTTCTTTTTGCATAGAGGAGCTTGAGTACTTCATGTGATATCACTGAAGGATTTTGATACTGTTTGCTAGAGGGAAATTAAGAAGAAAATGCCATTAAACTGAACTATAGTCTTAAAATCAGTCAAGATTTCGTCATATCGTGTTTTCAGTGTCTTTTCAAGTATGTGGGGAAGGTGGTGATTTCCAGGCTCTTTGAAAGCTGGAGGGGTGAGTCCAGCTGGATGTCCCTGGTATTTGTGAGTGCAGAAAAAGCCCTGCAGAGTGGCCCCGGGGCTGTGCGTGTGCAGCACCAAGTTATGGAGGAGGTGCAATTAAAACAACCTGATCTCGGCAGCTTTTAGAGTCATTTTCCTCCAAATATTAACCCCATGCTCGACTCATGGGGTAAACCTAACAAAGTTTGATCAAAGGTAGGACTGGGATTTTTTATTTTAGCCTCTCCCCAATCAGTAAATTGTTCTTGGAAGTTGTCTGTAGTAGTTGAGTGTTGTTCAGGGCTCCTGCGAGGAGCAGGGAGGGAACAGAGCCGCCTTTGAGGCCCTCGGAGCTGCTGGCAGGAGCAGGGCCAAGCTCTGCAGCCACCAAGGTACAACAGTGAAACACCCTGGGGCTGCCCTGCCAGGAGCTTCGCAGGGCTCCACCACCCCAGTCTCATCTTCAGAACTCTCTGTGGGGCTGCATTTAGGTACCTCAAGTCATAAACTATTGATCTTCTTAATAAAGATTAATTCAGACTATCCCATGCGTTTAAAAATGAATTTGGCTTCTGTGAGCATTACATAAGGGGCGAAAACACTTTGCTGTTCACACCTGTAGCGTCTTCATTGCTCTGACAGTCCTGCCTTAAAATAGCAAACTTCTGTGGTTTTGTGCTGCTGGAATGTTATCGAAATATTTGGGGAGTAGGAAGTTAGTGAGTTGCTGACAGCTTAATCTGCAGGTTTTCCTCCTGCCCGCAAAACATAAGGGGTGTTCCATTTATTGGGGTATTTTACTGGGGTGTTCAGTGCTCTGGGTGCTGGAAATGTGTTGGAGTTGTGCAGTTCTCCCGCGGTGCCATCGACAGTGGGACCCGCAGTGCTGGCTGTGCCTGCTCTGGAAAGTTCTGCCGAGATCCCAGGTTTGCTGCTCTTTCCCCAGGGAATTCCATAAAGCACGTCCGTGGGTTTTACTGCCTCCTAAGCACAGCTTCGGAGTTAGCAGCTGTGTTTGGGGCTCCATGAACTGTGCCAGCAGAATTTCAGGGCTTTAAGTTTGCATTGAGAAAGAAAAAACCCAAACCAACCCAAACTGTTGCTTTGCTGCTTTTCGTGACTGAGGGAATCCTTTGGGATACAGTGGGATACAGGGGGCCTCGAGTGTTTGTATGGATGGGGGAGCAGGCCTGGTGTCAATGGGCGCAGCAGGTTCTGGTGTCACTGCCTTCCACAGGTTTTTTGGGGGCTTTTTCCCAGCAGTTTTCAGTCAGTGTGTTGTCCCTCGCAGAAAGTGCCGTTCTGCTGGTGCTGCATGGCATCCTGTGCATCCTGCTCACCCCACAGCACAGAAGGTGGGATTGCTGGGCCTTTTCAGCGCTGTCGTAGCTCCTGGGGTCACGGAGCCAGCGTTGCAGGAGTCGCATTTGCCCCGGGGATGTTGCCCTGCCAGTCACAAGATTATTGATGTTATTTAACACTCAGCGCTGCAGCTGGGAGGATTTCATGTCTCTTTCCCCTCTCTTTCCCCCGTGTCCCCCTGCAGGTGTTGGTGGAATGAGCGTAGCGTGCGTTTTGAAGAGAAAAGCAGTTCTGTGGCAGGACTCGTTCAGCCCCCACCTGAAGCAGCACGCTCAAGACACGGCCAACCCCACCATGCCTGTGGTCCTGACATCTGGCACAGGCTCGCAGGCTCAGCCACAGCCAGCTGCCAACCAGGCCCTGGCGGCAGGGACGCACTCCAGCCCCGTGCCGGGCTCCATCGGCGTGGCGGGGCGCTCCCAGGACGACGCCATGGTGGATTATTTCTTCCAGAGGCAGCACGGGGAGCAGCTCGGGGGAGGAGGCAGCGGCGGCGGCGGCTACAACAACAGCAAGCACCGCTGGCCCACCGGGGACAACATCCACGCTGAGCACCAGGTAGAAAGCACTCCCAGCCTTCCCAGCTCAGCCCTGCCGGCTTCTCAGAGATGCTTTTCGTGGGGCTCTTCTAAAGCTGCAGCTGGTGCTGGTGGAGCTGGAATGGCAGCAGTGGTGCTGTTGGTTTTCTCTTTGCAGGGTGGCGGTGCCCTGGTAGCTCTGAGCTGCAAGGTTTCTGCTCTTGAGGGTGTTGAAATCCCAAATCCCAATCCACTCACTCCCTGTGACAGTCGAATGCATGTTTACAAAATTCATCACTCCCTTTATTGATTTTTTTTTTCTGATGTGTGAACCGGCATAGCTGTGACTGCTGCTGCTGCTGCTTTTCAAATCTGTTGCTGTAGTTAAATAATTCTTATGTAATGGTATTACAAAACTGCCAATGCATGTAGGCTGGGCTTTTACCATTCCCAGTATTGGAAAACACAGGAGTGGAAGTTGCTGGTGGTATGTTTGACTGGGTTTCTTTGCTTTGGGGTTGGGTTTTTATGGTTCTCATGTGGAGGGGAAGGTGGTGATGGTGTGTGTAGCTGAACTGAGAAGAGCAGCCTGAAGAGTGTCACCAACCAGTGGTTGTAGGAACTTCTTAGAGCCACTCAGAGTCTCTGGAGGGGCAGTGGGCCAGGCTGTGTGGTAGTGGTGTTTACTAGAAGTCTTTTCAGCAGCTGCATTGTCACTTGTGCTGCAGTTAAACGAGTGGCTGACTCACTCCACTCTGTCTGTGACCTGTAGCTCACTCATCAAAGACACACCAGTGCTTCCTCTCCGAGGCAGCAGAACCCAAGTGTAAGCACATTTTAAAGCGGAATGATCCCCACAAATATTGCCAGGGCGGCAGACACAAAGCTTTTGCAACCTTTATGAACATCTCCTGCCTCCAGTTTCTGGAATCAAAGCGGCCCAGCCCTTGCTCCTCTGCTGCGCCTCCCCAGGGGATGTGTTGCCAACCAGACCATTTAAAAGCAAACATTGCAGGGAATTTTGCAGCCTCACCGAAGGCAGTGTGTACATCAACAAAGAAATAAACCCAAGTGCCCTGTTAATTTGTTCTGGAAGAAAAATCACATAAAATACTGCAATAGGAGCTAAGGAGCTAGAAAAATATTGTTGTTATTCCCTTATGGAGAAATGTGGTGTTCAGGTATCACTTCAGAAGAAATAACTGCATTGAAACAGATGTAATGTTTCTGTTTATTATCCAAGTTTTCAGTCACTAACTGTAAAACTTGCTTTAAGAGACATCAGTACCCCAGATCTTAATGTTTTAAGTTGTGAAAGAAATAACAAGCTAGAATTTCTTCCTGCAAACTTGTAGGTTTTTCAAATCAAAGCAGCCACGGAGTCGTGGGGTGGAGATGCCTGGGCAGGGCCTGCTGTTGTTTGGCATTTTGTGGCAAGATGACTTCATGAATTAAAATGATGTCATAAATTCTCAATCCTCTTTTCCTCCAGCTCACACTTTCATCCTCCTTTCACTGCAAATCCCTGAAAGCAAAGACAACAAAACTCACTGGAGATAAGGAGGGTGGGGACAGGGTACTTCAGACTCACAGTCATTTAAAAACTCTGCTGGTATTTGAACTTTTATTTATTTAATAATGGAAAGACTTAAACTTTCACTCAAACAAAATAATCCTGGCTGTTCCAGAGGCTTGCCCTGTTGTCAGCAGAAGTGTTGCTCAGCTTGATTTTCTTCAGTACCTTTTGGAATGAAATAATCCTAATAAATAAACCACTTAATGAAAGCAAAGCTCATTAACTTCTGCTAGTTTAAATGAACTGTTCAGATGCAGTTCCTGTGTTGTCTGGCAGCAGGACAGTGGTGAGAAGGTTGCGTGGACAGATGACACCTGCAGGATGGAGCTCACAGAGGTGATTCTGTGAGATGCTCTCAGTTTCCCTGGTGAGTTCTGTGAGCCGAGGCTCAGGAAATACCCACCAGGCCAGAATTAATGTCGAGGTTTTTATCTGTTCTGCTTCCTGCTGGCTTTTGCACTGTGATCAGTGTGGGACAGCCATAGTTCCAATGTTTTTGCATTCAGTGCTCGTCTCTAAAGCAATCTTTGTGTCTAATTTCTTCCAAGTCGGCTCTGGGGTGGGGCACTAACCCTGTTCTCCTGTCTCATTTGGTACCGGGTGCACTCCAGTGATTGATGGGTGCTTTTATCAGAGTATGGTGCTCCATCCCTTGTTTTCCAGGGTTCTCTGCTTGCCTCAGGGTTTTGCTCCTGGGAAGCAGAATGCAGGGTGTGTGTAATCCTAACACTGCCATTCTTGTGGCTTCTTGGCCACCGCCACATCTGCTTCTTAAATTCTAAATTCCTTGGAGCAAGGACTAATCTTACGCATGCGAAATGATTTAATTCAGTTTGGGTTTAGCTGGGGTAGAATTGAATTTGGCCTGCAAGAACAGAAGTGGAAGGAAGTGCTGGGGCATGCAGGGAGGTAGGGAGTCATTAGGGGTGTCTCCTGACTCTCAGTTTCTTATGGTTGCACTTTTATTACTGTACTTTTCATTTTAGACTTTCAAAGATGGCTCGGTGAGGGCCCAGCCTTGCAGACTGGTTAGGAGACTCAGTAGCTAAAAGATAATGGGAAGTCAGAAAAAAAATAATTATAGGCTAATATAGGTTAATGTCTGCCTAGAGCTTGGGAGGTCGTAATTAAAGGTAGAAGGATTCTAATTGTTGAATCCCAGATTCTTTTTGTTACGTGTGTAGACAGATGTGTCTGTTGGTGATAACACTGCAGTGGCTTTAGCAAGTGATGGCATTTTGTGGTGGTATTAAACAGCCAGGAGTGCAGTGAGTCACAGCTGAGCACCCTGATTTTCCGTGGGGTTCACTGTGCTGTTCCTCCTGGTCACTTTTCCTCCTGGTAGCTCTGGGAATTGAGCTGAGAGTGGCTTCAGCAGGGGTGGCTTAGGGAAAAGTTTCTCCCGAGGAAGGGAGGAGAGAAGCTCCTTCCTGGTGGTGTCCTCTGGTGAGCAGCAGGAAAATACTGTGTCTGTGTTTTATCTGTTCCTGTTGCATTTTTCCTTTCTCCTCTGGAAGGTGTGTGGGGCCATGTTTTTATATAAAGCAATTAAAGATGCCCCTGTCATTTCACAAATTTAGGTACCAAAGCTTCACCATCCACACAAAAACACTTGTGCTACAAGGTCTTCTGTGTCCCTGCAGACACTGAAGTGGTGCTGGAATCAGACTTTGGATTTCCTGACTTGGTCTCTCAGATCTCCTGAGCAAAATCCCAGCTGTTAGCAGCCCCAAATCCTTAATCACCCACCGAACTTCCATGAAAGACACTTAACTGCAAATGTTTCTCTTTAATTCACGAAAAACAGCCAAGATGAGGTTGAGTGTCAGGGTCCTCAGTAATTTTAATTGAGTGAACAGATCTGGGCTGTCTGATGCCTGATTGCTGTTGGGCAGAGCGTTATCCTGGCTGCACTGGAGTGTTTGTGAGCTGTTCATCCAGCAAAAAACGTGGATCAGGATCAGGACATGACGTAGGTAGGGCACAGGATGGTTCCAGGTGAGCGGTGGCCTGGGTTGGGTCTGCCTTGGTTCTGAAAAGTCGCACAGATCTCCTCACAAATGGTCTCTGCTGCTCCTGCAGGGGGTGAAAAGACACTCGGATATTCAGCTGGGACAAGTTATCAACACTGAGCAGGTTTTTAGGAAAATTGGCCGGGTTTTCTTGGCTGGGGTCTCCTGTGGCTCGTGCGTGTGTGTGCTTGAACTGGAGTGAAGGGAGAGTGCTGTGGTGGTCCCTCTGGAATTGCAGTCAGTGGATATATTTAGACTGTCTGAATTGCACTTGGGTAGTGTGGGAGTTGCTTAGTAGAAGCAAATGATTTTAGGCATTTGCTTTCTCTCAGAGCATGTTTAATTAATAATTGGAGACAATAGAACTCTGCAGGGATGGTCTTGTTGAATGTGGGGAATTTTTCACACGGAGTTGGTGAAGAATAGCGAGCACAACAGGGCTGGGACTGGGGGTTTCTGCTCAGTTTTGCCTCCTGGCAGCGTGGCCGTGCCAGTCCTTCCCTGGGAGCTGGGATTGCGGCGCGGGCAGGGGTGACTCTGGCTGCTGCCCTCGTGGAGCACAGCCCCTGCAGCCAGGCTTCCTGCCCTGCGAGCAGCTGGCTCTGAGCACGGGCAGTGCTGGGTGCTGCTGGCGGGCACCATGGCCACAGCCCGCCTGAAAGGTCTGGCAAGATCCGCTGAAAAGGTCCTGGAAGCAAAGGCAGCCCTGGTGTTTGTTCTCCCAAAGTGAAATCCAGTTTAAGTGATGCCTAACTCCTTAAGCCAGAGATTCTGCCCCGTTCTTGAAAGTGTCCAAGGCCAGGTTGCACAGGGCTTGGAGCAGCCTGGGACAGTGCGAGGTGTCCCTGCCCGTGGCAGGGGTGGAATGAGCTGGGATTTGGAGTCCCTTCCAACCCAAACCATCCCAGGATTTCTGATGTGCCTGTGGAAATGTGCTCCAAATAATTGGATGTCTTGTCTGTGCTGGGGTTGAAGGCATGGAGTGAGTCCCTTGCCACACGAACCATGTGACAGCACCTGTGGCTCAGCTCTTGGAGGTGGTTTCTGACCTCTGTTTCCTTAAACCTGTTGAGTTTTCATGGGAACTTCCCTGTGTCCCAGTGAAGTGCTCAGGGCTTTCCTTTGCCTCACACTGAAAGGGCTGTGCTAATTTGATACTCAGGTAATTTGAAACATAATTCCTTGCTGAAATGAAATGTCTGGTCTGGCTGATCTGTTTCGCAGAGATTTCTCCTCAGTGAAGGGGAGCTGGAACATTCAATTTCGTTTTCTGCTTTGTGTTGCCCCCTGAAAATTTCTCCGGAGGCTGAAGGAGCACGAGTAGATTGGCTTAGTTGGATATTTCAGGTTGGAAAATCCCTGTGATATACAGGGGAGAGAAAACACTGTGAAGCATTCAGAAAGTTACTCTGAGACTCTGTTTCCTCCAAATCCATGGATTGTACTGTTCGTGAGGGGCAGCTGCAGATAAGATTGTCCAGTTGGGATTGATTGCCCAGGTGACCTGGTGTGCTGGTGTAGGGATTTCTCTGTGGTTGTTGCTGTTCTGCTCTGCTTCCTTGGCATGGTGCTCACTCAGGAGGAGCAAAACCACTTTCACATTATTGAATATACAAAATTCAGTGATTCAGTGGCTCTCTTGTACGAGTGTGCTTTGAAAAGAGGTTTGTTACAGAACTCGTCCTGCCTGTTTTCTCCTCCCCTCTCCCCAGCTTTGCTCTCCCCTTAGCAGCTCCTTGGTGGTTTGCTGAGTTGCTGTGACCTCCTTGTGCTTCCGCAGAGAGCAGGTTGTGATCCTGGCAGCGTTTTTGTGAACGGGTGAAGCTTTACAGTGGATGTGAGCCCCACGGTCCCTCCCCAGCCACCCAATCCATGCCCAGTGTGTTCCTCACCAACTGCCACGAATTTCAGCTGCTGCTCAGGAATGGCCTCGGTGAAGAGCTGTGGCAGAGCTTTGTCTCGGGCTTGCCTGGCTCTGAGAACTCCCTCCTAGGTGTATCAGGGACCATTTCCAGGCTCTTTTCCCCGAGTGCTGATGTCAGGCTGAACAAATGCTCCTTTGTGCGGCTGCCATGTGATGCTGCTCCCTCCCGGCGAGGAGCTGCTCTCAGCTCTCCTGTTACTCCTGCCTTTGTTAGGGATAACTTCTGTTCCAGGGCAGTTGTTCGTTGGGAACATCTGGCTGTGCTTCTTGCCCTGTTCAGACTTGGATTCTGGGGTGAAACTCGACTGTTGCTGAGCCCTCGGTGAGTCCCTGACAGTGTGGCACGAGGCCGCTCTCATCTGCTCTGGCAGAGGTGCCTTGGCACTGCAATTAAACATTGCTGCATCCCTTTTCCGCATCTTTTCGCCTCTGAATTTAGACCTGGGAAGGTCAGGAAGGGCTGAGAGTGAAAGGAAAAGCCCCCCTAGGTCAGATCGTAGCATGGCCCCCAGCTTGTGTGCAAACCCACAGATCCAGGCACGCCTGGGCTGCAGAAGATGGTTTTTCCGAGGTGTTGCCAGCTCCAGCAGGACAAAACTAAGGTTGTTTCTTCCCTAATCCAGTATTTTTGAATCCTGCACCCCAATATGTGCCTGAGACATGGCAGGGTAACCTAAATTCCACGTTAATGAAGCGCTTCCCTGGGTGGATAAAATGGGAGGAAAAACATAATTAGGTAAGGAAGGAGAGCCCCTCTGCAAGGCTGCCCTTGCTGCAGTTATTTCTGTCCCCTGAATCATTAATCAGCCTGGCCCCGTGCCAGGGAAGGCAATAGCCAATCTGCAATTTCAGTGGCTTTTTGCTTCCAGTGCTAATGGTAGTAGCAGTTCTAACCATGAATCCTTTACTACAAAAATAGTAGTTAAACCACCTAATCCTGTCTAATACTTGTGACTTCACATTCTCTCTTTACCCTCTATTGTTATGGGAGAAGGCTAAAAATAGTGCAGTAATCAGGTGATGGAACAACATATTTTAACCCTGGCTCTGGCTGTCAGTGGCAAACCTGTCGTGGAGGGTGTGATGCTTTCCTTGCTGTCAGCTGGGGAATGCATTTCCCTCTCCTGGATGCTATAAATGTGTCTGAATGCACTCAGATCTGGGATTTTTTGAAATAACCTCCTGTGTGAGCTGTTCAAACAAGACAAACTCCAGCAGCCTCCCCCGGCTGAAGGAGGATTTGTTTCCATCTGAAATTTGTAAACCTTTAGCTCATTTAAAGAGCTTTAACAATTGTGAATGTATAAATCAAAGTATTCAGCTGCAGTTTTTGGTTTTGTCCTCTCCGTTGGAAGGATGTTTCTTGGTTTCGCTGATTTTTGTTCTTCCTGTCCCAATTCTGGTGTTCTTGTAGTAATGTTGACTTCTTTTGAGGGATGTTTTACTAGAGAAGTGTTTGGTTGGAGGTTTTTTTTGTTGTTGTTGTCGTTGTTGTTTGTTTTATTTTGGGTTTTTTGTGTTTTTGGTTTTTTTTAATTGCAAATTCAGCAAGTTTTAAAATGTGGAGGCCAAGTGGATGCAAATGTTACATCCACACTTGCAGAGTGCACAGGAGTTAAAAATAAATATCCAAGGAATAATCACACTCTGGAGGTGCTCTGGGTGAGCACCTGGAATGTACAAAGAGGGAGAACTTGGAATCTCTCATCTTGTTTTCTCACAAACCAAAGCGATGCTGTTGGATCTTGCAGGCCAGGCTGGAAAGAGCCTGGAGCAACCTGGGCTGGCGGAAGGAGTCCCTGCCCGTGGCAGGGCTGGAGCGAGATGAGCTTTAAGGTCCTTTCCACCCCAAATCAGTCTGGAATTCTGGGATCTTCGAGCTGAGAAATCAGGATATTTGTGTCTCTGGAGAGATATAACAATAATATCATTTCCCACATTGCTCTGCAGTGGCGGAGGAGCAAAACAAGGGAGATCCCGATGCAGGGTGGGACCTGCAGCCCCTGCAGAGCTGAGCTCCTGGGAGGCTCCTCCAGGCCCGCCAAGAGCAGCAGGAGCGAGCCCTTCCCATGGATCTGTGCTCCCAGCACCTGGCCCTCGCCGTGCTTTGGCTTGCCAGGATGGCCAAGAGGAGCTCAGGGTGCTTGGGCCGGAATTCCTTGTGGAAGTCTCTGTGGGATTCCCTGGAGTCGGCCGGCAGGGCTGAGGGCAGCGCTGGGCCCTGTAATTTACTGCGGATCAAAGGAACACTGAAATGATCCATCTGCATGCTCCACTCCAGGAATTCCTGGGGTGCAGGGCCCGTCCTGCCTCAGTGGGGGCAGAGCCCTCCTGGCCAGGGGGGAGCTGCGGGAGAACCGATGCTCCAGTGATGCTCCAGTGATGCTCCAGTCCGAGGGACGGAAGGTGGATCCTGGGAAAAGGGAAAGGCAGCCTTGGGAATGGGGACCTGGAGAGCTGGGGCTGGCAGAGGTTTGCTTTGGTTCCCCTCTAACAGAATTGGCTAAACGGCATCAGGTAATTTAAACCCTCTGCAGTCACTGTTGCCCCCAGTAAATACAGGTATTTGATCAATTTAGTGTTCAGCATCAAAAAATAAAAACACGTGGATCGGGCATCATGGTGCCCTTTTAGAGACAATTTAGATCATCACTAGAATATTTCTTAGCTGAAATGTTTATTGGCAAATATGTTTTAGATTCTTTTTCTCCAAAGGAATTTCTAGTTATTTTTCTATATTTTTTCCTCTTGTATGCCTGATTGTTTTATTTCTTTGTTTAATTCCACTTGCCTTTTGGTTCCTGGGAAACATCTCTCGTATAAGGAGGAAGAAAAAGAAACCTTTGGGGTAGAGAGTGAAATTTAGCTTTGGATAGTTTGGCTGCCTGTCTGCCCAGGTGACTGTAAACTCTGTATAAATGAGGATTCCTTAATATATAAAAAACTGGTGTACAATCCCCTGGGATACCTGAAATGTGATACAGCCCTGCACTTGGAATTTATATGTAAAGGTCATTTTAGCAACCATATTTGCTTAATATAAGGTGCAGTATTAACACAGATTGTTGACATTCATATTTACCTAAAATTACAATTCAGCTGCTTTGCTGGTTGCTCTCAGGGTGTGAAAAAGCCCCTTGGATTCTTCTAGAATAAAAAATACGGTCCTGGAAGTCTGCAAGGTAAATTCCCTGTTGTTCTCATGCTAATTTGTTGGGTCTTCAGCTCCCTGTTTAGTAATCAGAAGGACAGTTTGGGGCCCCGGCTGCTGTTAATTGACCTGAGTGCAGAATCCCTTCTGACAAGTGCCTTTCCCCCGGGCCTGGCTTTGCTGGGATCAAATAAACCAGAGTTTGCAGCACCAGCAGTGCCCTGGCTCCTGGCAGGAGCTGGGCTTTGGGGTGCTGCAGGGTTGGGGACTCCTAAAATTCTCTGGATTCATGGAATCTTGGGTGCTTTGGTTCGGAAGAGGCCTCGAGGATGATCCAGTGCCCCCCTGCCCAGGCAGGGACAGCTCCCAGTGCCCCAGGCTGCTCCCAGCCCCAGTGCCCAGCCTGGCCTTGGGCACTGCCAGGGATGCAGGGGCAGCCACAGCTGCTCTGGCAATTCCAGCCCAGCCCCTGCCCACCCTGCCAGGGAACAATTCCTGCCCCATCTCCCAGCCAGCCCTGCCCTCTGGCACTGGGAAGCCATTCCCTGCCTCCTGTGCCTGCAGCCCTTGTCCCCAGTCCCTCTGCAGCTCTCCTGGAGCCCCTTCAGGCCCTGCCAGGGGCTGGCAGCTCTCCCTGGAGCTTCTCCTCTCCAGGGGAGCACCCCCAGCTCTCCCAGCCCGGCTCCAGAGGGGCTCCAGCCCTGGAAGCAGCTTTCTGACCCCTTGGCTGTGTTGCAGTTGTTTACCCCAGGGGATGCCAGGGCCTGGTTTGGGGCGCTGTGTTAGAGCTGCAGCAGGAGGGGTTTGGTCCCAGTCCCTGTGTGTGCCTTGTTCCTCCACTCTCACTCTCCAGGGTGAACCCGACCTGTGGATCTTTGGTGATGTCTGTGACAAGCATCTGAGTCTTTGCTCTTCTGCGTGAGATAACTTGGAAAACATAAATCTATGACAGGGTGTGTTGGAGGCAGAGAAGAGTGTCTTTGCCTGGGTTTGTGGGGTGGTGGGTGAGCAGCAGGTACCCGCGCACAGAACACCCTCAGCTGCTGGAGTTGTGCTTTGTCCCTGTCTGGCACAGCTCCATCCATTCACAAGTGTTCCAGACACAGATGAGGGCTGGTGTCTGGGTAGCTTTGGGACAAGGAAAACATTTGCTTCTGAGTTGTTGTCACTGAGTTTTGCGATGCTGAGGCTGTCAGATCTTATTTAAAAGGAAAGAAAGTGCAGTTGTCCTGTGTGAGGTGGCTGCCTGACATGAAGGAGCTGCTCGAGGGGCTGGAAAATCCCCGTGAGTGTGTTCGGTTCAGAGCTGCTGCGAGGCTCCTCTGCAGTGCGTGGGGGTTGAAGTGGCCATTGACCACGGCAGGGTTGGGTTTGAGTTGCACTCTGCCATACAGGAGAGGTGGAAGCATCCCATGCTCTTTGTCCTCCTGGAATAGGATTGGTGCCTGCTGTTGGAATTGGGAAAGGCCCTTGGAGCCCCAGTGAGAAATGGGGCTGGGAAGGGTCTGGAGCCCCAGGAGGGGCTGAGGGAGCTGGAAAGGGGCTCAGCCTGGAGAAAAGGAGGCTCAGGGGGCCCTTGTGGCTCTGCACAACTCCCTGCCAGGAGGGGACAGCCGGGGGGTCGGGCTCTGCTCCCAGGGAACAGGGACAGGAGGAGAGGGAACGGCCTCAGGCTGGGCCAGGGCAGGCTCAGGGTGGGCAGCAGCAGGAATTTCCCCATGGAAAGGGGGCTCAGGCCTTGGAACTGCCCAGGGAGTTTTGGGGTGCCCATCCCTGGAGGTGCCCAAGGAATTCCTGGAAGTGGCACTCGGGGCTCTGGGCTGGGGACGAGGTGGGGATCGGGCACAGCTGGGACTCGATGACCTCAGAAATCTTTTCCAGCCTCCGTGACTGGGGAGAATGAGATTTGGAGGTCTGAGAGAGAGGAATGTGCAGAGAGAAATCCAGCTGTGTTTCAGGGGTGTGAATGAGGAATCCAGCTGTGTCTGTTGGGTGTGCAGTGGGCTCCAGCTGTCTGGGTGTGCAGTGGGAATCCAGCTGTGTCCGTTGGGTGTGCAGTGAGGAATCCAGCTGTGTCCGTTGGGTGTGAATGAGGAATGCAGCTGTGTCTGGGTGTGCAGTG
>WBMY01014145.1:15980-42933 GCA_013397315.1 Donacobius atricapilla
GCTGGGAAGGGTCTGGAGCCCCAGGAGGGGCTGAGGGAGCTGGAAAGGGGCTCAGCCTGGAGAAAAGGAGGCTCAGGGGGCCCTTGTGGCTCTGCACAACTCCCTGCCAGGAGGGGACAGCCGGGGGGTCGGGCTCTGCTCCCAGGGAACAGGGACAGGAGGAGAGGGAACGGCCTCAGGCTGGGCCAGGGCAGGCTCAGGGTGGGCAGCAGCAGGAATTTCCCCATGGAAAGGGGGCTCAGGCCTTGGAACTGCCCAGGGAGTTTTGGGGTGCCCATCCCTGGAGGTGCCCAAGGAATTCCTGGAAGTGGCACTCGGGGCTCTGGGCTGGGGACGAGGTGGGGATCGGGCACAGCTGGGACTCGATGACCTCAGAAATCTTTTCCAGCCTCCGTGACTGGGGAGAATGAGATTTGGAGGTCTGAGAGAGAGGAATGTGCAGAGAGAAATCCAGCTGTGTTTCAGGGGTGTGAATGAGGAATCCAGCTGTGTCTGTTGGGTGTGCAGTGGGCTCCAGCTGTCTGGGTGTGCAGTGGGAATCCAGCTGTGTCCGTTGGGTGTGCAGTGAGGAATCCAGCTGTGTCCGTTGGGTGTGAATGAGGAATGCAGCTGTGTCTGGGTGTGCAGTGAGGAATCCAGCTGTATCTGTTGGGTGTGAATGGGGAATCCAGCTGTGTCCAGTGGGTGTGCACAGAGGAATCCAGCTGTGTCTGTTGGGTGTGCAGTGGGCTCCAGCTGTCTGGGTGTGCAGTGGGAATCCAGCTGTGTCTGTTGGGTGTGCAGTGAGGAATCCAGCTGTGTCTGGGTGTGCAGTGGGCTCCAGCTGTGTCTCTTGGGTGTGAATGAGGAATGCAGCTGTGTCTGGGTGTGCTGTGAGGAATCCAGCTGTATCTGTTGGGTGTGAATGGGGAATCCAGCTGTGTCCAGTGGGTGTGCAATGAGGAATCCAGCTGTGTCTGTTGGGTGTGCAGTGGGCTCCAGCTGTCTGGGTGTGCAGTGGGAATCCAGCTGTGTCCGTTGGGTGTGCAGTGAGGAATCCAGCTGTGTCCGTTGGGTGTGAATGAGGAATGCAGCTGTGTCTGGGTGTGCAGTGGGCTCCAGCTGTGTCCGTTGGGTGTGAATGAGGAATGCAGCTGTGTCCATTGGGTGTGAATGAGAAATCCAGCTGTGTCTGTTGGGTGTGCAGTGAGGAATCCAGCTGTGTCTGGGTGTGCAGTGGGCTCCAGCTGTGTCTGTTGGGTGTGAATGAGGAATGCAGCTGTGTCTGGGTGTGCAGTGGGCTCCAGCTGTGTCCGTTGGGTGTGAATGAGGAATGCAGCTGTGTCCATTGGGTGTGAATGAGAAATCCAGCTGTGTCTGTTGGGTGTGCAGTGAGGAATCCAGCTGTGTCTGGGTGTGCAGTGGGCTCCAGCTGTGTCTGTTGGGTGTGAATGAGGAATGCAGCTGTGTCTGGGTGTGCAGTGGGCTCCAGCTGTGTCCGTTGGGTGTGAATGAGGAATGCAGCTGTGTCCATTGGGTGTGAATGAGAAATCCAGCTGTGTCTGTTGGGTGTGCAGTGAGGAATCCAGCTGTGTCTGGGTGTGCAGTGGGCTCCAGCTGTGTCTGTTGGGTGTGAATGAGGAATGCAGCTGTGTCTGTGTGTGCAGTGAGGAATCCAGCTGTGTCTGTTGGGTGTGCAGTGAGGAATCCAGCTGTGTCTGGGTGTGCAGTGGGCTCCAGCTGTGTCTCTTGGGTGTGAATGAGGAATGCAGCTGTGTCTGGGTGTGCTGTGAGGAATCCAGCTGTATCTGTTGGGTGTGAATGGGGAATCCAGCTGTGTCCAGTGGGTGTGCACAGAGGAATCCAGCTGTGTCTGTTGGGTGTGCAGCAGGCTCCAGCTGTGGCTTGCTCTGTCCGTGTTTTGCGGCAGGGAGGTGGGCGCTGGCGCAGAGCAGGGCCTGGCTGCCCCCCAGCCTCAGGGGGTGCAGTGATCCGTGGGTTTGCTCCAGTTTCCAGGGGCTGGTAGCAAATCCCACGCTGGGATCTGTGCTCCCACTGGGCAGGCAGGGAATGATTTCCAAGTCAGTGGAGTGGCTGGGGCTGGAGTGTGTGACAGTGACACACATTCCTGTGTTAGTGTATTGCTGCTCTGGAGTGAGATTTGGTAATTCTGGGTGCAGGCACACGTTCCATGCGAGGGCAGGGATGTTCTTGTGCACCGAACCTGCTTTGGAGCTCGCTCCGGAGCGTGGGGCTCGTGTCCAGAGCCTTCATTTTGTGAGGAGGGTTCCAGTGTGAGTGAAGGGAGGGTTCTCTCATCCTCAGGAAGGCGGCAGCTCGCTCCTGTGCACTCTGCGTCCCTTTCCAGAGGCACAGCCTGCCGGCAGGAGGCTGCAGCAGGGGTCACCCTTGGGTGCTGCTGTCTGAGGGCAGTGAGAGTCAGGTTTGCTTGGATCATTTCTGGAGCGATTGGGACCCCAGCTGCCCTCTCCTTGTGTGATTCCTGAGGTTTGTGGAGCTCCCCTCTCCCTCCCAGCAGCCGGGGTGTCACAGCAGATCCTGATGTCAGGGCATCGCTCCCTCGTGCCAAGATTGATCCTGGCGTTGTCTGCTGGATTTCCTTCAAATCTCTGCTTCAGTGGGGAGCCACGTTTTCTGGTAATCACATCTTATCGGCGTCACTGCTCATCTGGGGAGAAGTTCTGACTGTGCACCTCGTGTTTTTCGTGTTTACACCATCCTGGCTCTGCTCTGTGCTCCTCAGAGCTCCGGGATCCTTAACAAGAACAGATCCTGATGAGGAGGAAGATCAGCTCTAGTGTTTAATTGCCATTCCAGAGGAGTCCCTGACTTCTGGAACGCAGAGGTGTTGGAAGTCATGGCTTTGGCTTTGTGTTCTGCTGTTTCAGACACTTCGTTCTTCCTGGAAGGAAAACAAAGGAGCCCTGTGATATTTGTGTGCAATGAGGTGAAAATGTGTTGCTATTTATCATTACAGGCGCTGAGAAATGGGAAAAGGATCTTTTGAGTGCAGTCTTTGAAAATCAAATAAATAGATCCAATGATCGATGAGGGTAAAGGAGCTGTGTGACTGAGAGAAAGAGCCTGAGAAATGCTGTTTATGGACACTTAGAGCACGGAGTGGCCAAAATCAGGCACAAAGACCTGATTTAGAAAATGCTTTCATCCATATTTGTTAAGGTTCTTAAAAGAGAGATGATAAGGGATGTGAAATATCTGTGAATGAATAATTTCTTCGTTTCCTCACCTCTGCTAGCTGATAGAAGAGTCAATTTTTATTTTCTGCATTTCATCACGGCCAGGCTAAGGGATATTTGGGAAGGGGATGCAGACAGCCTGTTTCTCCTGCTGGAGCGAGGCCAGAGGTCATCTGCAGGGCTGGAGCACCTCTGCTGTGGGGAAAGGGTGAGAGAACTGGGATTGTTCAGCCTGGAGAAGAGAAAGCTTGGGGTGATCGCTTTGTGGCCTGCAGGGAAAGATGGAGAGGGACTGTGGACAGGAGCCTGGGGTGATGGGAGGAGATGGCTTCAAACTGACAGAGGATTGGTTTAAATTGGATATATGGGAGAAATTGTTCCCCGGCAGGGTGGGCAGGGGCTGGGCTGGAATTGCCAGAGCAGCTGTGGCTGCCCCTGCATCCCTGGCAGTGCCCAAGGCCAGGCTGGGCACTGGGGCTGGAGCAGCCCGGGGCACTGGGAGCTGTCCCTGCCAGGGCAGGGGGGCACTGGAGGAGCTTTAATGTCCCCTCCACCCCAAACCATTCCATGATTCCATGTTGACCAAATGAAATACAAATATCGTTTAAGATCCTTCTGGATTTTGCTGGGAATGCAATGATGGAATCTTTGTGGCAGCTTCGTTTGAGGTTCCCACAGCTCAGCACCACCCCTGCGAGATGATTTGTTTTGGGGAAGCTGCTGGACACACTCGGAGCAGCTTTTGCAGTGGCTTTTGTGGTTTGCTGGGACATTGCTTCAGCAGCGATGAGTTCACGTCACCTTCTGAATCCTCTGTGCAACTTCTCCTTTCCTCTGATGTCTGATGGAAATAATAATTTGCTCTCTGCCAGCTTTTGTGGTTTGGCACATCTGGGGGCTGCAGCGCTTTCCATGAGTTCAGCTCCAAGTGCTCCGTGGAAGAATTTGGTCCCAGTGACGTTTGTGTGGCGCTGAGCTGTGTCAGCTGCGGAGCAGGGGTGGAGCTGGCAGGGCAGGAAAGTCCGTGGGGCTGCAGTTTGGGAAGGGTTTTCACTCCGTGTTGGTGGCCCATGTGACAGATGTCGCTGTGAAAGGTGGCAAGGCTGAGGCAGAACTGAAAATAACTGAGCTGAGATACTGTAACAAGAGATACCTGATCTTTAAACTGGGATTCTGAGTGACTGACCCCTGAGGATTTGCAAATGATGTAAATATCTACTAAATAATTCAACAATATACCACAAATCTTTCGCAAAGTATGATGGCCACAGAAAATAAGAATTTAGACTGGAGGGGATTTCTGGATATTAATGTGGTGCTTTCTTGCATCTGGTTCTTACCTGAGATCTCCAGAATATTGTCTTGGCTGAGATCTATTGAATATTGTCTTCAAATAGAAATAAAACATAATCCCAAGGTCTTGGTCCTGCTGGAAGTGGTGCTGCAGTATCAGAAGTCAGGGTTAAGGTCAGGGATGGTGGTGTAACATTGCAGCGCTGGTCACTGGTGGGCCATGAGCGTTTTGGGGATTTTTTTGTCCTGTAACTCAGCCCCCAGGTATTGCTGAGCTCCTTCCTCAGCCTGGGAGGGCTCTGTGCTGAGCCAGGACTAAACCCTGGGTGTAAACCTGCAGCATCCTGCCAGGAGCCTGCATCACGGTGGGCATTACTCATTTAAAAGTGCTTTGTAAACTCCTCCCTGCTCAGCAGAGCGGTGCCTGGGCCCTGCAGGGAGTGTGTAAACACTGAGTGGGAGGCGAGTTCCTGCCTGTGCAGGGTGTTTGTGGCTGCTGGGACTCAGGAGTGGGGCTGGCCAGGGCAATCACCTGCTCCTGGGCCCAGCACGTGGCTCGGCTGCTGCGCTTTGGCCTCCAGTCCAGAGTTGGGGTTTCTTTTTTAATTTGCTTCCTCGTGTGTGCTGAGATTTGGGAACGAGAAGCAGGTGAAGGGTTTTCCTGCATTTTCAACATACCCAGTCCATGTCAGGCGCTGATCCTGGGACAGGGACAGGGACAGAGCCAGGGCAGGGCTGGAGCTGGGCCAGGGCAGGCTCAGGCTGCAGAGCAGGGAAAGGTTCTTCCCCCAGAGGTGCTGGCACTGCCCAGGCTCCCCAGGGAATGGGCACGGCCCCGAGGCTGCCACAGCTCCAGGAGCCTTTGGGCAGCTCCAGGGGTGCCCAGGCTGGGGTTGTTGGGGGGTCTGGGCAGGGCCTGGGGCTGGACTTGGATCATCCTTGTGGATCTGTTCAACTCAGGACATTCTGTGGTTCTATCAATTTACTTATCCAATAGTTTCAAGTTTATGCTTTATTTTTCTGCTTGAAATAACTCAATTTTTATCAAATCAAACCATTGTGTTTTTCTCCTTCGTGTCAGTGTAACCTGAATGTAAATTTGCCAGGTTTATACAGGAGGTTTTCCTGATTCCCATCCGAAATTAATGCTGGCTCCTCATGCCGTGACTCCCTTACCTGAAACCACTGTAAAATACGAGCAGAGACAGTTGTGTTAGGCTTTGTGTGTCTTAAAAGTAATTGTTGGTTTTTCCTTGTGCATGTGTAAATCTAACATACATAAATAAATCTGTGTGTATACAATAATGAAAGTAGATAAATATTGTAACTGCTGGGAGTGTTTAAGGTAAGTCATTCTCTGGAGCTCCATAACCTTGTTACAGGCTCTCATGTGGAATGTAGCTCTCAGTTTGGAGCAGAAAAATGGTAATAAACTCTGATTGTAATAAGAAATAACAGTAAATAAAAGCATTTCCTCATGGCCTTTTCTCCCCATCTGTGTATAGGTGCGTTCCATGGATGAGCTGAACCACGATTTCCAAGCGCTGGCTCTGGAGGGACGGGCTATGGGAGAGGTAAGTGAGAGGCCTGGAGAAAAAAATCCACATTTTGGGAGGGGGAGGAGGTGAAATAGAAGTTTTTCGAGGCTGCTAGGATGACTGTGATGCTGAGGGCTCTCTGTTCTGCCTGTGAGGTGTGTGTGTGTGTGTGTGTGTGTGGCTGATCCAACCCCAAACCCGCGAGGATGGATCCACCTCGAGGGAGGAACAGCTGAACCTCCCCTCGTCCAGCAGGAGAGAGTGGCTGGACAGCAGCTCCAGATCCGGCTGGGGACAGGTGTCCCAAGCCTTGGAGCAGGGTTATTCTGGGATTCACTGAGCTCAGACCCCCTTGTGCTGTGGGCATTGTCTGCAGCCCTGTTTCCACTCCTGGCCACCTTTTTTCTGGCTCTTGCAGAAAGGCCAGGGCTGTGTTTAAGGTTTGGAGTAGCAGGGCAGTGTGAGCCAGCGCTGCAGGAGGGGTAAGGGCAGGGCAAAGACAATGAACCCCAGCCAGAGCTAATTTAATCTCTCACAGCAGCTAGGAGGTGGCAGATTTTGGGGGAAATGCCCGCTGTTTTTCTTGGAAAAAAGAGAAATTACCTATTTTTAGAGTGACCTGAAAGAATAGCTTGTTCCTGTAGGTTCCTGGAAGTTGGATGGAAAGGCTTTTTTGCCTTGCCTGGGTCCTTTTGCCTCTAGTGAGTCCCTTGTGGAAGGAGAGAGGAGGAAATCATGTCTGGTAGGAGGACGTTCATGTGTGGCAGCTCGGCTTGATGCAAGTCTGATGCTCCTCCCAAGTTCAGACAAGTTCATTTTCTCCACGTTTAATCCATCTTGTCTGGTACCCAGTGCATGACCCAGGTGTAAAAAACAAAAGTCCCTGGAACCCTGAAGTTGCTGTTTTGGAGAAAAGAGCAAACCAGGACTGTGGTGGGGTGTGATTCATAGGAAGGTGCCCTCTCTCAGGTCCAAGACCTCCTTCCTTCCCCTGTTCCTTCCTCCTTCCCCCCTTCCCCTTGTCCCCCCTTTCCCTTGTCCCCCCTTTCCCTTCTCCCCCCTTTCCCTTTCCCCCTTCCTTCTGTGGAAAGGCACAATCCAGGGTTGCATATGATTTGTCTTGAGAGGAAAATCCATTTCTCTGGGTTGGATTAATTTATCCCAAGACTATTGACTAAGAGGAGGTGAAAATGATTTTCAAAGGAGCAAACCTGACATTAAAAACCTGCCTGAAGCTGCTGCACAGCAGCTGCTGTGCTCCATGTGCAGCTTGCCTGTGGAATGCTGGGGGTGGGAATGTTCTGGGGAGATGATTTGGTGGCACCTCGCTTGGGCAGGAGGTTCAGAGCCCCGGCTGGCTGCGAGCAGGCTCAGAGCGAGCACAGCACTCGCCTTCGCCTGTCATGGCACGAGGTCACCGAGCTGAAATGCCTGAAGGAATTCCTAAAATGCTGAGTTCTCCCAGCTTTTGGTTTATTTAGGCATTTCTGAGAGGAGCAGGATTGGGTTTGTGTTTGAAGCTTTGCCTTCCAGTGATGACTCATTTTTTTCCCCCCTTCTTGTAACTGTGATGCGGAAAGTTTTGGCAACGGCCTCCTTTTGTCACTGGGCTTTTCCACATGCTGGAATGAGCGGCTTTTTCCAGGAAAGGTGACATCTCGCCCTTCTCTTTCAGCTAAACCACTATTTTTTGTTCTCTTGGGGTTTCTCCCACAGTTTCCATTCTTTATCCATTGAATTTTCTCTCCATCTCTCCAAGGCTGTTTCAGGAGATCCCACAGGACCTGTGTTGGCTTTTCCATATTCCTCACCTGGATTTTATGCAGTTTAGATGCCTTAACAAGGCACTGGTGATTTCTGCCCCTTCTGGTCCTGGAATGAGACAGAAACTTGGGGGAGAAAGTCAGAAGGTCTGAAATAAATGATAGTGAAATAAACTGATAGTGAAAAACCTGGAGGAGAAAGATGAGGAAGAGCATTTCTGCATTTAGTGTTAGATTTCTTTTATCTTCTTGTTTTCTTGCTCCTTGTTAAGCACTGTTGTAATTTCAGTGACTGAATTTGTGAAGACATCAGAGCGGTATTTTTAAAGAGCACTGTCAAACAGTTAAATCTCTTATCTATCCTGCTCTCAGAATGTAGGTAATACTTGGAGATCAACAGATATCTGGGAACATTAGGAATACATTAAAAAACCCCACAGCTTTCATCTCTCTTGGGGCTGTTTCCATCCTCAGACTCCCAGCCTCATTTTCCCGAATTTCCAGTGAGTGGAAGTGCACTATTTTCTCATTGAGAGGAGCCCCAGAGCCCCTTTTTCTCCACTTTAAACTGTGAAGGCTTTGTGCTGTTGGTAGTGGCTGTGGTCAGTAACACTGAAAGCAGCTCTGGGGCAGGGGATGTTGTCCCTCTGTCGCAGCACCTTGTCCAGGCTGTTCTGTGGTATGAGGGAACTCACCTTGGAGCTTTGTCCAGCAGTTCCACGTGGGATTTTGGTGCTGTGCTCAGCCCAGCACGTGTGGCCGTTAAGGCCTTGATCCCACAGCCCTGACCCTTGTCTTAGCTTAACACAAGCCCTGCAAGTTCCCTTTTTCCCCCAGCCTCAGCATGGGGAGCTGCATGCCTGCTTTTCCTTGCTGAAATCCCTCGGATCTGTAGCTTTGCAGCAGGGAATATTGGTGCAGTGTCCCTGGGGATAGTGGGCAGCACAGAGGGGCTGTGGGGTGCAGTTGGGTTTGTCCCCTACCTCTTACAGGCATTTGGGACCGTGGATTTGGAGTGGGTTGTGCAAAGTCTGTCTGGAGTCAAGGAGCAGCTGGGTGAGTTGCTGGTGAAACTTAATCCAGAGGGTGGGAGGAGGATGGGGACACAGAGCCATGAGGCAACTGGAGGTGCTTAACTTCAGACCTGGAATATTGGGGTAGCAGGGAATTGCACCCTGCCCGGGAAGAGAAATGCTGGTAAGAAATATTACGCATTTAACCAAAAGTGTTGAACTATTGCTGGGCTGCTGCCCTTGCAGGTGGCAGTGCTGGGATCACTGAGTGAGAGCATTGAAATTCCTGCAGCCCCTGGGGGTCGTTGTAGGGGAACTCTGGGACATCAGAACCTGGAGGGGCACCGTGGATCTGGGACAGGGACAGAGCCAGGGCAGGGCTGGAGCTGGGCCAGGGCAGGCTCAGGCTGCAGAGCAGGGAAAGGTTCTTCCCCCAGAGGTGCTGGCACTGCCCAGGCTCCCCAGGGAATGGGCACGGCCCCGAGGCTGCCACAGCCCCAGGAGCCTTTGGGCAGCTCCAGGGGTGCCCAGGCTGGGGTTGTTGGGGTGCAGGAGCTGGATCAAAGATCCCTGGGGATATTCCAGCCCAGGATATTCTATAATTCTGTGCCCATGTCCATGGTTAGTGCCCCACGGGTGCAGCCGGGGAGGTCCTGGAGAAGCCCCCGCAGAGGGACACAGTCACAGTGGTTGTGACACTGGGGCTGGACACTTCTGTACCTGGTTTAAAGAAAACGACCACAAACCAAACAAAAATTAGGGAAAAAGCCATCCTAAACTAAACTCCTGTGCCTGTGCTTTCCATGCTACCGGTGCCTGTGCTGTGTTCCCACAGATTTATGATTCATTGGCAGCTGGGGAATACTGGCAGTTGGGAATCATGTTTGGGTTGAATGTTTCAGTTTCCCCAGCACTGGCAGTTCTGGAGATGGGAGTGGAGCCAGGATGGGGATGGGAGCAGTGGGGCTGGGATGGGGGATGGGAACAGTGGGGCAAAGTTGGTGGTGGTGCCACAGCAGCTCCCCTGGCACATTCAGGAAAGCTCAGGGCAGGGCTGGGAGCAGACCTGAACAAGAGCACAGGGAATGGTCAAACATTCCCAGTCCTGTGCTCCTTTTCTGTTGCCTCCCCGGAGCTGTGAACAGTGTGAGTCCCGTGGTGGGCAGATCACTGCCTGTTCCTTGCAGGGCAGGGCTGTGCAGGGGCAGTGCAGGGCTCTCCTGGGCCGTGCAGCACTGGCAGTGCTGCCGGTGCAGTGCAGGGCTGGCAGTGCTGTGCAGGGCTGGCAGTGCCGTGTAGGGCTGGCATTGCTGCCGGTGCAGTGCAGGGCTGGCAGTGCTGTGCAGGGCTGGCAGTGCAGTGCAGGGCTGGCATTGCTGCCGGTGCAGTGCAGGGCTGGCATTGCAGTGCAGGACTGGCATTGCTGCGGTTCTGTGCAGGACTGGCGTTGCTGCCGGTGCAGTGCAGGGCTGGCATTGCAGTGCAGGGCTGGCATTGCTGCCAGTGCTGCCGGTGCTGTGCATTGCTGGCATTGCTGCGGTGCTGTGCAGGGCTGGCAGTGCTGTGCAGGACTGGCATTGCTGCGGTGCTGTGCAGGGCTGGCATTGCTGCGGTGCTGTGCAGGGCTGGCATTGCTGCGGTGCTGCCGGTGCTGTGCATTGCTGGCATTGCTGTGCAGGGCTGGCATTGCTGCGGTGCTGCCGGTGCAGTGCAGGCTGGCATTGCTGCCAGCGCTCTCCTCCCTGCCCTGATAACATCTCTGGCTTTGTACAGCAGAGCAGGACCTGTAAACACCCGTAAATACCCGCTCTGCCTTCCCTACCTGTTGCTGCAGATAAACCCAGTTCTCCACTGCACAGATGGCTGCTTTTATCTTAATATTTGCCGTGTCTGATCGGGATCAGTTTTCTTAATTTGTCTAATTCATAATCCCATCTCAGAGGGATCTCTGTGCCCTGGCTGCTGGAAGTATTGCTTTTGTTGGTGATGGGTAAGTCCTTCCCAGCTCTGCTAAATTGAATATTGGCCTAACTCGTAAGTCCTTTGTAAGAGGGCTTAGCAGGATTATTTTCATACTGGATAGGGTCAATTTCAATAAAAAACAGAGAATGAATAAAAGACTCTGGTTCTAAAGTGCTGCTTGTTCTTTTAAAATTTCCAACCTGCAGAACAGGACGAGAGTCATTTAAAATACCTTTTTTTCTTCCATTGCAACTGACAACTTTCCCTGAGGAAAAATTCATTGTCTTGGCAGCCTGTTGCATAATTCAGTGCAGATGATTGCTGCTTGCAAACGCTCTGTGTTGGTTGGAGCAGCCCTTGACAGAACAAAGCCGAGCCCCCCTCTCCATGCATCTGTTAATATTGGCTTTTGGGTTTCCCTGCTGTCTGTAAATACATCTGGAATTTCCCTATGAAGTAAACATCTCTTCTGTTTGTTTCTGCTGATGGTACGGAACTTCCAGTTGGAAACTTGGTGCTTCTGGTGGGGAAAGACTAAACTGGAGGGACAGAGCAGTTTGTGCAGGAGCGGGGGGTGTGCAGGAGATAGTGAGAAGGAAAATGTTTTGTGACTCTTGTCTGTGATTTACTGCAAAATTCAGAAGGGGTTGGGGTGCGGTTCTGCAGGATCGTGTTGGTAAAGGTTTTGTTTTCCTTAGGAAAGGGGTAGAGGAGAGCAGGGCAAACAGGGAAGGGCTGGATTAGCTTCAGATCCCGCTGCAGCCGGGAAATGCTGTTACACACCCAGGTGTGCTGAGCTGCTGCGGCTGGGAGAGAATCCCAGAGAGGTTTGGGTGGGAGGGGACCTCAAAGCCCGTCCAGTTCCCCCCCCAGGGACAGCTCCCAGTGCCCCAGGCTGCTCCCAGCCCCAGTGCCCAGCCTGGCCTTGGGCACTGCCAGGGATGCAGGGGCAGCCACAGCTGCTCTGGCAATTCCAGCCCAGCCCCTGCCCACCCTGCCAGGGAGGAATTTCTTCCCAAGTAAAAAGAAAGGATGGGAGGGGTATGGCCTTGCAGGACAGAGGCAGGGAAGAATGAGCAGAGAACAGAATAATTTCCAGCCTTAGCAATTCCATGATTTTATTTTCAAGGATGCAGGAGAGGGATTTTTACACAGGATGGAGGGCCAGGAGCCAGGGAATGGCTTCCCAGTGCCAGAGGGCAGGGCTGGCTGGGAGATGGGGCAGGAATTGTTCCCTGGCAGGGTGGGCAGGGGCTGGGCTGGAATTGCCAGAGCAGCTGTGGCTGCCCCTGCATCCCTGGCAGTGCCCAAGGCCAGGCTGGGCACTGGGGCTGGGAGCAGCCTGGGGCACTGGGAGCTGTCCCTGCCCGGGCAGGGGGGCACTGGGTGGGATTTCAGTTTCCTCTCACCCAAACCAGTCTGGGATTCCATAATTGGAGCTGTGGCTGCAGAACATTTTGTGTCCTACACTGTGAGGTGCTGTCAGGGGAAATGGGAAGTGTTTAATTGCAGCTAAAATTCAGTTTAATCAGTTTGTGCTGCTTTCTGTTCAAAATCCCTTGCAATGCCATGAGGAGAGTTCTTATTTCTGCACTGTGGCAACAGCAGGAGAAAATCAAAGCTTCATTTGAAGAAATATGGGAATGACAGAAGCTTAAAAAAAATTGCAAGACACCTGATGTGTGTTGATGTTAGTAAACACTGGAGAGGAGTGGCTTGGCTTTCACCTCCTTCCCGGTGCAGATGGAGAACAGGTTCATCTGTGTTTGGGAATGATTGCTGCTCGTGGGAGCCTCCTGCCCTTCCATTGGAGTTACTTTGGGATTGCATAAAGGGGAGCATGGAGCAAGGTCCCTGCATTTATCGTCGAACAGCCTACGCCGTGTTGAGGGTGCGAGGAGAAATCCTGTCTGACATCAGCTTGAAAACTGATTGGTTTTGTAAACAAACAGGTCTTTGTTGAGTTCAGGAGGAAATGGAGAGCATAACTTTGTGATTGTGGTTTAAACCAGCACACGAGAGCTGTGAAATCAGTTATTGCAGCTTCCTCTGCATCCAGCAGCTGATGCACTCTTCAGGTTCAGCCTTGAATTTGCACATCTGCTGCTGGAGTTGGCAGCAGGAGCTCATATCAGTCGGGATATTGAATTTGATATCAATCAGGGCATTGAATTTGATATCAAATCAAGATATTGAAGTGGTTATCAGGATATTTAATTTGATTTCAGTCAGGGTATTGAAACTGATACCAATCAGGATTTATCACCACGCCTGATGCAGAGGAGAGATCCCCATATCTGATGATTCTTGTTTGTTCTGTGGTAATTTCAGGCAGATTCAAGTTCTTTTCATCTTCAGTTCTTTGAGGCAAGGCCCATTTCGTGGTTAATTTGCTGTGAATCTCCCTGTTTCCCCTGGGAATTCATCCATCCCATCCAGAGGATTTTCTGGGATATTGTCCCTTGCCACCTGAGGGCCTGGAATTTCTGTGAGGAGGTGATCCCTGGTGAAGCTGTTCCCAAAACCCTCTGAAGAATGGGAATCGTTCTCTCTGCCCTGCAGAGCTGGGACCCCTGGGCTGCCCCATTCCCAGGATGGCTCTGTTCCATCCCAGGATGGCTCTGTTCCATCCCAGGGTGGCTCTGTCCCATCCCTGGGAGCTTTTCCTGTTCCCCACAGGGCAGGTGCTGCCCTCCCTCCCATCCGTGCTCCCAAACAGCCCCTGGGGCACGAGAGCCCTCAGCAGAAGGGAGACGTGGGAACTCCTGAGCTTTTCCAGCCCTGCTTTCCTGTCCCTCCCGCAGCAGCTCCCATTGGAGGCAGGAATTTGTGCTGGGAACTCCTGGGTGAACCCAGGAAAACGTTTGGATCACGATATTTTCCCCCTCCTTTTTTTTTCTTGCGAGTGCAGAGAGGCTGGAGTGTGTCAGTGTGTGAGTGTCTGACGTGTGGGGGGTTCCTGCAGCTGGGAGGGGCATCAGGAATGGGGAGATAAAACTGTTCCCTCAGCTTTCACCTCGGAGATACAAATATTTGGATTGTATCAGTTGTCTTTAATGATTGATTCCTGATAGAAAGGAGACGCTTACGGTTTATGTTTGCATTTTATACTTATTTTAATCATGCTTTGCTTTGTTTTGTTCTTTTTTTTTCTTATTTTTTTTCCTTTTTTTTTTTTTCTTTTTTTTTAATTGCAGCAGCTGTTGCCGGGTAAAAAGTTTTGGGAATCTGATGATTCCAGCAAAGATGGACCAAAAGGGATATTTCTGGGAGATCAGTGGAGAGACAGTGCTTGGGGAACATCAGGTAGCTCAATTATTTCCTTAATTTAGTTGGGGTTGAATGTAGAAATGTGATTTATTTACTCAAAGTCACTGGCCAGGCTGGATGACACAGCTTCGAAAAGATTTAAAACTCCATCTGGTTTATATAATAAAAAACAAATAGAAAACCTCACACTGCTTTGTGATGAAATTAAGATATCCATGGATGTTAAAACATTGTCTAATGTGAATATGTGTAAATTCATGTTTATCTGCTTAAACATCTTAAATTGCCCTTAAAATTTCAATTTCTGATGTGTTTTCTGCCTTGGGATGGATCAGCTGAAAGAAGATACTGGAGAACAAGATGAATAAAAGAAAATCACTTCCTTTTTAAAATACTAAACCAAGCAACCAAAACCCATCATTCAGTTAAAGAACAAATTAAATGATGTTTTGAATTAGTGTTGAGTTAAATCTGCCAAGGATTTTGTTCTTGTATCGCAGACTCTCCTTGATTTTGGGCTTTGAGGGAGAATATTCAGGTTAGTTTTAGGAAAACAAAACAAACCTGCAAGTGTTGGGTTTGAAATGCTGACCTTTGATTTGTTCTATCCATGGTTTCTGTGTAATGAATCTGCTCCCAGAACACTGCTGGGTATCTGCACGGCTCCCAAAACCTCTAGCTCCCGGGAAATGGGATTTACAGCTCCCAGGAAATGGGATTTACCTTATGCTGTGTGGGGTTTTCCCTGATGAAAATACCCATTTTGAAATTGAAAGCTTTGGGATAGCGATAAGGCCTTATTTTATAATTTACATTGAAAAATGGCCGTGGAGAGGGGGCAGAGCTGCTCAGCCGTGCCTGGCGGGGTGAGGCCGGGCGCGGGGGTTTTGGGGAGCCGCAGCCCTCGGCAGCGCCTCGTACCTGCCTGAGAGCAGCCTGGAGCTGGGGGGCGAGGCCTGAGCCAGGCTTGGGGAGCAGCTCGGGGGGCTCCTGCTCCTGCTACCGCCCCTGGCCAGGCTCATCCCACTTCTCCACGAGTGCGGGGCCCTCTCATCCCTCCCTGTGCTGATTCCCATTCATCCCACAGCTCCGACAGCCCTGCGGGTCTGGGGAGTGTCCCTTTGGCTCAGCTGAAATAAGGGAACAGCACCCGAGGTCTGTGCTCCCCAGAATCCCCCCGGGCCGTGCAGCCTCCCTGGAGAGGCGGAGCCTGGATCTCCCTTGGCCCACAGGATGCCCTGCAGGCCTCCCTCATGGATTTGGGATTTCGCTCCTCGGCCTCAAAGTTGTGGATTTAGAACCATTAAAGGCGTTTTAGCGCTTTTTAAAAGCTAAAAGCTGTAGTCCTGCCCTTCCTTCCCCTCCTGGGGACACAGAGTTGGGCAGCAGTGCCGGGTTAAAACTGGCTTTTCCCCCTTTTTTGGAAGCCTTATCCCCAAAAAGCCTCCCCAGCCCAAGTCCCTTTGTGGCCACGTTGGAAGAGGAGGGAAGCTTAGCCAGGAGCAGTGACAGAATGGAATTCCCTTCACCTGCTTCATGAGGAAGCTCCAGTGTTGATATCCTCAGCTATTGATGTCCCTTCCATGTCCCACCAGCCCTGGCAGTTCCCAGACCTGCTGCCTGCTGGGTTTGAGTCCCTGCCTGTTGCCAGGAGCGGAGAATTCCTTCCCTTCCCTCCTTGGGGTCACTCCCTCCTGCCCAGCCAGGGATTTTCGCAGAGCCCAGAAGGATTTGGAGGCTCCCAAGTCTGTCCTGGCTGGGCCTCCAAGCCTCAGGCTGCAGGGATGGCAAAGGGCTGGGGCTGCTGCAGGAGGACAGGGGGATGAGGAAAAGATGAGCTCCTCAGAAACTTTTTCTTGAGGAAAGAGCAGCCCAAAAAAATCTCTGATCATGACATGAACACAACAATTGATGGAACAAATTACACAAGGCTGGTGGAGCATCAGGATCATGTTTTAAATGACAATCCAGAATTTGTTCTTCATCGTACTAATGCAAGAATTTAAATAAAACTAAAATGTTGGTTTTTTTAATTGCAGCCTTTGATTAGTCTTAAATTTTTGAAATTTTACAAGTTTAGATTTTAAACATAGCACTCACTTGCAGGTTTGTGTGTTGTAGTATTTAAAAAATGAAAAAGCCATCCTGGTTTTACTAATGGACATCAGCAGAGTCACAAAGTTGGCACTTGTTTGTGCAAATAAGCCCCTGGGGAGTACATATTGAGTGATTTAATTTGCTTCCTTTGAATAGTTGGATCTGCTTGTGAGAATTTCCCATGTTTTTGTTCCAGATCACTCTGTTTCCCAGCCAATTATGGTTCAGAGAAGACCTGGGCAGGGCTTCCATGTGAACAGTGAAGTCAACTCAGTGCTGTCCCCACGGTCGGAGAGTGGAGGGCTGGGAGTGAGCATGGTGGAGTATGTGCTGAGCTCATCTCCTGGAGACTCCTGCCTAAGGAAAGGAGGATTTGTAAGTGCCTGATTGCCACATTCCTGTTCTTCTCTCCCTTGGCTGCTTGCTTTGTTTGGTTGTGAATCATTCCTAGGGCAGAGGTTTCTTTCTTTGCCCTCAGTTTAGCTCTTCCCTCAAGCAGGGCAGGTTTAGTCCTTGGCTTGGCGATGCGGGGTGGGAAGGTGTTGGCATTCCCTGGATCCTTGGAAAAGCCCCCCAGCAGAAACACTCCATCCAAACTAATCCTTGGAAAAGGTTCCACAAACCTCTTCACTGAGCCTATGGCTGCCTTGGTGCTGCCTCAGAACAAAACCTCCATGAGATGATGCCAGAAAACGGGATCCCAGCTCCAAACCCACTTCTACCTGATGACAACTGTCATGGCACGATGTTTATCCTTGGCCTGTAGGCTTTCCTTGTGCTATTTTTGGGGTTAAAACCCCCCATAAATGCACTGGTCTCACAACCTTTCCCTGGAACTCCTGCTTGCGGGATGGATGTGTTCTACAGCTGGTTCTGCTGTCTGGGCAGGTCATTTCCCATGGGGAAAAGGCAGCACACCCCTGTGTTCAGTGGGCTGGGGAAGGAGCACAGCCTCGAATTAAGGATGTGGGGAGAGGTGGCATCATCCCAGCCCTGTAGTGGGGAAAATGGCTCCAGAAATTGTGGAAAACCATGCAGAAATTGTGGAAGACCATCCTGGGATGCTCCTTTGCAGCTTCCCTCAGCCCCCCTGGGGTCGCTGGCCCTCGTTTGGGGACGGCAGAGAACCTGGGAGAGCCGTGAGGCGAGCAGGGAGGATTTTTGGGGGGTGAACGCTCAGGGCAAGGAGCCAGTTTGTCCCAGCTGGGGTCAGGGAGGGGTTTGCTCCTCAGCACAATGGGGGTGACAGAGGTGACACAGCTGGCGCTGCTGAGCACCCCTGTTGGGGGAATGCTGCTCCAAAGCTGGATTCACTGGTGGCATCTCCAAGTAATAGTAAGGAAGCATCATTTTTATTTTCTTTCAGAAACAACACCAAAAAGTCTTTGCTTTCAGAACAATTCTTTTTTTTTTCTAAATATGAGGAGAAGATCCCTCCCTCCAATCAGAGAGAGTGGGAGAAGGGTTCAGTGGATAGAGGCAGAAATGTTGTGTGCAGAGCTCTTCTCCCTCCGGTCAAGTGGAAGGCAGAGTTTGGGTGTCTGTCCCCGTGACAGCTCCAAAGCTGCCTCTGATA
Source organism: Donacobius atricapilla (assembly GCA_013397315.1). Taxonomy (NCBI): domain Eukaryota; kingdom Metazoa; phylum Chordata; class Aves; order Passeriformes; family Mimidae; genus Donacobius; species Donacobius atricapilla. The sequence continues at coordinate 33,690 of WBMY01014145.1, forward strand.
AATATGTTTATATGCCCCTTGCTGGTTTTTATCATAAATTATGTTGTTTTTCCTCTCCCTTTTGTTGTTCAAAACACTGCCCCAGGCATCATCACCCTTTATTCTCCTCCCAAGTGAAATAAAATGCAGTCATGCTGCAGATGTAACGCCACTCATGAAATGCTCAACAGAACAGAAATCCTTTTTTTCCTCTCTTTTTTCCCCCTTTTCTTCCAAAGAAGTGTGCTTCAGGATTACAGGAGCCAATGATTGAGGCAGTGATTTATTGGAGTGTTTTTAAATGAGCTGTGCCTTGGAATTCACTGCTGATGCCCCCCAAACTGGGGTGATTTTCAAACACTTGTCCAGTCAAGAGCTGTCTCTGACACTGAGCCAGGCACTTCAGAGAGGCACTAATTCACTTTATGCCCCTGCAGCATTTGCTGATGTTGATTTTGAAGTGCTTATGTCCCATCTAGAAAGAGAATTCCTTAAAGTTATTTTGGGATGGGATTTTTGGAGCCTATAAAAGCAAACCTGGAGTTAGTGAATGGAAGAAACCTCAATAGATGAAACCCTTCTTGGAAGAGTTAGAACTAATTCCCTTATTTCTTTGATTATTACTGAGTATTTTGCATTTTTACCTATTTTTTGTGGGAATCAATGTTTACAAGGGACTTCTTTATTGTGACATATGTCTTTGATTTGTTACCATCTCAGGGTAACAGGAAAATTGATCTGAAAACTGAGCTTATTAAAACAATGTCTCTTTTGCCCAGGGGCCAAGGGATGCAGAGAGTGATGAGAATGACAAAGGGGATAAGAAAAGCAAGGGCACGTTTGATGGAGATAAATTGGGAGATCTGAAGGAGGAGGGGGATGTGATGGATAAATCCAATGGTTTGCCTGTTCAGAACGGGATCGACGCCGATGTCAAAGACTTCAGGTATGTGCGTTGGTGGTTATTAATTAACCAGTTAATAATTAATCAGTGTTGGGGTCTAGCTCCTGCCATCAGCTCAGCCCCTCCAGGCTCTCACTCCATCTCCTGCAGTGCCAAGGTGGAGAGAATCAGAAGGGGAAAAGTGAGCACTGGTGGGCTGAGGTGGAAACATTTTAATGGGGAAAGGAAAAACTGGGCATGGAAGTGAAGCTGAGCCAGGAATTCATCCAAGGGAAGGTGCCAGCCAGCCCATTCCCAGGAAAGCTGGGCTCCACTGGGAGTCACTGGGGCAGCTCCCTGCCCAGGAAAGGCTCAGGGAGCTGGGGCTGCTCAGCCTGGAGAGGAGCGCCAGCTGAGCGGGGCCCTCAGCCCTGGGTGTTCCAGTGGGTCCCAGTCTGTCCCAGNTGTGGGCTGGGATATCACAGAATCCCAGAACGGGTTGGGTTGGAAAGGGCCTTAAAGGTCATCTCATCCCACCCCTGCCCTGGCAGGGACAGCTCCCAGTGCCCCAGGCTGCTCCCAGCCCCAGTGCCCAGCCTGACCTTGGGCACTGCCAGGGATGCAGGGGCAGCCACAGCTGCTCTGGGCACCCTGTGCCAGGGCCTCTCCACCCTCAGTGTGACAAACTCCCTCCTTTATCTGATCCAAATGATTTTATAAATTAATTATAAAATCTCTTTTATCAAATCCCTTGGATCAGTTGGGATCAGCTGTCCCCCCCAGCCCCTCCCTGGTGGGCTGAGGAGCAGAGCAGCCCCTGGCTCTGCCCAGCAATAACTGAGGCATCCCTGAGGAATCAGCCCAGTCTCAAAGCTGCACATGCACTTGTTGTTTTTGGAAAGATTTTTCCATGCTGTAGTGGAAGCTCCAGTGTCCCCAGGATGTTCTGAATGTTCGCAGGGAAGCACGAGGAGAAGGTGGGAACACCTGAGAGCTCAGGGCTCTGTGTGACCCCGGGTTATTTTCATGGCTATTTTTAATCCCGCTGTGTGGGATTCCTGTGGAAACCCCTATGGAAAGTGTTGGCTCTGCTCGTGTCCTGGTGCAAGTTACAGCTGGGGGTTTGGATTTGTTCCTTGCAGCTCTGCAGGGGTGAAAACCTCCTGAAATTGGGGCCCTTGATGTAATTGATACATTTGTGTTCCTTGCTCACTTATGTGGCTCCTGGTGGTCTGTAGCAGGACTGGAAAAGCCAAACAAATGGTAAAATAAAGTGTAAAAGCCAAACAAAGTGCTGGGAAATGAACATTCCTGGCTCTTCCATGGATATGAACTATTCCCATGGGGTCCAGTCCTTACTTTGTGTGAGCTGCCCATGGCAGGTACCTTAGAATGGTGTTAAGTGAGATTTGGTGCCAGAGCTTCACACAGTTTAAAATCACCAAATAACTCCACTAAATAGAATTATTTGAGGAGATTCTGACTTGTTACGGCTGACTCTCAATTAAGGAGAAAACAGAAACTGAATTTTTTTACATTTTTACTGTAACAGATGTTTTAGGCTGGGGACTGGGGGTTATGGGTTATTTTTTGTTTGTTTATAAAATACATCAATTTTTGTGGAGAATTAACTCAGGGAACAACTTCAGATCATGTTTTTTACTTATCCCCCCTTTTTTACACCACCTCCAGGCAATTCTGGTGGGTCTGAGGCTGGGCTGAAGATTCCCAGCTTTTATTTTTTTAATAGATCAATTTTTATGTAGAACTAACTTAAGGAACTATTTCAGACTATCTCTTTATTTTTTTTCTTGTCTTCTACAACACTTCCAGGCAGTTCTGGTGGGTCTGGGGGTGTGTTGCTGCTGTGATGCTGGAGGATTCCTGCTTTTATTTTCTGTTTATTTTTTAATATATCCATTTCTCAGTGTAATTCACTCGAGGAACTATTTCAGACCATCTTTTTTATTTTTTCCCCCTCTTCTACAACACCTCCAAGCAGTTCTGGTGGGTCTGGGGGTGTGATGTTGGAATGGATCATTCTTGCTTTTATTTTGTATTTTTTTAAACAAATCAATTTCTCCGTACAATTAACTTGGGCAACTATTTCAGACCATCTCTTTACTTTTCCCCCCCTCTTCTGCAGCACCTCCAAGGAGTTCTGGTGGGTGTGGAGGTGTGATGGAGCATTCCTGCTTTTAGCGTCTATTTTTTTAAACACGCTGATTTCTCTGTAGAGTTCATTTGGAGGACTGTTTCAGCCCGTGTCTTTGTTTCTCCCCCTGTACTGCGCCCCGTTCAGGCGGCTCTGCAGGCGGAGGTGTGGGGCTGGAGCGCCCCTGCCCTTTCTCCTGACTCCTTTCTCCCTCCCCGCGCAGCCGCACGCCCGGGAACTGCCAGAACTCGGCCAGCGAGGTGGATCTGCTGGGCCCCAACCAGAACGGCTCCGAGGGCCTGGCCCAGCTGGCCAGCACCAACGGGGCCAAGCCCGTGGAGGATTTCTCCAACATGGAATCGCAGAGCGTGCCCCTGGATCCCATGGAGCACGTGGGCATGGAGCCGCTGCAGTTCGATTATTCCGGCACGCAGGTCCCCGTGGACTCGGCTGCGGCCACCGTGGGGCTCTTCGACTACAATTCCCAGCAGCAGGTGAGGAGGCGAGCCCTGAGCCAGCCCCGAGCCAGCCCCGAGCCAGCCCCGTGCCTCCAGAGGAACCTCTGGGGTGGGAGGGCTCGGGGTCCTGTCCTGGGAAAAGGGTGGAGGAGCACTGGAGGTGTTCTCCTCATCATCTTCCCGCCCTGTGTGTCCTTCCTGGGGATCGGAGCAGATCTGCTTCCCGTGGCGCCTGGCAGCTGGGATAAACTGAATTCCCACAGCAATTCCTGCAGCAATTCCCACAGCACTGCCTTCTCTGGTCATCCTGGCTGTCTCGAAGAGCTGCCATTGAAAAAGAGCTTTAAAGTAGAAAATGTTAAAAAAAACCCCCAAACACCCGCCCTGGAGCCCGAGAAATGACTGAGAGCCAACACCTGCTCAGCCCAGGTGTGAGCCCTGCACTGGGCTTTGCTGAGCCCTACATTGAGTTTTGTTAAACCCCAAGTTGGGCCCTCCTGGTCCCCACATTTGACCCTACTGAGCCCCACATTGGGCCCTGCTGAGCTCCACACTGGGCCCTGCTGAGCCCCACACTGGGCCCTGCTGAGCCCCACACTGGCTTTGCTGAGCCCCACACTCAGCTTTGCTGAGCCCCACACTCGCTTTGCTGAACCCCACACTCAGCTTTGCTGAGCCCCACATCCCCTTTGCTGAGCCCCACATCCCCTTTGCTGAACCCCACACTCAGCTTTGCTGCCCCAGCCAGAGCAGCCTGAGGCAGTTACAAGTTCAAACCTCCTTCTCCCCGAGCCTGGTTCAAAGCCTGAGGGCAGAGTCCACCACTCCAGGCCTTTATCGGAGCCTGGCTTAGGTTTGTTTGACCTTTCTCCCACACAAGGCCAGACTCCCTGATCCAGAGCCTCCCTTGGCTCCTGCTGAATGCTGGGCCTGGCTCCAGCAATCGACTCCTGCTCTGCTCCTGTTCTTGCTCGTTTGGGTAATGATTGTAAACTTTATTGCTCTCCCTTTGCAAGTCTGATACCCCTCAAAGAAGAAGGGAATCCTTTGTTGTAGCTGATTGCAGGGATATATAACTCTCCCTGCCTTCCCTAAAATATCTGATTTTTTTAGCAGAAGAGCCTCTGGCACTGTGGAGTGAGGGAAAGCATTGCCAAGTTTGCGCTGAGTTATCACAGTCTTAAAAGCAATGTAAATATCTGTGTTGGAGCTCAATTGGCTGCTCTGTTCTACAGCATCTTTGGGAGCCACGACAGTTAATGATGGAAAATTTAATGATTAAATTAAATAGCTGCTGCAGAGTTCAAAAAGGAAAAAAACCCAGATAGTTCCAAGTCTTTGTCTTGCTCTGGTGTAAGGCCTAGGATGCCAGAATTACTTTTAAACCAGGAAAGTTGTGTGTATTTTAAAACATTAATGCTCCACAAATGAGCTGCTTCTGGAGAAGCATTAGAGATGGGACTGGAACGGCAGGAGTGGGAAGCCTGGAATTTGTGTTTTGTCAGGATTTTCTATTTAAGTGAAGGCTCATTTACAAGTTCGACGAGTTTTTATTTGTTTCTTTCAGCCTTTAAAAATTAAGATTGCAAATTTGGCACGTCTGGCACCTCACTAGTGGAAATAAACCCTCCCAAAGGAAGGCAGAGCAGGGAAGGGTCCCTGTTCTGGGAGCAATGCAGATTTCTGGCTGGGTTTGGATATTTTATTTCATATGAAGTGGATGGGCACTGTCCATGATGTCACCTCCGTGTCATCAACTGTCTGAGAATCACAGAATTGCTGAGGTTGGAAAAGATCTCTGAGGTCATCGAGTCCCAGCTGTGCCTGATGCCCACCTCGTCCCCAGCCCAGAGCCCCGAGTGCCACATCCAGGAATTCCTTGGGCACCTCCAGGGATGGGCACCCCAAACCTCCCTGGGCAGTTCCAAGCCCTGAGCGCCCTTTCCATGGGGAAATTCCTGCTGCTGCCCACCCTGAGCCTGCCCTGGCCCAGCCTGAGGCCGTTCCCTCTCCTCCTGTCCCTGTTCCCTGGGAGCAGAGCCCGACCCCCCGGCTGTCCCCTCCTGGCAGGGAGTTGTGCAGAGCCACAAGGGCCTCCTGAGCCTCCTTTTCTCCAGGCTGAGCCCCTTTCCAGCTCCCTCGGCTCCTCCTGGGGCTCCAGACCCTCCTGAACTCCATTTCTCTGTTGTGAAGCCCAAATCCCCTCTGATCTCTCCCTGATTTGGAGGAGCAGTGGGGACGCAGCTGCTGCCCCTCAGTCCCCCCCAGGCCCTGTTGGGCTGGCAGACAAGANCCAAAGGAAGGCAGAGCAGGGAAGGGTCCCTGTTCTGGGAGCAATGCAGATTTCTGGCTGGGTTTGGATATTTTATTTCATATGAAGTGGATGGGCACTGTCCTTGTGGAGCTGATGTCACCTCTGTGTCATCAACTGTCCGAGAATCACAGAATTGCTGAGGTTGGAAAAGATCTCTGAGGTCACTCAGTCCCAGCTGTGCCCGATCCCCACCTTGTCCCCAGCCCAGAGCCCCGAGCGCCACATCCAGGAATTCCTTGGGCACCTCCAGGGATGGGCACTCCAAACCTCCCTGGGCAGTTCCAAGCCCTGAGCGCCCTTTCCATGGGGAAATTCCTGCTGCTGCCCACCCTGAGCCTGCCCTGGCCCAGCCTGAGGCCGTTCCCTCTCCTCCTGTCCCTGTTCCCTGGGAGCAGAGCCCGACCCCCCGGCTGTCCCCTCCTGGCAGGGAGTTGTGCAGAGCCACAAGGGCCTCCTGAGCCTCCTTTTCTCCAGGCTGAGCCCCTTTCCAGCTCCCTCGGCTCCTCCTGGGGCTCCAGACCCTCCTGAACTCCATTTCTCTGTTGTGAAGCCCAAATCCCCTCTGATCTCTCCCTGATTTGGAGGAGCAGTGGGGACGCAGCTGCTGCCCCTCAGTCCCCCCCAGGCCCTGTTGGGCTGGCAGACAAGATCTGTTATTTTCAATTTTCACCGTTGTTGCAGCTTCCACCTGCAGTGAAAGCAAACAGGAGCCTTTTGTCAGCCTGAGGTGCTGTAGTAAAGATGAGGAATCATTCCCCATCCAAATGTGCCCTCTCAGGGCAGGTTTGTGTAAATCCAGGGCTCTTGGCTCACACTTGTGCCCATTTCTTTAATTCCTGATCCCCAAAGCCAGGGGTTCTTGCTGCCCACTGCCACTCTCAGCCTGGAGGAAAGGAATATCTGACTTTTGCCATTCTGCTGTCAGCTGGAAATGTGTCCTGAGCAGGGGATCTCATCCCTAAAAGTGCCTTTTGGGGTTGTGGGGAAGCATCCCATCCTGGAAGGGATTGCAGGCAAGCACAGCTGAAGGCAGTATGGGGATGGGGAAGGTTTTACCCGCTGTGATCTGATTAGAGATGTCAGACGTTGATATTGCAGAAGAAACTGGCTAAGGGAAATCTGATCTTCCAGCATTCCCAGAACTGTGGGGTTCTGCTTCCTTGGAATTCCCTCAGTGAGCTCCTCCACGTGCTGGAAATCATCCTTCATTGGCCTGCACATGGAACAGCCTCACTGAAATGCTGGATGAGCTCCCTGAACTCCTCCAGAACCGTGTCAGGGCTTTGTAGCATTTCACTCCAGGTGTATTTTCCAACAGCCTGAAGTGCTCCAGGTGTACTTTTCTGATACCTTTGTAAATTCAGGTGAATATTCCTGTTGCAGAGATTCCTTGTCCTTGTTCCACTCCCTCAATCCCGCCTTTTAACGCTGATCTGTAGGTTTGGACTGTGGGGCTGTGCTGTCAGCAGATGGAGACAGCAGCGAGGCTTTAATAACTCCTCCTAAATACGTTGAGTTGATGATTCCCAGGGCTCCTGTGGCTTATCTGGCTGAGCAAAGCCTGCAGTTGGGATGGTTTTTCTTGGCTCTGCCTCCTTGGACAGGCTACAGGATGAAATCTGCAGCTGCAGGGTTGGAGCTGGGCTGAGTTTTCTTCTGAGGGAGCTGAGCAAGGCTGTGAATTAAAGCAGGGAGAGGTGACAGAATCCTGGAATGGTTTGGGTGGGAAAGGACTTTAAAACTCATCCAATTCCAACCCCTGCCATGGACAGGGACACCTTCCCCTGTCCTAGGCTGCTCCAACCTGGCCTTGGGCACTGCCAGGGATGCAGGGGCAGCCACAGCTGCTCTGAGAATTCAGCCCAGCCCCTCCCCATCCTCCCAGGGAACAATTCCTGCTCAATATCCCACCTAAAGCCCTCCTCTCTTAGTTTGAGGCCATTCACTCTTGTCCTGTACTGTAAAAAGTCCCTCTCCAGCTTCCTTGCAGACCTTTTAGGTCAAATTTTGCAGGGACCAGCTGTGCCCCCAGAGCAGGCAGACAACACAGAGAGCCAAGAGCAGCAGGTGAAATATTGATGGTGAAATACTGAGGCTCTGAGTAGGTGTGGATTCCTTTTTCCCAGTTTTTCCGATTCCCAGATGGATCATTGAGTTGCATTTGGGAGGTATGGAAGTTCTCACATGTGTAAACTGAGCACAAGAAGTGATTTTAGGGAGATAAATGCTTTTTGTGCCATCAAGACAAGGAAATAATAACCCAGCCATTTCCTCTCCGCTTCACTGTCTCAGAATCCACATCAGCAGGCTGGAAAAGCAGATCCAGGGATGCAAAAGCATGTGGAAACACAAGGGTTTGCTGAAATTTTGCAGGTGAAGAAAACTAAAAAGCTAAAATTGCTGAACTAGTAAGAAAGCAGATGCAAACCCGAGGATGTTCCAGAGGAATCCACATTTCAGGAAGCAGTTTAGGGGATTTATCTGATTTTTTTTCCCATATTTGCTGGTCAAGTGAGATGTTGCTGGCCACTCCCACAGAGCCACTATCCCTCATTCCATGTTCTGCAGCTGCTGTTTCCCATGATCTTGTTTTTTTGCACTCAGGGATGTCAGTGGAGCTTTGCCCCAGGTCCTGGTGCCGGGTGGCGCCTGAACAGAGCTGCCACCCGGCTTTGTGTGACCGCAGATGGCACCCGAGAACAGCAAAGTGGGCAAGAAAAGCAGGTGTGCTGTGCACCCAGACTGCTCAGGGCGCTTTATGGCCCAGGGAGGCAATAAAGGAGCTGCAGAGCTGAGGTTTTCCTCCACAAGGAACGTTCTGATACCCGCTGGGTGTTTGTGGGAGCCCCGACGTCCTGAGGGATGAGCAAACAAAGCTGTTGGGAGGGCGGGGGTCTGGCACACAGCAGGTTAATTCTGCCTCCCCTCAGTGCTGCATTTCCGCCTCATAAACCCCGTGCTGAGCCCTCAGATGTGTTTTCTCCACCTGAACTTGTAAAAAGACAAAAATAAAGGTGGATTTTCTCACACAGCTTTGCTCACCCTGCTCTCAGGAGAACCAACTCCAATTTTGGCCTTAAAAAAAAACAACCCAGTTGAGTTGTCTTGATGTTTCTGGGCTGCTTCTTGATGGTTGTGGGTTTCTGCCAAAGATTTGGGCAGAATTATTGCTGCTTCTGCCAGCAGTTCACTTGTCTGGAAGGAGGGCAGGATAATAGGTGTGGAAATCGTGGGCATTTGGGCATCCAAGTCTTTTCTGAGGGAGTGGAAGGAGAAAACACTGCTCACAGTGGTTTGTGAAGTCATTCCCACCTTGGAGATGATCCCTGGAAGTGAGTGGGGATGGACATGCTGGATAATTTCAGAGGAGATATTTAGCTGATGTGTCCTTAAATGTTTTAATTAGAGCTGAAAGTGGTGAATTCAGGGATTTCCTTTAGGGAGAGGCAAAAGAA
>WBMY01014146.1:9014-20806 GCA_013397315.1 Donacobius atricapilla
CATATTAATTTTACAGATTTTTACTTTTAGCAATTGCTTTTGACTGAAAATATTTGAATCTTATATTCTATCTCTTTTCTTCTGGTTGCTTTAATTAGGAAAAAAAAAAAGAAGAAATTAGTCTACCACTGTCATGACTTTGGCTGTATGTGTTTTGTTAAATTAAACAGTTGTCATAACATTCTCCTGGTCACTAGGTCACTTTTAGCAGTCGTTGATATGATTTACAAAAAACCACTTTTTTGAATAACTTTCAGGCATGATTCAGGAAAGAGCATAAGGCAGGGACATTTCCAACAGAAAAACGGAAGTCACATGGTTTGAAAAGCCACTGCAATAAGGTGGCATCATAAATGTGCAGAAATATGGCAGAATTAGGGTGGGTTTTACCTACTAGAGAAAATCTGGTGAGAATATTCTTTGTGACAATGAGAACATTTATTTTTAATGATCACAATTTTCATCTCTGACCATCACTTCTTCCCTTGATTTCCTATTGGTAAAAATCCTGATGTGTCCCAACAAATGCACTATATTCTCCTTTCTAAGTATGTTTCTTACATACTGTCATTTCAATTTTTAATATATTTTTGAAGTGGGCCTATGACCTGGAGGATTCTGATGTCAAGCACATTCACAAATGCCCTTTTTTTCTGGCTGACACTTTTATTTTCAGCAAAAGTATTGTTTGCTCTGTCTTCCAGAATGGATGGTAAGGGTAAATTTGAAGAGTGGGATTTGAACGGCTGGAGTGATAAAACAATTACATCCTTAAAGCCCTATTATACTTTCATCATAAGATTAAATTTTCATTAATTATGTAAATTTTATATTGGGCATGTATGTTACACGTCAGTCACATTTCTATGATTTTAATACACAGAGTTACAGTATTATATACTATGATATACATTTAGTTTACAGCTATATTTCTAATGCAACATTTCTAATGCAGTATCCTTTTATCTATGGCACTTTTGAATGATTTGAAAGTTCTTGAAATTAATGGGAAAATGCAGTAATCCTGCTGATCAGATCTCTTTCCAAACCAGAGGAAATTTCTCCAGTAGACAAAGAATAAACTTTGCCTACCATCTGTAATGCAAATGCTATAACAAGGAGTCTTTTGTTCACTTGGAGTGTCTGTTATGATAAGTGATCATTATTTGCACAGATCATTTAAGATCTATGCTAAAATTTAAATTTCTTGCTCCCAAAGCACATACAAATCCAATTTGAAAGAAAAGTGCCGAAATGACGAATCCACGTGCAAAGAAAGACTATTTGGATTCTGCGTTTGTTCTCCAGTTTAAACAACTCAGCTTGATTAGCTGGTAAAATATTAGTTATGCTAGATTATAGGAACTGAATTCTGCTTTGCTAATTAAGAGATTCAATTAGGAAGATCTGTTCAGCTGTAGGTTGCAGATATGTGTTATTTTCAGGGAGACACATGTTAAATGTCAAAGAATTCTGAATTAAATTTTGTTGAATTGCCAGTATCCATATTTAACATCTTTGTTAAGTTAAACAATTTCCTATAGGTGTTTCTACTGAAATACAGAACCATAAGAAAGAAGAAAATTATCTTTCTTCCTTTAAGGGCAAGTTGATGCTTTGTTAGATTTTGTTATATGGGTAAAATAACTATTTATGAATTAAAACAAATCAGCCCATCAAAAACAGTCCCCTCTGCCCTTACAAAATATATTCTAAAAGGACAAAATATATGTTATCTTTGGGGCAGGCTTTCAGTTTTCTTACCTCAGTTGAATTTTGTTTTAAGAAAGGAGAATCAGCAGTAGGTAAGTGTTGGCAAAACTCTGAACTCTCTGAAGGCCAGAAGTGAGTTCTTGACAGAACAAAATGAAACATAGGAGGGAAGAACACAAAGTATGATGTCAAGTACATCTTAGTATATGCAGGCCACACCTTCCCTCCTTTGAAGTCATCTCTTTCTCAAACACTTTTTCTTACAAGAATTAGGTCAATAGCTGAATTGTGAATTTTGAAGTTTTGAAGTAAAAAGCTGGTGGAAAAGTAGAAAAAATATGATAGATTAGAATTCTGGTTGTGAAACTCCTACCCATGATTTTGACTGCTACAGATGTAATTCTTTCAAGTCTCTGAGTCACATTTACGAGTAAGTCAACTAAAAAGTTTCTTTGATTTTAGTGTTATTGTTTATAAATTATGACATCTCCAGAGCTCCTGAAGCAGAGCTGTTTTGTTGAATGAATAGAAATATTTTTAGGGGGACTTACAGATGAAAAATCCCCTACTAAATAGATGTATAAAATATGTTCTCATAATGCTGGAACCAACAATTACTTTCTCTTAAATTCCATCTGAAATTTAAAAGATCCAAAATTACATATATATTTTAAATTTTTTTCTTTTTTAAAAACTATTTGCACACTGTCTCAGTTCAGCAGCTGGTGCAGCTACAGAGAAATGTAGTCTTTTACAACTCCAAGTCCAAACATAAACAGGAATTAGATAAATGTCTTGATCTGAAAGACAGGTTACTGTCAAGGAAGGCAGGAACCTCCCTTGGAATGGAAAATATGACCTCCCCCCTCTGAATTATTATAACTTTGAAAGTAACAGTTCTTTACTAGTATGAATGTGTATAACAAGGCAAACAAACAGCAACAATGGCAAAAAAAACAAATGAAAAAATAAACCAGAAAACTCAATAAAATCTCTTCCTGCTCTGTCAGGCCCTTTCCCCTCGGTGCAGTTCCGCTCACGGCCGGCAGGGGCTCTGCGGGCCCTTTCCCCTCGGTGCAGTTCCGCTCACGGCCAGCAGGGGCGCTGCAGGAGACAGAACCCCACCGTGGTGATGAGTTCTCTCCACGGTGACTACAGCCTCCTTCGCCCTCCGAATACTGAGCACAAGAAAGCAAGGTGCTGCCCCAGCACTTTTTCCTGGACCCAATTCTTGCTGTCTTGCTGCCCCTGTGAGAGAAAACCTCAGATTAAGAGTGAAGCCCAGTGCCCTCCTCCCCTGAGTGTGGCAACTTCTTTTGTCTCCCTTAAGTACCTCGTCATTATTTTCTCATAGCAATATGTGGGAGAAAACTCCCTAAGTGAAAGAAACAAAAGGAAGGGTCCTAAACCCCAACAAGAAGTATTAATGATACCCCGGGAATAATATTTCTACTCTGGAAGTTCAAGAAGAATAATCAGAAAAGCATTTCTTGATACTAATATGTTGCCTACTCTCAGAATATTAGAGTGAAGTTTTATTATCTTGACTGGACAACTGGCTTCTACAAGATCCATGATTTAGAGTCTGTTATAAAAGGGAAAAAAGGAAAGGGGAGAAAAAGATGGAAAAAGAAAGTTCAGGCTTTTAAAAGCCAAACCAGGGGCATAAATCAGGAGTTTACAATGGAAAAATAATTTCAAAAACTGTTTAGTTCCAGCTCACTTAAGAACAGCTTGTTGATAATTAAAATGTTTCTGGGGAATGTTTTAAAGTACAGAGATTTATTATTTTAATGCTAACAAGTTTTCAATGAATCAGGAAATTTTTCTACAATACAGTATCAGTACAGATTATACAGGGCAAAGGAAGCTGATTGGAATGTAGTTCTATTCCATAAGTGTGACTGTTTTGACTTTTTACATTTGAAACTAATGCTAACTCTCATTAGGTTGCTGCCTTTCAAACCAGGTTTTACAGGTTGGAGAAAGGCCACTTGTCCCGGTTTTGCTGTACAAAAATGTTCTGTTAATTAGACTTCATTGTTAGGTTGACTGTTTCCTCAGTCCAATGAATTTTATTCCTATACTATACCAAAATGTGTAGAAATGCTGAAACAATATTCCCCCTTAAAAAATGAACTCAGTGTTGTATACAGTGCTAATATTAGCAAATTATTTCCATACTTTCTTGTCCTATGTCATTTATTTATGATTTATTTTGCTTATGTCATCCTTTTTCAGAGAACACTCTTTTGATCAGTATATCATGATTTGATATAGTCTGTGTCCTTCAAATTACAGAAAAATCCCCAGGAGAATTGGCACACTAAGGATTCATGTCAGAGAAGTCACAAATATCCCTCAGTGAAGTTATTTCAGTACTAAATAAACTCCTTCTACTCAGTAGAGATTCTACCAGGTGTAACTTGGAAGATAGGAAAAAAAAGGAGAAAAGAAGAAAAGATAGAAGATTTGCAAATAGAAGTATTGTCTTGGAACAAAATCTAATCTATTTACACACATCAAGTGAAGAAGTCTATGAGTTAATATTCTAATATTATTCTCAGTGCTATTAAAGTTAGGAAGAAGAAAATACATAAAGAAAGATATACTGGAAATAGATAAACTCTGGAGTAGTCCATGCAGATAAATAGTGCTTGAAAATGGATAGATAAGACCAAGTTTGTAAAATTGTCTGTGAAAATTACACAACAAACTTATTTGACTGGTGAATAACAGAATTTTCATATACTGATGGCTACAAACTTTTTAGCAAGGAATATAAATTATACTGATGGAAAGCTAATCAGTTGTTCTAATAGGGAAAAGCATAACTTGTATTTTGTTATGGTGAAATGAAATTATATTTACAGACATATTGGAAATTTAAGAAAATCATCTAAATGTTAAATTTTCCAAAGATGATAGCATTAAGCTTCTGTAGCCCAATGCTTAATTAAGCAAAGAGCAGATTGATTGGCACAGAAAAAAAACCCCAAACTGGTAAATTGTCTTTGCTCTTTGCATAGACTTTCATACATTTGATAAATTTATTTTTATGATTTTAGATGGCAGAGACTCATTTTCATTAAATTTGTTTACCATAATTATGGAAGGACTGTCACAATAACCATTAAGTTTGATACATTTGTGTGTGTTCCTACTTCTCTCTGCCTCCCAGAATTCTCATTCCAGCCATGAGTGCTGGTGTTCCTTAGTTGTACATCTGGTACAGTGTTTCTGACAGCAACATCACTCCACAGGGACTGAACGTGCCATCTGTATGACACACTCAGTATCTAATGGTTTAAGAGCTAGAGACACATAAGTGTCTGAAAAAGTACATTTTCCTGGTTGCTATGATTTTGGTCTCTAATGTACATTTTACCAACAAAGTATTTATTGCACAATGTTGCAGCTCTCTGCTCCTGTATTTTTAAGTATGTGAAAGGAGGAGTGGACTTTAGCATCCAGTATGTCCTTGTTATATTTAGCTGAAGGCAAAAGTAAAGAAGAGGGAGGTTAAAAACCCCTCACAAAACAGGACCACAAGAGGTAATAATCTTCCCAGCAGAAGAGCTGATTCTAATAGAAATGTAAAGTGAAATCATTTTGTGAAAGGAAGAGTGAACAAACAGATGTTTAGCACTGTCTATAAAACATGTAAGTGTTGCCCTAAGCTACAGTAGTTAAAGGGATGAGCCAACATTTCCCAAATAAAAAACATTAGATTCCTAATGGAAGTCACAATAAAATATGCTTTTTGAGACATTTCTTATGCCTAAAATCAAGACTTATGTAAGATTTTTGCACTTGCTTGAACTTCATTGTGATTATGAAGTACTGAAGATGTAGAGAAACATAAATCAATCTGAGCCTGGTGAAACTGCATGGAAAAGATATTCTGCATAAATCTAACTCCTTTTTTTTTTTTAATAAGAAAAGGAGAAAACATCATTTATGAGGTTCTAGCCTTAAAAAGGGGAAACCACTTGAATTCTAAGCCAAAAAGAAAAGTGTTCCTGGAAGGTAGAAACCTTTCAGATGGCCTTTCTGGTGTTTTGCTTATTTTTCCTCTCTTAAACTGCCACTGTTCATGAAGAACCAGTTTTTATTCATTGTTTGCATTAAAGTTTATAGATACATACTTGCTCTGGAAAAATGCTTAAAGTGCCCATCATTTTTCTTAATATTCAAGATGAAGACTCCTAGTTAGAAATGCAGTTTGAATAGCAGTAGAAGCAGCAGCAGTCTTGGGCTATTTCATTTTTCTAATGACCCTGCCTGTGGCTTTTTTTGCTTCTTCAGCCTTTATAGGCAATAAACCAAGGACCACTTCTTTTAAAAATGGATGGCTCATATGGTCTTGACTTTGTTCCATGGAGAGCAAAAAATATGGAACTGAGAAATTTCTCTAAAAACAGGTAGTGAAAAAGTTGCTTCTGTGATAATTCTGTAGCTAATATTATTATTATTATTTCCCAGGTATTCATAAAGTATGAAGAACAGTAAAAGAAAACTATAATTGAGACATTCAATGCCAAAATTGTCAGTCCAGGTTTTAATTATTGTAACTCAGCGTAGCATTTAAGACTTTTAGAGCTTATCCTAGATTTTTTCCAGAGATAAATCTATTTAGGGGATTACATACTGCAACGCTTGTATAGGGAAACTAATTCAAATATTAGTGCTGATGAAAGATTTGTATTAAAATTTGGCATTAGCAAAACAATTGTAATTACTCTTTGTCTAGTTAATTTGTTTTGTTTTTCAACTTTTATATCAGATCACTTTTGCTCCTTGGTATATTTACTCTGTGGTGTAGCGATGAAATGGATTTTGAAAATCAATGAGTGATTCTGAGTACCATGCTCTTTTTGGCAACACAATTTAACATGTCATGAAGGCAGAAGTAATTTGGTGTTCAATGTTCAATCTGCCATAAAAGGCTTATTTAAAGCTTATTAAACACCTGAAAACAAAAGCAAACAAATCAAATTTAAGCACGCTTTTTTCTTGGTTTTGCATGTACTTAGAAAACATTGAGTTCACCACAACATCTACTAGAAACAAAATCATAACTAATAATAAGAACAGTTTATTTTTTCTTTCTTTAGGAGAGACCTTATAAAGGTGAGTGCTTGACAGGGAAATGTACATGTGATAAACTGTTAGATTAGTTTCTTCAGAGGCAAACATTCATGTTGATGCTGTGATCCTAACTTCTTTCTTCCTGCCCCTCTTCTTTTCTCCAAAATGAAGGACAAATGTATTGCACTGGTGTGGGGAGTAAATCATTCCTATTTGGAATGAGCTTATGTTCTCATTAGAAGTTTATTGTTGCTCTCCTATGTCATTTGCACTTGTGCTGTCATCCAAAGCAACGGGAGACATAGAGGTGTAACTGTTACCAGAGAAATGATATTACTGTATTGGCTGAGGAAAGATAGAACTGTTCATTCACCATTTTAATGTGAAGGACAAACTAGAAGTCATGGTCTAGTTGCCTTTCTATTTCATATACAAAGTGTCAGCGTGTCGTAGAGCTTTTTGCAAATGTAGAAAGGCTGGCTTTTGTAATGTCAGGAGTAGAAGGAAAATTGCTTACCTTGTATTTTGATGAGGTTAATATTAGCATGAACGCATTTTGATTGGTCTGGAATAGAATAAAACATGAGGTTATCCAACTAGATTATTTTTTTTTGTGTAAGCGTTCCAATGCAGGACAGCCAGTAGCAAAGAAATGACAGAAACATGTCAAAGCCACAGAATAAATTGCTTCTGATCCTCAACATCATCTCAGAATCTAAAAAAAGCCTTATCTTCAAAAACAACCAGCATGAATTTTGAAGCAGAAGTATTGCTCAATATTTATCACAGCTAATGATCACTGTACGGCATTCTTCAGTACAGCAGGTGGCTTGGTACTGACTGAGTTGGTTACACACCAGAAGCCACACAGAGCTGACACTGCTTGCCAGACCTGGGAGAGGTACCTTTTGGTGCAATGCTGTCATGTTGAAGGTAAACAGCCCCGGGGCTTGATTTGGCTCTGGTCACTGGCAGTATAGTTTTCTAGATACGTAGTTCTGGTGTGAGCTGTGTCAGCTCTGATTTGATACTGTGCCACTGTGCCATAGGCACACCAAAGGAAATACAAAAGCTGAAAAATGTCAGGAAAAAAAAAAAAAATCAAGGTCTTTGGAGGTTGATTCCAGCCATACTGACTCACCTGGTAAGTGTGTGTTGACTTCCTCCAGGAAAACAAGCTTAGAATATTTTCTGTCAGTGACCTGTGTGCAACAGAGTATTTGTTAAGTAAGTATTTGTTGTGCCCTGTTTTTATGCCCTTAGTTTATGTTGTAGAGAAGATCATAGCAAATTCTAAATTCTGTTTCTATGATTGTATTTTAGGTGTGGCTTCTAGAGGTTGGATGTTGAAGAGAGAGGAAGATTCCACTACAAGATTACGGTCACTGTAGCCAACCCACAGAGTGGATTACTGCCCTAAAAGGAAGAGTAATGCATCTCAGGTATCTGTTACCTAAAATGTAACTTCTCATTGCTTATGGGACATATGGGACGTGACAGAGAAGTGGACTCCACATGACTATGTAAAACGAACAACAAACAATAATTTGGTTGCTGCTAAACATGTCCTAATCCATACTGACCCTACTCTTTCAGTGATGCATCTTTTTATGTCATTTTACCAATCTGTCACAAAACTGAAAAACTTCTTTATAAAATAATTTCACCACTTCTTCCTATCTCCTCTGTTTTCTGGGGTCTGTTGAAATAATTAGTAGACTTGCAGAAAGCTTTTCCTTCATGTTGCTTGAAAATGGCACCCCAGGTCTTTGTGTTTGGTTAATGAAAAACTCTTCTAAAGGCATTTGATGTTTAGGACTCGAGTATCATTACAAATCTTTCTGAAAATAGTATTCCTGTTAGAAGCTTCCTCATTGTGTTCAGAAACCACTGACTTACTAGGTATCTAGCATCAACTTACATATTGTATGTATCATAAGCATAAAGCAATGCTATAGAGAGAAACTAAAAAGAATAGTCTAGGTGGAAGTTAAAAGGGTGAATAAGAAAAAAAATCTGTACATTTATTCTTTGATTTCAGTATTTAATTGGGCTTATCTTGCTGTATCTGAACGTTGGTATTTTTGGTTCTCTTTCTGAGTTAAAAAACATATCAGAGTATTTAATTTATTGCATTTTAGCAAGTTGATTATGAATGTCTACAAATTTGACTCCTATGTGCAATGAAATTAATCTCAAAACTCTTGTGCAGGATTGTTGTCATATATGTGAGTGTATTGGTTTAGCATAAATGGTAAGAAAAACCAATTGTTAATCCATTTTGGAACTAACAGCTAAGCTGGCCAATCAGGTAAAAGGTGTACACCCTCTGGGACACCGCTTAAAAACAGGAATCTTGGGAGACCCGCCCTCTTTCCGCGGACCCCTGCCATGAGGTAATATCGCGGCCGGGCTGGGAGGGCCCCGGGCCCAGGGGCCGGCTGGCCCCGGGAGGCCCCGGGAGTCCCCGGGAGCCGCGGCCGGGCCGAGGGGCCGAGATCAGGGCCAGCCCTCCGGATAGCCGGGCGATCTAGAGCATCTAAGCTCGGCGGACGCCGCAGAGAGAGGGAGAGATGGCCCCGGCTCCTTCCCCAGCCCCCGGGTCCCCGGAGAGCAGCACCGAGCCCAGGCTGAGTTAAAAACGCACCCCATAAGACCGAGGGGTGGAAAAGGAAAAAAAGACTCAGGCTCCTTTTTTGAGCTGCTTTTTACATCTCGCGGATCTGCCGCTTTCGGAGTTGCCGCGGCTGCGGCTGAGACCACGTGGCGTGTACAAGCCCGGGCAAGTTCCTGAACATTAACTCTTTCTTAACACCGACTGAGACTGTTTCAAACTCTACCCCTCCTCAAAGAGAGAAGAAAGGCTAAATCGGAGGCATGCAAAGGGATTATATGAAGATATCAAAGTCAGTAAAGAAAGGATGACTTTTTGAGTGGGAAAGATGACAAGTTGCCTTAGTTTGGGGCTTTAAATCTCCTTAATTCATGGTAACAGACTATAATTCTTCCTTTTTTGCTGGATTAAAAAAAACCGGGGAGGTGCGTTTTCCAGATTCAAGCAAGGATGTCTGATTTTTACTGAGTGGACATTTGAGTTAGAAACTATAATATTTGAAGTTTTCTGAAATGGATGTTGAAGTAGAAATTGATGCAGTGATCCTATTGAGATGTCTTGGAACCTCGTCACCAGTAAAGAATAAGAAGTCCTTTATTGTGAAGCTGTGCATCTTTAAAAGGTGAAACCCCGTGCTTTAAAATCCACAAGCCCTTATGTAGTCATATAAAAAGCTACATTTTGGGAGGCTCACATGATGCAGTGTCGGGCGGGCTGCATTAGTGGAGCTGGAAGTCACAAACAGACTGTGTCTCTTGTGGAAAGTTACCAGAAGAATCAGGAGGGACTTGTCTCTCTCAAAAGACTGAATGAAAGACTATTTTATTAAGTGATGCTGACTTAAGAGGTCTGATGTTTTGTCCCTTTGCATTGTTTTTTTCGTGGAAAAGTAGATTGTTGCTAGGGAGGAAGAGGGGTTGTTTTTGAGAGGGTTTCGTAGTTGGTTTTTGTTTGTTTACCTTTACTGTATGTTAATAAATCTAACTGTTTCTATTTTTGAACTGAACCGGTTTTTGCGTCTTTCTTTTAATCCTATTCCACTAAAATGAAAATTAGGCGAATGTGATAACCATTACATAATTTTTGGTGTTTCCGCCCGGTTGTTGAATTTTAACCCATTACAGAGTGAACAGCAGAAAGTTTTCAAAATTAAGCCTTTGTGTGATTGTAATGTTTGGCCTGCTCTCTACCTCAAAACGGCAGATCTTGAGGGACAAAATATTGACTATCAGTGGTTTGAGATTCAATCCATTAAAATTGAAATTAAAAAAGAGACTTAATGTGAGTGGGAAAATAGTTTGATCTCTAAGTTCAGCCTAGAACTATGTGTTGTTATATTTGCAAAATCTTATTTAGGGATGGTGTTTTCTTGGTTTGTTTTTTCTTTCCCTATGATCACAATGAGACTATGGAAAAACACTGACTGTGCAAATTGCTGGCAGTATATTAAGAATGAATTTGATTCTTCTCAATCTGTGTTCATGAGATTTTCTTCTTGTCTTCTCAACATGTAAGGGAAACAGATAAAATTTCAAACACCATTTCATATATAAACCAGTGTCTACATTTGAGTTTAATGCTTACCCTAAAATGCTCTACCAATACTGACAGCAGAAATTGAATGAAACTGATTTTTCTAGAATTAATGCCAATCAGTGTGCCTCTGTAAATATATATACCAGCAGTTGATAGTGATTCTGCATATATATCTGTGAAAATGAGTGTGTCATTATTTATGTTACCTTGTTTTGAAAATTGCCTTCCACTGTTTTACCAGGAGAAAATGGCTCACAACCAGCATGTTCTGTGTCAGTTGCTGAAGGCCTTGTGGTATGTCTCCTTAACCTTACTGCCTATTAAGCTGGTAGGAGAAAATTTAACCCCAGACTGAACCCCTATGGGTGGCTCCTCCATTAGAGAGGGGGTAAAAGTTTTGAGCAAGAGTGGCTAATGTGTATCTTAGAAAGAAATAAGTCAACTCCAAGGAATTTGTATGACGGCTAGAGACAAAATATCTGCCCCTTGCTGGTAACTTTACCTGGTTAATATTGTAAGATTGTAGGTGCTTAACATCCAGCATCCCAGACAGGCCAGAAGAGAGTACAGTGTGCTCCTGAGAACAGCTCAGTTAGTTATTCCTGAGAAAACACTTCTTCCAAGCTCCAGGAGTGGTCACTTTAAAAAGGCCTTCTAGAGCTTTGATAAAAGAAAGTGAATTAGATAGTGGACCTGTCACTGTATTTCAACGAATTTTCCATTTAGCGGGGATAATGGGGATAATTGAAGCACTGCAATTCATTTTTCATGAGGAAAAGTCTAGGGCACATGAAAAGCTGCAGTCATGTTCTAATAAAGACAGTTATCATATAATTTC
>WBMY01014147.1:1217-6217 GCA_013397315.1 Donacobius atricapilla
GGGCAGTCTGTCAGGGGATCCCACTGAGTAGGTTCCCAAAGGACTCTAAGTCTGCTTGCCTAAAGTTCAAGAGCTGGACTTTTGGTCCTTACCCAGCCCCTATCCCTCAGGACTGCCCACTCCACCAGTGCATGACCCCTGCAGCCCAGGCTGCCTCCAGTCCTGGTGTCCCAGTTAGCTCACTTGCACTGGTGACCATCAGATCCTGTAAGACATTCCCTCTGGCAGGGCTATCACCTGGCTCAGGAAGTTGTCTCCCACACATTCCAGGAGTCTCCTGGATTGCCTACAGCCCTCCAAGCTACTTTCCCAACAGCTGCTGGGGTGGTTGAGTTCCTCTTGCAGGATGAGACCCTGTGGGCACAAAGCCTCCCGTGGCTGGAGCAGGAAGGTTTGGTCAATGGGCTCCCCTTGGTCAGGCAGCTGTAGCAGACACAGGGGTCCCTTTGCTGCCTCTGTCTCGGACTCCTACCCACAGGCCTTCCAGCTGGTCACAGATATAAGCTGTGAATCCAGAGATGATCAAAATCTTCAGCAGTACTAAATTTTCTAGTACTATTTTCTAATACTTTTATATCCCTTGGATTTTCTCCAATGGTTTCCTTATAATAGAATCAACTAGATAGAATTGTAGTTACTCTGTACCAGTAGAAAGTATTGCTCTTTGTGCATAAAAATGGCTATATGATATAAAAGAACCAGAATTGTGCCTTAACCTGGAGTTCATGAACAGCTGAAAACTCTAGTATTTCCATACCAAACTAATCAAGAACTTTCAAAACGGAGCGTGCACCTCTTCTGTGTAACTGGGGGCCAGTGAGACAGCTTGCATTTTGCATAAATAATAGAGCCTAAAGCTTTGTATCACAATAACACCTGGTTTTATTTGAGATTTGGCATCTTTGCCTTTTTCTTCTGCTGAGCATAATGAATCACATGAATAATCCTATGAAAATATTAGTAAAATCTTTTAAAACGCCACATAAGAAATAAGTTCAATAGCAACAAAATGGGAATATTCTCATGATTAAGTCAGAGTTATTAAACAAACATGAAGAAATGGGCTGAAGTCAGTCACATAGATACCAAGGCTTAAATAGATACCAAGGAAAATTTTTTTGTAGTAACACTAACAGAAAATTCCTGCACTTAAACTGGCGAAATTCACAGCTGTGTATGAGAGACCTCAAGATTTTCTATCCTTTTGTCCTATGTATGCATCCATGAGGTGAAAAACAGATGGTCTGGTGGCTGAGATATGTGAGAATTTCATCAAGCAGCATGAAACACTTAGTCATTAGTATGACTAATCATCAAGGTATTCTCCCAGTTCAAGGAAATGGTATTCTCCCAATTCAAACCCAAGCAATTTACTTCAATTTAGTGATTCCATTCTTCCACTGACCACTAAACTGCAAAGTCTGAGAACTGCACTTCAGGACGTGGTTTAGTGGTGGCCTCGGCAGTGTTAGGTTTGCAGTGGGACTCAATGGTCTTTTCAGCCTCAGTGGTTCTTTGATTCTATGATTACCTGAAGTAGTTTAGGAGTTAGAAAAACACGCTAAGGTGTCAGCCTACCCTTGCATCCTAATTATGAATTTGAAATAGTGGACATTGCTGAGAAGGATTAATATAGATTTTGGCATTGAGTCTAAATTACTTCAAAGTGAAGTTCCTACAAATGGTTTCTAGTAAGTTATTTTGATTTTTGGCAAACAGCCAGTACTCTAGAGACCTCTAAAGTGAAAACATACTGAACCCTACTGGTCATAACATATAATCTTACTGTTAGATTTATACTATAACAACTCCTGCATATTTGTTCAGCAGAAGCATCTAGCTCAATTTTTTCCCCAGAAAAGGACTACATCTGTCAGGATAAGTGTAAAATATAATTTAAACTCTCCTACACAGTATTGCCCACAAGCCAAAGTGAATTCTACCTTTAATACACTATATTAAAAATCTAGTACAGGTATTTATGAATGCAAAAATGTAAATAACATCTTTGCTACTTTCACAGAACTATATTTGAATCTCATTCATTACATTGTTGTTGAAGAATGCAACACATTATTTTGGCTTCTATCAGGATGATCCTAATGCACAGTAAACCACCCACAAGGAGAAAAATCTGAAATAACTGCACATAGACATCTGACTGCACGTCCACTGCACGTAGACATCTGCATCAGCACTTCCTCAACGCAAGAGAAGAATTTCTGTGTACCACACTACATCTCTTATACATGATATTGACATGCCAACTTTCTCCAAGTTTTATTTAATTATACACATAATATTTTAACCTAAACAAATCCATAGTCCTTAGACTGTAAAAAATTACACCTGACTGAGGCCATGCCAACATAGTTTTTCTGTGCTTTGTTTTCCTTAAGCTTTGTTTTCAATCCTTAAAAAACAAGAAAAAAAATCATGCACTGGTTAGTTGTCTGTTCAGCAACAAGGAGGTTTATTTATAACCAACTACCTTCACTTTATCTGTTTAAATTTAAGAACACGTTTCTATTTTTTTTGTCTCAGGAACAAAATCTGTGGTGTCAAGTGACATATTCATCCTTCACGACACTTCTTTTCACGCCACTCGATCTCATCCACACTGCTCAGAACAATGCAACACCAAGCACAGCATGCTGCAGTCAAAAACCTCAGCCCGTGGATGTCTCTAATGAAGGCTCCACTGTACAGACACAGACACTGAATGTAGGCAGTAGCTGTGGCCATGGGTAAGGCCTTTAACTATGTGGATGACTGACAGCAAATTAGGTAGATAACTTTTTCTCATCCACTTTTGAAATTATCTTGGTCCTTCTAATGTAGAGTATTACTGCTGCTTTTGTCTAAGATTGCCACAGATTGTTAGCTCACTGAGCATAAATGCAGCAGCAGGAAGACTGTGACAATGACCATTATTAAAACATAATCCATTTTAAAACATCTTTTAGTACACAAATGTATTTCATAGTAGTTCAAATTTATGATTCATGTAGAAAGCATACATGCTAATGCTGCTAGTGTCCTTCAGTGTAAACAGTAGAATGATTTTTGTACATTTTTTCATAAAACATTCCAAAGTAATAATAGGAAAGTTTTACACAAACCTCCTTGGCAGTCATGACCTCCTAAATTGCACTATGCAACTGAAAGATGTATTTTAGAATTTTTAAAGTGTACCTTTCCCCAATTTTTCTGCCATTTTCAAATCAAGAACACAGATGTCAGGGACTAGAAACAACAAGCAACACTTGCAACCATATAAAGATGGAAATGTTTCTTAACCCAAGTGAACCATAGTTAAAAATGAAAATTTTGATCAACTTCACAGAAATCAATATTAATTATGAAGATTCTAAAACTACTTTTTTTAGTGTTAGTATGTAAAGGCCCTGTTCACCAAACCATTAGGAGAAAAGCATGCAAAAATAAGGTGAAAGTCTGGACTAAAGCAAGCTTTTAAAAACTCATCTCTTTCATGCTATAGTGTTTAATCACAGCACTATTCAACAGCCTTTTAAAGAGTCTTCTCTAGAGTCTGTGGCACAGGAGGGCAGAATACATTTCCAAATTATTCTGATTCAGAAACACAATGGCACATCATTTACCAGCCTTTTTCAAAACAATCTTAACACATGTTTGGAGGTGGGTAATGGACGGTATCCCCTTCCTGCAACTGTTAACAAGAACTTTTAGAGCATATTAAAATGCCTCTGTATTGACATAATTTAAAAGATTCCAAGTCACCTCATTTTAACAGCTGCAATGTCCTTGCATTTCTCTTACTTTGTACTGCTGGCCTACAAGTCACGTGGCAACATACTACTAGTGCACAACAGGGAAGAGATGGCCTATTAACAGTAACATCTCTCCACTAATTGAGTTAGCCCCATGCTTAGCTTTTACTTTAATTGATCAAATACTTATTTTCTCAAAAATGTTTTATTCTTAATATTTTTGGATAAAAATATCAGTATTATAATTTGAGTACCAGGTGTTTCATGCCATGTTGTGGTGATTCTTCAAGTAAAAGTGCAGATACGTTCCTACATGCATCAGCCAAACCTGGTTATTCATTTTTTCAATTATGCCAAGCTAAAAAAAAAAACTACAAACAAAATTTCAGCCATCAAGACTTTTTTTTTAGTTAAAAAGCATTTACTTCTATTCCATGTATATTTAAAAAGTAGAATTTAATTTCAAGGATTATAGACTCTCTGGACAGTTAAATAGATGTGGAACTGGAATGACATAATTTAAAATTATAAAGGGACCCTACGGTTTTTGGAGTCATCCTTCTTTCCAAAAATCCAAAACTATATCAGTCACTTAAAAAAACTCACTCAGATGTAGCTGAAGGATGGAGGCTTCTAAAGAATTTTTTGCAATAATAGCAAGATTGTGAATACAGAGACTATGGGAAGTTGTAGTTAATAATTTCTACCGAAAGCTCAAAATTTTCCTTCCTATTCTGATGTATAGTCCTCAAAATACTCATCATCTCACAGTGTTGTGCTGTAGATGAAATGTAAGAAATCTTAACATTGGAAAACTCAGTTTTCTGTTAAATTTTATGTATGATATGGGGAAAAAAATTTGAAATATTATAACTTGCTTAACAGCAATTGTGTAGATAGTTTAAAAAAATAATTCTGCACACCTCAAAAAAGTAATGTATTATGCATACAGATGTAATGCAGCTGAATTGACCATTACATATATTTAATGTGTGTTATATAAACACATATATATCAACAGCATTCTAGGTGATATATAAATTTACATTCTATTTCTGTTATAATTCTGGTCTTGCAGTCAAACAAACTTTGTCACTGGATCATCATTTACTAAGACGCTCTGAAAATGAAGTGAACAGTGATTAGCACGGTTTCTGGCACATGCCTGTGTCTCTGTCACTAAACAATGTCTTATTTTAAATTTCGGTTCAGAATCACTGCTTTGACAACTACTGTCACTGTTCAAGG
>WBMY01014147.1:8717-42419 GCA_013397315.1 Donacobius atricapilla
AATAACAATGTTCAAAGCAGTCATCTATGTGTCCAGCACATATAGCTGCAATATAAATATAAGTCTGAAGGTTTTCAGTAGAACACAGTATTAAATTTATCAATATAACAGTTGCTGTCACTGTGGTTGGCATACTGTCTTATTAGACACACAATTGATCAACTGTTATTACAACAACAACAACAACAAACTGTGCTGCACAGAGACTTCATGTTAAAGCACTACAATTAAGAACAGAGAAATGCAGTTCACTTATTGCAGAACCTTTTCAGGAAGTTGGTTTTTTCTAATTCTTATTGTAATTGCATTGTTCTAATCCTGTATTATAAAGGCAGCTGCTTGCCTATCATTTGTACTTTCCTCGTTAATCCTGACTCAGTGAATTAACCTTTAATTACAGCCGTTAAAATTGAAATGAGCCTCTTGTCTGGCTGGGGCTGCCCCCTTCCAGTGCATGAGACTGATGAAAATTTTTAGGGTCAATGAGTATGTCCCATGTCATGTCTGATAGATGCTAAAGATGTGAGGAGGTAAATGTTACCTTAGAAAGATGTGGTCGAAATTTTTAAGAGCTACATTTATTGACAAAATAACAGAAAAATACAGTTTAGGTTACCTCTCTCTTCTGTCTGAGTTAGAGAGCATAACACACATACAGATATACTCCGTTTTACACACATAGCCGAAATACACATTTAAAGAATAACTTACGGAATTATCATCATGCATCACACATGCTTGTTTTTAAACACCTGGCACCAACTCTGTTTACGGCAGCCCTATTTTAAGGAGCACAATATACATACGCACTTTTTATGTTGGAAAAAAAAAGAAGCATTATTTTAAACTCTGCCATAGACCTACGCATCTAATTATATTAAAATTTATTTTTTAAAAAAAGTTGGATTAGTTTTAAGGACAGTACTGAATTTTAAAGGAAGGCAAAAAATGATCAAAGGTCCCCTCACAGTAACTTATTTAATTGAGCTTCTGTTTTGCAATATCCCCACAATTTAATTTCTATTTTATAAATAAGATTTTAATATTGTAATTGCACTTTACTTTGCTATTTTGGCGCTTTTATTTTTAAGTCAACATTTGAATCCTGGCTTATTCTTTGTAACTCAAAGGTAACAAGATAGCAAAATAGCAAAATAGCACTGAATCAAGTTAATCAGTAAGCTGGTTATTCAGAGTACATTATACACTAATATACAAGATGCTAACTACTTATGCATTACATAATTATAAGTAGTATCTCATTCATAGCATATATATAAGCAAAAATAAAGGACACATTCTGAAGAATATCTAGTACTGAACCACACAGTAATCAACTAAATAAATTATATTATACATAGTAGAAGGCTAACATACCTCTCAGACTGAGCATACAATTATTTGGTCCAGTGTCTTGTATCAGAAACTTATTCCTGATTTAGAACAAACACCTTGTTTGAACTTCCAAACAAAATTCTCTAATTTATTTGAAGAAAATAAATTGGAGATTTTGAAGTGCAGATTTTGTTTAGAATGAATACATTTAATAAACGTGTATTTTTAAGGTTTAAACAATATTACATATCAGAAATGCACTTGTAAGTAAAAAATAGAGGTGAAATGACAAAAAATAGTGTCAAGGCAGGTGTTTTTTTTCTTTCAAGCTAACATTTTTAGATATGGAAGCAACTTCTGAAAGGACAGTATAGCTTTCAAATATCTGATGCTACACATATTCTCTATAACCAATTTAAGAACATCCACCTATATAGCAATTTTACATGAACAACAACAACAAAAACCCCCCAAAACAAACAAACAACAAAAAAAGTATGTGAGAGTCTTTGTTTCATTTCTTCTTCTAGCTTGGCAATAGTTAATAACTGCTGATGGGCAGCTACATTCATTTGTAGAATTCTAAGTGCTTTCCCAAGGTGAGGAAGCATCATTATCCTCATTTTTCAAATGGAAAACTAAAAGATTAAGATACTCCCTCCAGATCACACAGCAAGTAGTAAGCCAAAAATAGAACTCATCTTCCATATGTAACACCCAGCTCTGTATCCACTGGACCACACTGCCTTCACACAAGCATCAGCCACACCTAATCAGCCTCCCAGCTGAATTTTGGGTGGCAGTAAGAAAAAGTTATTTTTTAACTCCTAAATTTAAGAGTACGCCTTTTCACTCACTTCACACCTACAAACTTTCCCAGGCTCCCTACTAATATATATTGTACAACGTTGTTTCAATTATGCCTCATGCCAGTTACAAATCTTGTAGGGCGCAACAGAGACTGTTCCACACAGAAAAAAAAAACCTCTACAAATTAGGCTGAAAACTGCAGAACTGCAAAAATATCTCTGCCTAATGGGCAGCTGTGGTCAACAACCCAAGCAAAGTTATAAGCATTCACAGGAATAGGATACATGTAGACTGTCTTATGGCACACTTTCTCCCTTCACCTCCCCACAAAAAACATCCCAATTTCAATCTGTACATAAAAACATGGGCTTCATAAGTATAATGAAAACACTGAATATATAGGAAAAATGTTGTGATGAAACAGCAAAGGGATAAGACTCCTTATAGGAAGCCAAAAAACAAGAGGGCAAATGGTAAGCTATAAAAATAATAAAATGTTATCATACACTTGTGTTATCTTAACACAAAACTACAAAAACTTACGATAGGAGAGAATATGTGGCGGATATTGAAGGTTTATTTAAAAACATCCTCTTTAGCCTGAGTAAAAATTTTTACAAGCATCCTTAAGAGGGTATGGATATACTTACAGAAATGTAAAACTAATTATTTGAAAAACAATGGTAGTTGATCAAAATCTGCCTGAGAACAATGGGCAGAAGAACACCATTGCCCACAATCTGCTGCTATCATAAGTGATTGCACTATGTCTCTTTCATCACAATAACAATTTAATGTTTCTTCTGATGCAGCCATTCCTGAGGTAAGCACTCAGACCAGAGCTTGAATGACAAATGTATACAGCTAAAGAATAATTGCTGCTAGCAAAGCCCTGAAAAAAAAAATCAAGAAGTTAAGTGCATGCCAATAACTATTTGGAAGAACTACTATTTATTTCTCTACTATAGGACCTTGAAAATTCTTAAAACACCTCATGCTAACCTTTCTTGCAAACTACATACCAGACTAGACCTGTTATATAACCCATCATTGCAGCCTCTGTGTTCCCAGTACTTCTAAGCAGAGATACCTCAAACAAGAAAAGAATATACTTCAGAGTCAGTCTTAAAACTTGTTACGGTGGAATTACAAGCAGCCTAAATGGATCATGCCACCTAAACTAGAAGAAAGTATTTCCCTCTAAAGACTATGTCAACACTTAGAAATAAAATACCATTTAAGATGTTCTCCTAGTCTGAAAATACCTTTAGTTAGACATTGAGGGAGTTCATGTTTACTGTTTCTTAAGGAATTTTCTAAGTCTGTATTCAATTTAAAATTAAATGTATTTATCACCTGATTTGACAGGTCTGCAGCTTGACCTTGACTTCTGACAAAAGCTATTATTTCTTCTTCACGCATCACCACTCCAAAGAAGCTCTCTAAGTGTAGATTGGTCAAAAGTTCTTTAGAAGATATGAAACAGAAAACAAGGTAATTTACTCCTCACTTCCTAAGCAGTTTCTCTGGAAAGCCAATAGTAGGGAACAATTAAACATACCATTGGAAGCAACAATTATCATGAAAAAACACTGAACATATTGAATAAAACCTTAATAGGTAAAGCAATACAACTTCTACAATTATAATTTGATTCCATATGCAGAATAATTGATAGTAAGTCTGAATTGCTACAACAAATATTTTTATAAGCACTTCCCCACTACAGCAAGAGTTTTTCCTCCATTTGGTACATGCATTTTTTGTGAGCTTTTCCTAGTCACCCCCGACCTTTTCCCCAAGCTATCCTATTTGGGGCAGGCAAACAATCTTCTCCCCTCAAACACTCAGACCATACAGCCACACACTTTTTTCCTCATTCAACTTCTTCTCTCACCGAAGCTCATACAGACCTGTCAGTTCTCCCTTGCACTAACACTGTTCTGAACCCTAACAGATTTCTTGCTACCAAAGTAATATTTCCTTATCACTAATTCTACTCATAAAAGCATGTGTCCATTTTTACCAGTTAATTATCCTATGCAGCATACTCAAGGGTCTCCACATTTAGGAGAGCAGTTGCTTGTACATTTTCACTATCTAAAATCCTAATGAGAAAAGAATAGGTAGTTTAGCTTTTTTTTTCTTATCAACTATGGGACAGGTAGGAACAGATCACTCCACTCTTCGGCATCCCTATACTACTACAGCTCTCCTCTCTCTCTTCTCACCTCTGCTCAAAATATTAATTATTGCAGCAGATTACAATCCTCCCTGTCCTTAGGTCCATCATGAGTTTTTCTTTGAATTCGTCCTTTTTCATTTTATAACCCCTGCTTTTGGGGATGACATCCATTTCCAGTGTTTTCCAATAATTGTTTCACATTGACAGCTTGTAGTTTTCTCCTGCTTCCTCTGTTTTTCATTCACACTGCAGCTTCACATATTTTTCAAAACTGCAAATTATCCATCTGAAACTCAATCAATGCCAAGTGCAGTTTCCTCAAGCACTTAGTTTTGCTGTCACTTGCCTGCATACCATGAGAATCTCCATAGAAGTCTCCAGTGACCTCAGTGACCTGGTCCACTTAAACCTGAAGATGAACCACATGTACCAAGGCAGAAGCACGCACACAGATTTCCTACATTTTGCATTCAGTTGGAAGAAGGTCATCCATGAATTATGAGAGAATTTTGTTTTTCCTGGAACAAACTATAATATGCATGCATGTGTTTATATGAGGGAGAAATGTACTGTATGTAAACATGATGATAAAAAGAAATGAGCCACAGGACAAAGCATTAGATTGTGCAGTTTCTATTCAAGAATATTTTGGTTTTGTAGGTTTTGTCATAACTGTAAAACCATTTTTGTATTTATGCTTTCTATAACATTCAGCAGCTATGAATTTGGAAGTTAAAAGTTTTCTAAAAGCTGTATCCAATTACAGTGCTGAATGATTTGAATAATAGACTGCTTGACATATTCCAAGGTAAGTGGCTGCTACATTTCTTTGATATTAGGGTCATATACTGTACTTATCTATTTTTACTCCATGCTTTTCATTGCCGAGTAATAAATTAATTTCTCACTGTTAGTTTGGCATGTGCCACACAGTTATATTCACCTTCTCTCACAATAAAGGAAGAAGAAGTTTTCTAAAGTATTTTAAAATTAGCCATCACAGAATAAATTCAAAATACTATTTGAAGAGGCACATTCCCACATAAAGTCTTAAAGGCCAGTTTCATATTTTTATTTTTAGAAAATTACCTGGTGGTGCTGAACAACTTGGGATTATAGTTATGTAACTATTTGCATACACATTAGACTCTTAAAATCATATGGATATAATTTGAAAGAATGAGTTTTAACCTTAGTATTTAATTTCTGTTGCTACCTGGTGGGGAAAACTCAGCAAAGGACCTCATGTTCATCTGCAGCTATTAATGGCAATGAGAGCTGAGCTTAGATCTGAAAACTGAATACAGACAAAAACATGTAATCATTATCCAGGCAGAAACCATTAGTTCTTACATAATCTGGGTTATTTCCAGAGCAGAAAGAATGAGGAAATGTTCCAGTTCCTTTGCTGGTTACCAGAACTCAGTAGTACTAAGGAGACATTTTGCACAGTAATCATACAGAACAACTTCTACTCTTCATCCTACACCTTCTAGCTCTGTTTATCTTCTAGCTCTGTTTATCTAACAGCTCTAATTTTTTGCAGTTGTCTTCAGAAGAATGGGGAGAAGCAGTTTAGCAAATGAACAGTGGCAATCATGAGGAAAGCAAGCATGAATATGGGAGTGCAATATATGTTCATGTTCTGTAGACAATGAAAGGAATTAAGACATTGGCAAGCAGGGGCACCTAAACCTCTGGCATTACAGATTGCTATCTCTAATTTACCCTCAAAGGTGATAATTTTGAAGTAAAGCAAAGACACCAGTCATTCTAAAGCTAACCCAGAGCCAGGTAAACATAAGACAGCTTGTATTTTGAGCTGTCACAGCCACAAAGGATGGCCAAGAGGCGACTGTGGCGTGCAATCAAAGAGCAACACTGCAGCTGTTAAACACAGACTTGCCACCAAACACTGTATACTGCTCTACAAAATAATATGGAAGAGATTTTCTGGCATCTTCAGACTGTGTGACACATCAGTGACTATACACCAGTTGTAGTGACTGCATGTCCATGGATTATTAGTGGCTTGCGTGAAACTTACATTACATGCCCATTTTCTTAGATAAGGCTCATTCCAACAAATTATCTAAAAGTTTCCCATTTCAACACCAAATCTTGAGGCCTGCCAATATGAAACTGAATCCTAGGCAAAGGTCTTCTATTTCTTGAGTCAATCACTCATGTAGCTCCCTAACAAATACTTGATGTTGCAAACTACATTTCCTGTGGCAGCACAAAGTAGGTTACGAGTGACTATTAACGGTGCAGCATAGGTTCTAGATACTAACCTCATTAGAAACAAGACTAGGCTAAAATTTGCCTGGTCCTCTGGTATTTCATCTGGTCACTTCCATCCATTTTCACAAGGTTATGTACCTTATGTTATACCACTGCAACTTCTATTCAAATTTAATTTCTATGAACTATAAATTGGACACACACTAAATACTTAAAAAAAACCCAAGTGGAAGAGAACAAACTACTATCCTTTCCCACAATAAAAAACACCCTCTACCTCCATGAGTTTGCTCACCTTAATTACACCTACAGTTTTGAGATTCCCTAATGGAAAGTGCTACAAAGCACTAACAGAATGAATCATGACATAGACTGATACACCACTGATTGTAAATCTATACCCTTTTTATTTGCACCCAGGGGCTATGTTTCATATATTTATGAAAAATTACTTCCAAATAGCAAAATGCCATGATTGGAAGCATGTACGGTAAACAAACAGACTGAGTATTAGCAAGTATGTGATGTTCTCGCAATTTATTTTTGAAAGTGTAGCAAATCAATTATTTGAAAGAACTCTGTAGTTTGGATACTTTATTTCTGAATTAAAGTTTCCCTGAGGCAAAGAAAAGGACAATTTGAAAGAGAAGGTTAAAAATCCTTGAAGGCATCCTTCACAGACATGCAATATTCATACTTTTCTCCACATTTCAGAATGCAATTACAGATCAAAAAATGCTCCCAGACTGACATGTAAACCATAATTTCATATAAGACTTTTAGTGATGAAAGAACTTAAAAAACCCCCACATTAATGATGGCCTCAAAACATGTGAAATGCTTAAACTGAAATGAACCCCACCCACTTTTTAAAGGCTACTTACATCAATGACTGATGAACTCGACAGACTTAATCCCTCTAGGTCTGCTGCTAAACTCGGGGACAAGACGGCTGCTGTAGGAACTGCCACAGGAGTTGTTACAGGACAAACTAGAAGCAAAAAGGCAAGATACTCAAATTGAAAAACAATTAAGAAACTGGGAAAGACAATAATTTTTTTCATTGCACAAAAAAGGTTTTACGTCCTCCTCTAAATGTTATATTCTTGCATATATGTTTCTAAATATAAGATTACTTCTTCAGACATATAGCCCCAGTACTCAGAATAAGCAATGAAACAATAAATACAACTCATACATGTACAGACCATGTGATTTACTTCAAAAGTATTTTCTCCTTCTTTCCAAGTGTTCCTCTATTTTATTCTTCAGTTTGAAACCTACTGAATATGCTACATGTATGTAGCATTTTTTCATTTACAGGCTTCGTGCAAAGCACATGTTAATATAAATTCTGAAGTGCTGCACCTATAGAAGTAAACTTTAAGAAGGGTACTACAAGCATAGCCAAAGACCAATGCCAGCCCTGTCTTACCCGTCCAAAAGTATCATTTCACACTGTTCTTCAGAAATGTGATTTTTAGCACCTTAATATAATACCATAACTGGCTCACAGATTGCACTGGAGTTATACAGGTAACATCCATTATTACCTGAGAACATAAGCCCACTTTAACGGAAAACAAGTCCAGACACTCAAATTCTCAAAGTAAATGTTTTACATGGTGGTAAATTCTAAATTTTGGCACAATTTGTCAATTATAAAACAAAATCTTGTAACAGCTGTGCTTAAAAAAACTAGACAGCCTAAGCATTTATTTTGTCAGGAAACTGGTACAATAAATTAACGGAATCAATGTTTCAGACATTTAAATTCATTGAATTAACTGAACAGAATTCATGCCTTGGGAAAAACGAGGCTTTAATCAAGATACTTACAATCATCTAAATCTAAGAGAAACACGTCTTGGTTTTTTGGAGTCTTTCTATCTTGTACTGTTTTTTCTTCTTTCTGTCAAAAGAGATGAATATTTCATCTTTCACCATATCAGCAAAAGAAAAGCATTTAGTACTTTTATAACGCAAGTACATTTATTTTACTACTTTCATAAAGCAAAATGTATGCATTTTCAGGGCTTGGCATCCAGAAAATTCACCTACTTGGAAAGACTTGTTTATATAGTTAAACTGAACCAAAATTTCACAACTGAATTTCTGTAGTCCCTGTATTCATTTAATATTAATCATTGTCGCTACACAGAAAACATTTGGCGACAGATCAGATACTTCTGTTGAGACCATTAAAAAAAAAAAAAAAAAACCTGCTATCTCTTTAAGACAAAAGATTGGGGTCCTACCACTTCTGTTTTCATATGAAAAACAGGTCAAAATCCATTCAATAAGAAACACAGTGTTATTTGGACTTATCTAGCACGGAATTCTGCCCAATTAGCTACTGGGATTTACTTAACAGTTATTTTTGTCACCAAAAAGCTTCAGTTTTAAGCCTTGAGATGAGTTCTAATAATAAGAACTGGCTGTACTTTAGCTAAAGACTAGAGAATTAATAATCCCAGTACCCTGACAGAGTATTTCAACAAAATTTGCTTCAATATCTGAATAAAAAAGTTCTACACAAATCTTTTAAGAGTTAAGTGTTGGCCATACCTACAGAGCATGTCTAGACAGTGGTGATTCAGGAAAGAATCCAGTATATTACTGCTCAGTATAGACTGCCAAGAGGGTGGTTTAGTAAAAAGCACTGAGTTTTGGATGTAGCCAGAACCTTTGTGTATCAAGGAGTTTTGACATCATGTTGTTCCTACCCACTCTACAGCACCTTTCATTTGTGTCAGCCAAAGAATTTCTTCTGCCTTCATCCTCTCTGGCTCACATACCAAGCAGAAGGCTTTGCCATTTTTTAGAAAATATGTTAACTGCCTTTAGTCCTTAAGACACTGCTCACTACCCAAGTTATTGCAACTAATTTAAATGTAGTCTTTCCAGGAATCACACCTTCTAGTTTACCTGTTTCCTCTTAAACAGTACATGACAACCAAATACATATACAAATATAATTATTTTACCACTTGTAATAAATTAACCGGTCTAAATAAATCAGTAAATCTCTTTATGCCCATCTAGGTCATAATTTCTTGAGTATTTCAGACACTCAGGATATAAATTTCTAGAAGAGCTTGGAGTCAACTCAGCAGCTAGAACTACCTCCTTTAACAAGCACCATATAATGACATGACACCTCTTTTCTCAAGGTGCATTCATTTCCTTTCTTCCGGTCTCTCAGCTTCATAGTCAGTGGTAATGATAGTCAGTGGTAATAACAAATGATAATACTGAGTTTATTTTTTTCAATTTTGCGAGAAATTCTATGGTTCCCTCCAAAGAACATGAAAGAAACTAGCCAATGCTCTCACTATTTAAAGCCATTGATGTTAATGACTACCAGGTTTGACCTTGGCCATGATGACATCACTTATGTTCTTCCTATAAATACCACGGCTCAAACAGACAGCAGTCACTTACATGATCCCTAAAGATATGCTTCAGGTATTCTTGGAGAAGAATCATCTTGTGGACTGAAAACAACAGGAGCCACTATTTTAAAAGTCATTGTAACATCATTATACTTTGATGGTTCTTATCACTATGGTATTTGAGTGTTCTATTGCTGATTTATTGGAAACCTAAAACTCCTTTGGACAAAGAAAGTATTACAAAATAGCTTTAAAATGGTGCTGAAGTTATGCCATTTCTTGTATGTTTTGTCCAGAATTAGTGAGGGACTCTTGCAAAACCAACTTTCTTGAATTCCATTCTGCTCACAACTACCAGACTTTTCTCTCGAGATGTGTTTAAAAACAAGTCACTAAGCTTGTTTTGGCTACTTCTGTTTTAAATCCGTGAAAGAAGGATAAATAGTGTACCTCATAAGCTACAAGTTCTACTTGAATTACTCATGTCAGAGACACAATTTTGTGACAATTCTTCTCATGAATTCTAAGCCACTTTATAGCATCATTTGGTGAATACTTAGCCCTTAATCCTGGGTTTAGCTGTTACTTCCAGCACCTTTACTGTAAATAATCTATCACAGCTTTTTTCCTCAACTAGAAGCTCTTCAGAAATCAAAACAGACTAAAGGAGAATTTAGCTAAACAAAAGGCAAATATATTAAAAATATCCTCAATTTCTGAACTCTTTCACTCTCTGCGCCCACTTATCCATAAGATACCATTCTACCTCCAACTATGATTAAAGTTCAAAGCTACAGCTTTGTATTTGCTAAATATTTCCATAGAGATGGGATGTGTCTATCTCCTTTTATTTTGCAGCCAACTAAAACTCTCTAGAAAGTGGCTCAACCCACACAAGAGCCATGCAAAGATAAGAAGTTTCTAGGAAATCAGGAGACACTGCAAAAGAATCTCTTCATGGAAGACTACTAAGATGGGCATTCAAGGTCAGAAATAATACCAAGAGTATACTTCAGTTTGCTTTTTCTGTCACAAGTACAAAAAATACACAAAGCTTGATGTGTGCTTTTATAAGGTCAAATCAATCCCTGCACTGATATTACTCCGAATCTGCTACATTAAAAATGTTTAAAAATGGGGAAAAAAAAATCCTTCAAGAGAATTTACTTCTTATACTTTAAAACAAAGTAAAATGGTCCCAAAATAAGGCACAAGTGAAAAAATTATTGAATCAATGTATGGTAAGGAAAACTTTCACTGCACACTTTATCAGAAGACTGTATTTAAGTGTATCAGTTTACTATAAAAAACAAGGAAGCAAACAATTCCACCAAACAGAAAGTAAAAAATGCACAAACCTGACCCTATCATCTGGGGAATACAAAATCAAGAGCAAATTAAATTAAGATAAAGCTAATGTTTAAGTGTGATCATGTCTTATTTCCAACCTCAGTCGAGTGTCCAAGCTTAAGAAAATACTGGGCTACTCATATATGTGTTTGTGTGCTATATATACACAAAACCAGGCAGATATTTTCCTGCTTGTATGTATTTCTACATATGGGTATGTACATTAATTATGCACAATTCTATAGAAAACACCAAAGAAATCTGGTAGGTCCAGATTATTACAAACATGATTATTTTTGTTTTTTCCAAGAAAAGAAAATTGATCGGCTGTCTATGACCAATAAATAGCCAATGACTGCAGATATTTCAATCGAGTAAAAAAAGCTTTGCATTTGAAATCAAGACAATAAAAAGGTCTGATGTGTCTGACATTTCTCCATAACACAATTTTTCATCTTTTTTTCTTAAAACTAAGCCTACAGTATAACCCAAACAGTTTTCTACCAAGAAAGCCCACTATGGGAAAAGCAGAATATTAAACAAAGAAGTTAAGGTATATTCCATCAAACATTTCTCCATTTGCAATTCATCTTGGTAATAGAGATAGAACCTGGTAAATGCATATAGGACTTGAAGCAGGAGATTTCTCTTGCTCAATGCATAATTCATGTGCTCCGCCTGCAAAGTGTGTAAAATGAGAATTTCACACCGCAGCATGAGCCATGGAGCTGCAGAGAAAAGGCAGATGAAATCATATTCTGCTGTGCGAATTTTATTTCTTATCCTTCCAATATTTATACAAAACCATCACTGACAATCCAAATGCATTGACAGATCACCCACTGTTTCCATTGTGTTAGCACTTGAAAGGAGATCAGGCAGAAAGACAGACAATTTGTTTTTGTATATTTTTTAAATAGTGGATCAGGTTTTTAACAGCTGAGTGACTGTATTATACTTGTAGAAGGAGGTCAACAGTAGCTGATTTTAAAATCCCACTGTAGAGACACCGTATACATGCATCATCCTCAAATCTGCATTTAAGTTCTACAGTATTTATGCTTACAGTATAATATGTATCTGAACACCTCAAACTATCCATATCTCAAAATGATATAAAAGACTGCAGTGCAAGAGACTGACTTTTCTATTCACTGCAGCTCAATTACAGTGAACACAACACAAGCTTTTTCAAAACAATTTGTCAGGACAGGAAAGACTAAACTATTAATAATATATTCAGGAAAATAATCTGAATTTTTTGCATTGTATTTTAATGCCAGTAAGTGCATGGATGTATGCAGAAATTAAGCTCCAGTGTAAATGTAATAAAACCTCTTTTATTAAGAAAATTTTGCAGAACATGGCAATGGTACCCAACACAATATATACTGAATGGTAAACATCACCCAGAACATCAGCAATATAACATAGTTCATGACGTGTGGCAAAATGAGAAACCATAAAAATAGAGCTCACTAACCATAACTTCTTTTAGTAATATGTATTTCAGAAAATCTTGTTCAGTTCTACTGAAAAGGAAATCCTAATGAATAATCTCCCCATATCAACTGCCCAAATTAAGAGCACACTACAGCAGAATAACATAACCAATGTATTTTCTGATGACAAACTGTCAGAATAAAGCATGCATTTCTGAGAGCCTGGCAGAAACCATCTGTTTCCTGGGTGGTCTGAAAAATAAGTCAGGAAGGAAGCAGAAGAAGAAATACATGTGGTTCTTTTAAAATGTACCTTGACACATAAGGGGTCTATATATAAGACTTTAACTATAATCTTCTTCAAAGTTTGTTAAAAATTGTTTTTTCTTTCCTGCTTGGTAGGTGTTATGTAGGTTACCATCAGTTACCTTCATCTATGACTACAGGGCTGAAAACAGGTTTCTCTCAAAAAAACCTATTAAGCTAGTTAGCATAGCAATCAATTTTAATAAAAAATACCTGTGAGTCTCTTCTCCCACCCCCTTATCGAATTATATGTTTAAAAATAAACAAGTACTAGAAACACCTGAATGCAGGCATTGAACATGGTTTAAGCGGAAATAACTTCAGTGTTCTAGGGATTGATATCGTACTGAAACAGTCCTCCTTGCTCAGGACATTAAATTAACTACCCCCTGCCCCTTTACACATGACCACTGCTGTTCACAGTTCAAATGCCACAGTTTGTTGCCCTTATAGTAAATGTGCTAATTTCTGAATGAAAAAGAATTTAAGGAATATCTAGTTTCTGCACAGTGAGCTCCAGGCTGTCTGTTCTTTCCAATAATCTCCTTGCTGCTTTTCTTGCTGCCATGCATATAAACCCACTGATATTTGTTTTAGAGTCTTTTGTGATGTTTAAAAGCTTTGCAATTTTTCCTCTCTATCCTTTGGCTCTACTCTTATCAACTCTTCTGTCAACCATTTAAAAATACTTCTTGTTCCTAACACATTTCCTTTTAGGTGCTTCTTAAACAAGTAAGACTCCAGAACTACTGCAACGTTCTTTCTCTTCTCTTAAAATCCAAGGCCTTGACAACTTTCCATTGACTTCAACAATTCAATCCCAAGCTTCTTGGACATTCCAGTTCTCACATTCAGTGTATTTGACTTCATAAATTCTGCTGTTCTAAAATACAAAAAGCTTCTTTATGCTTTTTGAGTAGTCCTCACACATCCTGTGAAAGAACCAAACAATTTAGAGAACCATAGTGAAAGAAATTATCAACACGGTGTCAATATCCTGAGAAAATTGGGAAATGGAGCAGAGAGAAGATAGTATAGTTTGAACATGGCTTTGCAGTGCCTGCTCAGAACTAAGCACATCAGAGTATGTATTACTCTCTGGTGAAAAAATACTGTGCTGATTTGAGAAGCTGCAAACGGTTACAATTAATTCACATCCCATCTAGGATTAAAGGAATTCACTCTAAGACTATTTAAGTTATAGTTTTTCTGCTACCGATTTTTGGCAAGATGCAGTCTGGCTGATCTAGAAGAAAAAACATTTGACACAGGTGTGTTACCCAATGTGTTACCTGGGCAGGAAACAATGATCAAACCATGGAAACACATCTCCATTTCTCAAGTAACAAAGCCTCACTTCAGCTTTTGTTCTACTTAGTTGAAGAAGGGAAAAGATTAAAAGTTAAGGTCACAACTCTAGAGTTTTAAGGAAGATCTTTAGAACCACAAAACAAAGATCATGTACAATATAAGTTAAAGGAATTAATTTAAGGAGGTACACACCTCAATAGCTTAATCAAGTAACAGCCTTCCCTCTTAACTGGTCAAAACACACTTCTCCACCAGCTTCAAAAATTGCCAGAAATGCAATAAAGGATGTCTGTTTTGACTATTCTGTCATCTATATAGGGGTCCTGACTGAAAGGGCTTAGCTTAATTTAAAATGCATTAGAGTTTCACTTGATTTTCAATATCACGTATCAATATAAATTGGAAACTTCTAAGCTACGATGCTACCCTTCAACATTTTTTTGTCAATACGCAGAAAGAAATGCATAGAAGCTATGCAATAACAGAAAAGTAAGTGTCATAAATTAATTTGTTCTTTTTCCTGGACAGATTCAGCAACAAGTTCCTCATTTATTTATTTTTAAATGAAAGGTAGGTGGGTAAACAGTAACCAGTTCATGCTAATAGGATGTATAGTTAGTTCTATAATGCTAGTTAGAGTATAATGAACTTTTTTAAGCTCTTTTTCTTCATTAAGGTAAGCAATTAAATCTTAACTGACACATGAATGGCTTTGTTGTACACTTCTGCATCTTCACATATTTTGAAACCAATTAAAAAAATATGTATTTTAAACCTTGTTATTTCATACCTGTTTTAAGAAAGCTACAGAATTTGAAGCAACAGAGCACTTTAAACCTATCAAGCACAGACAGCAAGTAAAAGTTGATTGCTCATTAGGAACATTAATGCTACTAATCTATATATACATCAGTTACAGATTCATTAACTGCACTACTCTCAATTTTAACAGAAAATTTTAAAACCAAGGTAAGAGTTCTATTAGAACATCTTCAAATGCTTAAGAAACAATGTATTAACATTTGGTTCTTGGTTTTCTTTCCTCAGACCCAGGTACTATAAATATACTTTAAGATTCCATTTTAATAAAATAACCATCAATATCAATGTATTAAGTTTCACCAGTTCAACAATAACCTAAAAATTAAATTAAAAACCAATTAATTTTATTGTAAAGAATAAAAGCCTATCAGAAAAAGTATTATATTCTGTGTGTAAAACATAATTAGATTCTATTATTCTTCTTCATCTATACAGAGTAAAAATAATATTAAACTATAAACTGAAGTAGGGGGTTTTGTTATAAAAATGCTCTTACTTGCTTAAACTATCAAACTACTTTTGGACTGGTCTCTGTATGAGAAGTAAAAAGAATTTTTTTTCATAAATTCTAGATTTTTTAGGTATGCATAAAACTACTACCTACCTTTATTCCAACAGAAACATGGAAAGATGGTTAGATACACATTTTGATAATATATAGAGGTTTCAAAAAAATGTCTGTTACCTTACTAACCTTATTAGAGTTAGCATTTCTAGATTTTCCAGACTCAGAGTCACTTTTAGAGTCAGATTCTGACTTGGAGCCTGAAGAACATTCTTCTGATGAAGTGTACTCTGTATCAGAGGAACTGGATGTGCTTCTCTTTTTGGAAATTCCCTCTGCTTTCTTTTTAATATCCTCTGAATCACTACATATTTAAAAAAAATGTTAAGAGACATGTAAAACCACCAAAAGAATCTGCTTACACGAAACCCTACAACAGCATTCCAAAGTTTTATTAAACGAGTTTTAAGTCATTATTTGTCCACAATACAAAACTTGGCTATGAATGAAGTAGTTTATTTAAGGATGCAAAAACCTGTTCTATTATACAACACAGTACACCATCACGTGTACTTTAAACCAGTGAAAAATGCCAAACAAAATGTGACCATATGAAATATTAAAAATATTATTTGCATGCATCAAGCTTTTGACATTACAAAAGGAAGTGCAGCCATCCTTTTAAATAAAGATGTTTTCATACTATTCCATCTATGATGAACAGAATGTTGGTATACCACCTTTTTGTACAGTAATATTGCTTAAAAAACCCTGATGAATTTAGTTTATTCCTTTGTTAATCATTCTAAATAAAACTGCACTACCTAGAAATAAGATCTATAATTTCTACAAATAGTTCAACCCATTAAAGGGTTTATACACAAGAGGTGTTATATTCCTACACCTTTGCTCACATTGATTGCCTTACAGCTTCAGACACAGTGTTCTTCACGCAATGAAGTTCTGTTCACCCTACCAATGTTGGATTATCTTGGTTTGTGTTAAGAGCTACTGAATATTAACTGCCTTGTTCACATCTAATAATTCTTTAAATACCAATTAGTAGATTGCCCTTTTGTCTCAGGGGGAGTTACTACCACAGGAAACGAAAATTGTTTTCTAATAGTTATCCTGGAGCAGAAAAATTAATATGGCATATAGAAAAAACCCCTCTGTTCTTGGATATGCAAACAACCATTTTGTACTTCCAAATCAGGTGTTTCATACACCACCTGATTCAGCTCCCTTCCCAAGACAATAAATTGGTTATTGAAGTGCTTGAAGGATAACAAGGTCAACAATAATGAAACAAATCTAGATCACTCAACGATTAAGAGTCCCTTTGGACTCATATTAAATTGTTGCACATTTTTGCTTAGCTTTAGGAGCAGTACAAAAGAATGTACTATGCCGCATCACTGCTTGAGATTGCAACACTTCTAGATGGAAAAAATACAGAGGAGAAATGAAAATCTAACATGACAGAGATCAAAACAGTTGATCTTCTTCCTCTCAAGAACTTCCTATGACAGAATTGCCTAAATAAAATTTAATCAAAATCATTTAAAATCAATAACATTTAGGCCATGCCTACCCATGTAACTGAACCTAAAATTACCTCCCTGAATTTTAGTCAAAAACATAAAGCAGTAAATGTGAAGCTTGCAAAGCTAAAAATGGAACTGTAGTACACTTCAGAAAAATAGTGTAATGTAGCATATCTGATTGTTAAAATCATGGTGAAAAATAGGTACTGAAAATTAAGTTTCAATATGACAACATTTAAAAACTTGTTTGAGGTCAATGACTTAAAAATTCACTACCATATACTGTTCAAAATTTCTTCATGACAACAGAATTATCTGTATTTCATTCACTGCAGTCAACAGTAGCTGCGGTTGTTTTAACAAATAAGTTGTGAACCCATTATATAAATGAAGTTGTTTTTCAATAATTTATCTTTAGCTTAGCTTTAAAGCTAGATTTGAAGATTAAAAATGGTACTTTACTGCACATCAGCCAGTTTTGATGGGTAATAATTGTTTATCTTACTGCTTAAAATTTCAGATGTTATTCTAATGAAAAGAATTTACTGGTAACTAGCTTTTTAACTTTGTGATGATGAAAAGCTTGTATTAATTTAACCTACAGATTTCATTTGTTCTGAACAGGAAAAACAATATAAATCACTTTTAAAATCATTAAATCCTGACTTAAATTAATAAAGTCATAATTAGGGCATTATGCTGTGTTTGTTATGGAAGTGGCAAGGCGAGCTGCTTTAATTACTGTCTGTAATAAAAGGAGCAGAGTGTGTAGTGCGCCCCAATCAGCGCTGTCAGCCACGACTGAGCTGAGCTGCAAACTCATCAAGTGAGCTGGCAGCAGACTACAAAGTAAAGGGCGATTGTGTCTGCAGAGGCCGCTTGCTGACAGCAGTGGAAGAAACAGATTCATACAATCCAAGGTATTAGCCCCAATTACTCAGAATTTTAATGATACTTTAATACATGATAATGCTGTTGATAATAGGCAATCTTAAAAGCGCTAACACTTAAATATCTTATGACCGTTTCCCTTCACAGCCCTTGCCTGTAATATTTGGATCATAATCTTTTTAATATAACATTATTTAGAAAAATCAATTGTCTTAGTTACATAATGGCAAAGTGTTGAAGGACTTAATTTTAGCTCTCAGCAAAATTGCGGCAAAAGGTAATTAAGTGTTTCACACAACTATCTGATCACTTATTCAGCCTCCCAAGGTTACATCAATTTTCAACAAGCCACCCAAGATTTTACTGAAGTCAGAAATTAATTCCAAACATAAGAGTAGTCTGATTAATGAAAATATGAACTAGGTTCATACACTGACTATTAGTGGCATACACTGACATCACTCCTTGGCCAAATACATGCCCAAAATAGCCTAATTAAAGGCTTGGCAGGAAGAGTGCTTTATAAGCTCGTATCACAAAAAAATTAAAACCAGATAAACATATACCTACCTTTCATTGACAGCTCCACGTGTTTTCTTAGCAGCACTTTCTTTGGTGTCTGATTCACTGTCAGTTGATTCTTCATTGGAAGAGGAACTCCCACTACTCTCATCAGTGCTGCCTTCCTCCTTATCTTCCTTCTCACTTTCACTGTCAGACCCACTCCCTGAAATGAAAACAATCCTTACAATTCTGATCTAAATGTATGAAATAATTAGTATTTTATAAATCA
This sequence comes from Donacobius atricapilla, assembly GCA_013397315.1. Taxonomy (NCBI): domain Eukaryota; kingdom Metazoa; phylum Chordata; class Aves; order Passeriformes; family Mimidae; genus Donacobius; species Donacobius atricapilla. The sequence continues at coordinate 27,654 of WBMY01014147.1, forward strand.
AATTTTGTTTTAAATTAAATAATGGTTTAGTATTTTAAGATCCAGTTGCAAGCTTTATTTAGCCAGTATTATTTACCCTGTGCCAAAATCAGGCAAGGGAATTACTTTCCTCTTATATCTACAAAATTTTGTTAGTTAAAAACCTGTCCTCTTCAGCTTAAAGTATTATACTTTTTCAAGTTAGAAATCTGAATAATCAATTAATGATATGTGGATTCTTCAAAGTTGCATAACCCTATTAGGAGCTGGAGATGACCTCCAATTTTCTAGTCTTTACATTCATTTAACTGCAAAATTATCTTCTCAAACAGTTGCTTAATTAGATAATCTGTTCTTAAATACCCATAGTGACTATGATTGAATCACTGATTTAAAAAAATTATTAATCCTCTAATTAATCATATAGTTATCAAATATTCAAATAACTGAAGTGAGTATATGCTTCTATTACTTCAGAAATCACTAATTTCAGTGATACAATTCTTTAACATTTCTGCATATTTCTTCAGTTTAGGAACTGGAAGGATGCAGCTCCATGTTTGTATTTTAAGATGCTCCTCTTCCATTCAACTAGATGATGGTAATTCTTTCAAGTCTCTAATGCCAAACATTTTCTTTGTCTAAGGTCTGGCCCTGGGAGAATTATATTTAAAACATCTGAAATATACTAACATCTGTTGAAATGGCTGTCTTGAGGAACTGCCTATCTGACAATAAATGGGAGAAGAGTTAAAAAAACTCTGCTTACTGAACTTGATTGGCAGCTATTACCCTCTTCAACAATATCCCATTATAATAAACAGAAAACATTAAGCAGAACTCCAGAGAAATACTGTAACAGAATTTGCTGAATAAATCTCATGGAAGACTACACAATTAAACAAATCTGGCCATTTATCAGTACAGCAGCACATGCTATCAAAATAATTGTTCACCACCACCAAATCCTAAAATACAGCTAAGACTTAAGGTTCCTGACAACCAAGCACCTGGGCACTTCCCCTTGCAAACAGCTCTGTGCTTTCAGTTTTAACTGGACTTACAAACTCTCCTTACTCATACTAGACTCCAAGGAGGATAAAAATAGCATGCCAGCTTTTTTTACCCAGGAAACAAATCAAAGGCTAACTTACTTAATGAAGTGAATGCAGAATTTTCTCCCCTATTTTTGAGTTTATACGCAGCTCTGGCTTTGTTTGCATTTTTTTTTCTTTTTATGTACCAGACAGTTCTGAAGACACAGATTTCCCCGCAGTGAAAATACAAGTTGCTTTCCATTTACCTGATGAACTGGTACTGACAGACTCATCTTCCTCCTCTTCTGATTCAGAATAGAACTTTTCAGTAGGTTTCTCCTTCTTTGTCTTGCCTAGAATTCCAGTCCATTCCTTTGCCTGCAAATAAATTTCAATTTAAGTTTACTTTTGCAACTAGCAACACAAAAATATACACACAACACATCAAATAAAAACATTCGGAGTAGTGGTATTAAGCTGTCGTTAAATAAATCATCTAAGCAAGTCAAGAGAAGATATTAAACTTCTCTTACTTTACACAATTAGTAGAACTAGAAGTTTGGTACATACCCATAAAAGGTGAGAGATGTCTACCAGATAGTTCAGTAAAAGATTTAGTAAGGTAGATTAAAAGCATCAGTAATAACAAATAAATTTCTATGCCAAAAGAACCTGAAGTCTAAGAGTTTTATTTCCAGACCCAGCTGTGACTAGAATAAAAGTTAAATAGGGCTAGTCACCACCTGTATCACCCCAAGATTTAAGCAGAAAACAGATGTGGACACTCTAGGTAGCCACAGACAAATATATTTCACTTCCATTGCAATTCTGCAAATAAAAGTAATTTTTTACCACCAAGAGAATGCCAAAATGGGGTCGTATTTCCCCCAGACTTTTTTTTCTTTCCATACACCTCTATGCCACTAGAGAAGCATAAAGTTAAAAGTCGGGACAGCACCAACAACAAACTGGCAGACAACTCTATCCACAGTGTGATACAGGTCTGCCTCACTGACTGATCTCATCTGGAATAAGACCTAAGTTTTGAAACAGGCTTTAACAATGTCCTGCAAAGCTGAACAACTCCAGTGACACACTGGCTTCCTCTTAAACACCAAAAGCTGCTAAGGCTTAACAAGCCAATATTCTTTTGGATATAAATGATGATTTGCATGTGGATGGCAGCTTAACACAGCTTTACTCACATATGCTATGCAGGCACAAGCAGTATTAGGGAAACCACAAAATTAATGAAAATGAGATACACTCCAAAAAAAAAACTTGCAAAAAACCCCAACATGGCTGAAGGATTTTCCTGTTTGCTTTGAGGTTTAAATAGTTGGAGGTGGATTTTTCTTTGGTCTTACGGATGAAAGAACCTTCACACATTCTTTCTCTGTTTGAGCTGATTATCTAAAATTTTTCCCATAAAAGCTTTCAGAAGTTTGTACACAAATATCAGTTTTCCTGAAATGCATATAAAAAGGTAGACACATTACAGTACTAAGGAGAAATGCTTGTTCTACCAGATTGCTGTCCACTGACTTCTGTAAGTTTTTGAATTTTCTTGCTCTTTCTGTGTGTAACACTTCATAAGCGAGTTAATTCATCTATGATTTACTGAGGAAGTTGGCTCATGACCAGGGCTGCAAGCTTTTATGTCCGTACCTGTTACAATACCATGCCTCCAGGAGCACCATCAGCACACTATAGACCAACACATTTACATTTCAGCTACTGTTCAACGGCTTTCACTGGCATTCCAGTATGACTCTGGTACCTGACACATAAATCACAACTCTGGTACTAAAGCAAAACTTTGTCTCAGAGTTTACACTACAGTAATAAAAAGCTATTGCTAGCAGATGACAAGCCTGATGTGTCAGCACGTGACTAGTGCACTAAGAGATGACATTTTCCTATCATAAACTTTCCTAATCCTCTCCAGATTATCTGAAATGTAAACCCTTATCTCTTCCAAAATTGACACTTCAAAACATACATAATCTCATTCCCTGCAGCTGCTTTTTGTAGTTTGCATTACCTATTTCCTTTTTTTTTTTTTTGTTTTTTTTTTTTCTTTTTTCTTTTTTTTTTTTTTTTTTTTTTTTCCTTCTGTTTAGCCTTGGATTTGGATTTTTCACAAACCAACCTCTTCATGTCTGACTTGGGTAGCCCAGCTACACTCAGTTAACCTACTGCAGCAGCAGTGCAGAGATAAAAGATATGAAAAAAAGATATGAAAACAGAAGTGAGACAGAGGTGAAAAAAGCCTACTTACTCCAAAAATGAAGCAGAAGTGGCCTAGAGTTTATCCACTTCTGTCATTGAAAAGAAGTAGCATTAAGCAAGTTTCCAGACTCCCTATTTCTAAAGACAAAATAATCAACAGGGACATTCCCAGGCATTAACGGCTTTCAACACAGCCCACAGGAAGTATTTAAATACTTGTGGCTTCAGGCTGGTGCTCTGCATTGAGGAGTGCCCTCAGCAAAGTTACTCTCAGAGCTGCTGACGTACCGCCTCGGCCACATCGACGTTGCGGACGGAGGGGTCAGGTGCCGCCTCCGGCCAGTCGGACAGCTCCAGGTACCCCGCGGCTCGGCTGTTTAGCGTGTGAGACAAGGTGCCAAGCTGGAAATGATCCCGATCTATTAAAAAAAAAGCAGGGGGAGGGAAGAAACACACAAACGCTGTGAGCTCTGCCACAAGGAGCAATCTTAATCAGGGCTAAAGGTAATTGCCATTGTATTACCTCAAATGTCATGGAATAAATATAAACTAGGAAGCTCTTCATAGGTCAAAAAACTGATTTCAGTCCATAGATTACAATAATCTCCCCCATAATGGTCAATAAAAAAGCTAATCAGTCAGTGTGTTTAGAGGTGTTGCTCTGAAATGTAGCTTCTCTAAAAATTACTTTACTGTGAATATTAAGAATGACAGCACAGTTAAACAATCCATATACATGTCTTGGCACAAACACATCCAGAATTTTAATAGTTTTTCTTCAAAATGGAGTTCCTTTTAAAGCTCCCAAACTAGACCTAAGTAAGTATGAAAATTAAAATGCAAATTGTCACAATAATAGAGCATTTTTAATTTAGACAGTCTGATAACCTTTTAATTTGAGAAGACAGATAATGGATCTTACTTGTAAAACAACAGGCAAAATGCAGAGGGAAAATCTTGATTTTGGAAAAAAAAGTATCTACAGAGATTCAATTTATTTCAGATTCATATAACACTTGCAATACTCACATTAACAATCTTCTAATAAAGTCCAGATAAAATCCTAGAGCTATTTTCCTAAATTGAAGAATAGTTTTCCTCAGAAGACATACCTTCTGCTGTTTTAATAAAATTTAAAATCTACGTGAATAGAAATGGATCAGTTTGCCAGGGTTTACCATTAGAGAAATGCACTGTGCACCTTGCTTGCTGAAAAGCAAGTAAGCAGACTGAGCATCCTTGCATAAATATCTTTTCTATTTGCTAAGTGACACAATTTGTGAGAGTATTTTGAAACAGAATAAGCTGCCACATTCCTTTACACAATGAACATTTACCAAATGATTTTGGCAGTTATACCTTTAAAAGGAGACTCAAGCAATGGGGCAGGTTTCTGTGCCAGAAATATTTTTTTGGCATATTTGCTTAAAGCTCCACTCTTCTCATTCGGAACAATAAGCTGCCTAATAAATCTTGTACGGTCTCTGATGTCGTAGCTTTGATCATACTTGCCGAGATTTAATACATACTGGGTAAGCAATTTCGTCTGTGGAAAAAAACAGGACAAGAACAGAATACAAGTTATTTATGATTATTGATAACTCTGGATAAACATATTTAAAGAGGTAATAAAAATGAATGGTTATGTCAAACAAATGTTGCTCCACAGGGAATATGCATTTCTAAAGCTGCAAATGGAATTCTGCAGCCAAAGCACATGTCCTCTTCTGTATTGGGGAGGTGAATGCTGAGTACTGAGAAGCAGCCATGTGCTAGATTATTAAACTGCTGAAGTGGAAAGAAAGGCATCATTAAAAAAATAATCATATATGGCAAACCCGCTGAAGGGTCTACGTGAGGATAATGAATGTGGAAATACAACTAAAAACATGGCACTCAAAACTTAATCGGAAAAATATGCAGGACATCAAAACATCAGAGGGTATTAGGGGGCTGGCAAACTGCTTCTGCTGAGGTGTGTTTTATGAAGAGATACTGTCCCTGGCATAAGCAGTGTCTGCACTCTGACTGCACTCAGTTACTTTATCCTGAATTATGACCCATTAAAGCAGACACATGAATCACTGAACTGGATTACTGCAAATTATTTGCAGTGCATTTAGCTGTTACTTTTTCATAAAAGCAAGCTGCTGATGCCCTCTAAAAACCAGGATAAAAGACTTCTTCCATTTTTTTTTCTTGAAGCTTAAAGCCTTCAGTAATATCGGTCATTTATTTATTTATGTAAGAGATCAACTTACACTATCACAGGTTTTTACAGCATAATAACAGCTTCCTAAGTTGATGTTTGAGAATATTAACACGTCTTAAATAATATTAATAATTCAGATAATTTCTTAAGCTAATAAAATAATATAAGACAGGAAGGAGACACAGAAAATAGAAATAATGTACTGTAACCAGAACAACAGAGCTGAATAGACTGGAATCCACTATATATATTTGAAATATGTATGCCACTTCCTCTGTATACAACCAAACAGGAAAAAGAGTAGAAATTATACTCCATACTAAGGAAGCAAATTTTGGTACTTCAACTGAGAATGAATGCATAAGGCAGGGTTAAAAATGTATCATAATGAGAGATTTATTTGCTTTATACAAAGAAACAAGTTTGCATATATATATTGTTTGTCATGCTATTGCTGTGACAATAACACAGTTTCAATCATGTGAGCAGAAAAATATGTCCAAAAAAATCAGTCAATTTTTGTATACGCCATTTGCTAAAAAAAAAGTTCAGATTAGTAATTTCCAATTTGAGGAAGCAAGTTGAAATTTTTTTCTGGAGATATAAAAATGCTTTTTCAGAATACTGATTAACTCCTGTAAGTGAGATACACAGTAAACAGAAAATGGTTCTAATTTAAATTCCATCAAAGCAACATATGCAAGCATTTCAAAAATAACCTATGCTACCGAAGATTGGAATAAATTAGTCATCAGAATAATACAACAGCATAGTTTAAAAAAAGTGTCAATGAAATATTTTTTTGTTTCTTTTTCTCTCTAATGCCCAAGAATGGCTCTGTGAAAAGATACTCTTTTCCTTGAGGTACTGTCTCAGTTCTGAGAAAGGCAAAACTTTCCCATATGTATTTCACAGTTTATTGGCAGCTAATTCTGTATGAGGGTATAAAATTTTAAACAACTGCATCAGACTGAGCCTACATAATCTGCACTCATGCAGGACTTACACTGTTCAATCTAAATGGAATTGGAAGGGAGGGTTCCCAGGTACCATGAATTAAACTAAATGAGGGATACCTCCTGCAGCCTTTGCCATCACTTCTTCACTGCAAATAAAGACAAGACTCCTTGCTGTCATAGCAGGAAGCTCAGGAGAATGGATCATAAAACACAATGATCTTAACTTCTGAATTGCTATAGGGATGGGAAAAGTTGAAGGCCTTGTCAGAGTGGACATTTTTTCAGTGAGTGTTGATGGAATTACATAAAGACAAATTAGACAGTTAAAGAGTTGATCCTGAAAGATTGCATTTCCTTTAATGGGATCATTTTCTCCATGATCCTCTCCCTTCTTCTCCTCCCTGTTCTGTCCTCTAAAATATAATTTTCATATTGTTCAGTACAGATAAACACACGTCAAACGTATATGCAAGAATGTTCTGTGTCTGAAAGAAGTCTCTTTGCAATTATCATATACACTATAGTTTTCATGGAAACAGCAGGGAAACAATTTTTTTGTTTTTCTTATGGTAAAGCAATCAAACAAGCAGAAGACCTTTTCTATGTGGAGGCAGCTAACAGAAACAATTATTTTTAATTAAAAACAAAAAAACCCTAAAGAATGGACGTAAGTTTTTCCAACAATGGAGTTTTCAAAAGAAGCTGAAGCAAGCATACTGATTTGGTAAAACATGACAGATTCTGCATACCATGACTGCTTCATAGAATAGTGCCAAAGTATTCTGATCTGTGATTTAATACATTTATCATCATATAGCAATATTTCCTGATATCTGGACATGCACACTATATAGCCATAATATAATTTCTTTTATCCCCATGCTGCTGAACCCATTATTATTTTTTGTACACTTTATTTTGGCCAGAAGGGTAAGGTTTACATATTTCTAGAATTCTATCATCCTTCAGCAACATTTCTGGAATTTTCTAGTGACAAGAGTTCTACTTAAGGATTTAATGCCTATCTTATATTAGCAGCAATTAATTTTTTGGTACATCCGCTCCTGAAAATTTTACAATACAGTTTTTACCAACAGATGAGGCTCTACAATGAGAGAGAAACAGTTATCTATCCACTCCTAGGTATCATTAGCTTTCAGTAACTTGATTATTTAGACACACAGGATAAGGCTATTGTGCTAAACCACGATGGACATACCTATTTACACCCTACAACTACTTGGGACTTTTCCTGGTGGGAGTCCTACTATATTAGACAACAGAAACCCATCAAAATCTCTTTATACTTTCTGCTATATGCAAGAAACATCTTAGGCAACTATATGACATATTTCTCTTATATGAGCTCCATTTAGACAGCTATCTAGCACACTCAAGGTTTTATGACCTGAAGTGTTGAAAAAACAAAGCAAGTTTACCAAATAATACAGACAACCAGGGGGAAGCCTGCTTTTATTACATACCTATCCAGATATAACTGAACCTGAAACTTCCTTAAATTATAAACAGCCTTTGAAAGCTCATGAGGTGATCTCAGGATTTAAAGTATACTTTAAATTTTCATAAGAAATCCTGAATGTTAAATATCATTCCTGTAAATGTGCTTCACTAAGTGTTTCACCATATACTTAAGGAAACTACAAGCAAATAAAATATTTAGACAAAAGGAATAAAATAAGCAAGTTTCCTCCAGAACTTTGTGTTTTTCTCCAAACAAGACTTAACAGATGAATTCAACCTGTCCTTCCCTCACCTGGTGAAAGAGGTCTTTCTGTCTATTTGGTCAGCACTGTCTCTTTGCCATTCCACCACGACTTTTCAGTAAAGTAAAATTTTATCTTTGAGGTTTTCATAACTCCATCAACTTTGGATGAAACTGGTGAATTATTCATGAAATTACTATATCATGGGATATGATATGGAGACAGAAAACATGGGATTGAGGAGAGGTGGACAGACTGACAACTGGGAAATCAAATCTACAAGATTTGACATCAAATTTTAAAAATTCAACTGAAAAATGGCTGGAGTTTTTAGGAACTGAAGTAATTCCAGGAAGTAATTTTAATACTGAGTAAGTAAAGAAGAGTTGTGCCTAGAAATAATAATGTAGGAAGACTGTTGCCAGCCTCTAACAGGAAACCCATGGTATTCTACTTTGAAAGGAACTTTGAATCAAACAAAGTCACCAAACCTACACTGTTAGAAATTTTATGTGAATACCTTGACGACTTGAGATAATAACTTATTTTTCCGCAACGTAAAACTACAAGAGGAAAACACCCTTTGGTGAAATTCATCATTTAGTAGGCATCTCAGGAGACACTTTCTTCTGCTTTATCATCATTACTGTGTTTGAATAAAGGGTTATGCAGCACTTACAATGATGATTTAAAATGTATTAAGATCTGAAACAGCAAAAAATGCATCACAGAAAATAAGCATTTTATTGTATGTAACGGATTTTTGACCAAATATGGTGTGGAAGAATTTATGTGCAAAAACTACATGGAAAATTATTTGGTATAATGGGCTAAAAGAAGACAGTTTACATAGTCAAACCAAATCTTTCCTTATCTCAGTAAGCATTTTCTTTAAGATGAGCACTGCCTGAGAGAAGTCACCTGTTATTACTGCCCCATTTTAGACTGTATAAGCAAAGCATTCACTCCTATCTGAATGCATGGCAAGACAGTTCATCTCCCACATGCCCTACAAAAAAAAGTCTAAGACAGATCATGTCTGTAGTTGCATATAACCATCAAGGAAAAAGAAGACATCACACTTGCAGAGGTGCAAGATCCTGTGCTGTGCAAACTGTTGTAAAAGAAAGAGGCCTAGCAGCCCAGGAAAGTACACATATCAGACAATGTAATTCTTCGACATTTGGAAGAAAAAAAATCTTTGATTTTACAATCTTTTACAGCAATAACTGAAATTACAGTGAAAAATCAGTGTCAAAATGCTATATTCCATAGGCAGTGATGGGGTTCACAATGCTGTCACTTAGAAAACTGAGGCACCTGGCACCTCTCATGGCTATTGTTTTCAGGTTCTTGGAGATCTACGTTCACCTCTATGTGTTTTCTGACATTTTTAGACTATTTTTACTACTAGAGATACTAAAACTCACCCACTCCCCAAGGTAAAAGGAAATACTAAATCAAACTAACTAACCAATCAAGTAAAACAAAAAAAGGGAAGCAGTTACTATTTTTAAAACAAGCACTGATGGAAAGACAAAACAAGGCCTATTCTGGAATCTCCTTTTAGATATCCTGAAAAAAGTGAGCATCTTTTTGTTCAAAGTGATAGTATTTCCTTGAAAGTTCTGGTTTTGGTTTGAGAAAACATTAAATCATATCAGCAAAATCTCCTACCTGGTATTACTAACACAAGTTATAGATCATCTCTATTTACGTGAAGTAAAAATTTCACAATTTCCCTAAGACAGATACAAAAAAATTTGTCTCATCAATACATTCACATTCATGATCTAGCACACACTTAAAGACTCATAGTTAGATTTAGTCTGTTATATTTCTTGAAAACGTATGTTCAGCTTTTCTTCAAAGAATAATATGGACTAGGTTGGTTACTTATATAGAAGAAACCATTAGTGATCTATACAAACTGTACAAAACCTGCCATGACTCTAAATGAGTTTAGGCTTACCTGCTTTGAATTTGTCAAGTAGAGTTTTGCACCCAAATTTAAGATCTGCAGCTTTACAAGGTCATCTTCATTCGTGAAGCTCTTGGCTGTCTTCCTCAGAACATCAGGCGCGATCTTAGGAACCCGCTCACAGTACTCACCAATGAGCCAGAGAATACTGGCTCTGGCCACTGGAACCTGAGAAAACATTGAGCACTCCAGGTTAACAGAGTCACAGAGACTACTTGCATACCTGTATGTGTCTGTGTTCAATAACAAGTTAAACAAAATATTGTCTAAAGACAATTGCCATGCAAGAAATTTAGCGTGAAATTAAAGCCACTGAGGTAGACTGAATATCATACAAATGTAAGGTACTGATTCTGACTCCAAACCCATGCACTACAGGCTAATGATACAGAGGCACACAGAAGCAACATGTTGATGTTCACAGTCTCATCACAAGCTGATGAGATCAGGGAACACAGTCCAAGCCTTCAAGATATGGTTGTGAATTCCTGCCACCATGTTATGGTAAACACCGTGTTGAAACAAAGAGCTTTTTTTTTTTTTACTATATTCATATAGAAATGGTTTCCAACAATACAGCTTTCTCAAATCCTGCCTATCTAGTTTAGAAGCATATGGATTTATTTAAGACTATTTCTAGCTTTCCTTCATTTTTATTCATCATTTTATGACAATAAGATTTGTGTTTTTGCAAATGTCCAAGACCAGTTGAACTCAGAATATTGGTGAGACAGAAGCTCAAAACTGCAATTCACAATTTCTGAATAAGATCTGCCATCTTAACTGAAATAGAAGTTCAGAATCACAACTCACAATTTCTAAATAGGATCTACAATCTTAACTGAAACACTATGACCAAAAATTCACACAGGTCTTACTACTTTGGAGCTACTCAACAGTATCCCTGAAATAACTGGTAGCAGCTTTTAGATGAACTCCCAGTCTATGATGCCAAGTTCAGAAGCACAGCATTGCCAAAAACAGAGGGAAGGCAAAATGGAAAAGCACAGAAGGAAACAGAAGCTCATGCTCCATGCAGTTTAGCTAGAAGCAGTTAAGATTTAAATGAAATAATATGCATATACTCCTGGAAGTGAGCTAGCCTACATAACCTGGTGGTCAAGGTAAAAAGTGCATCTGTGTTACATACATCCCTGAAAACAGTTTTCTCCTTCCTTGAACAGAAGGAAGAAAGCATGCAGTAAGAGAGTTCAGAAGTATGTCTTGTGTATTCTACAGACTGTGGTGCTCTAACATTCTGTACACACTCTTGTTCAACAAATGTTGAAATGTCAGGGGAAAAGCATAGCTGTTCTAGTCTATCAAAAGACTGACCATAATTTAGAAAAAAGGGAAGGTTCTACTGCAATTTCAACTAATTTTACTGCTCTTTCTGAAAGGATCAAAACCCCTCATACTAACGTAGTCCTTACACTACAGAGTGATCTTTATTAATAAGCTCACACTAGTGGCAGGGTGAGTTTTGCCTTAGGTAAAATTCACAGGATATATATACATGCTTTAGAAATGTAGCACTGTGGTTCTCAAAGCATTAATTCTTAGTAACTGTTATATATGCTTTAACTACTTTACTAGCATGTCTGTTATTAATATATGAACATCTATTTCTCAGAATAACAATGGGAACCAACTATTAAGTATCTTACTCAGTAATCTCATAACATTTGAAAGAACTACTTATTAAAGTATATTCCAAAAGGGTTAAATGGCCCACTAAGCCTACTAAGGAAATACTAAACATATTCATAAGCATGTTTAATGATTAAATGTGCTCAAAAAAGTTTGGAAACAACTCTGAATAAAGTTAGCTTAACAATATTTGCCTCTGTTCTTTACATGGTTGCAAATACATATGGCAACAAAAATATAAACAGGCATGTCATGGGGAAAACAGAGGACTGCCTCTGCTGAAAGAAAAAGCACATCATGTATAAACAGAATACAGAGTCCAACAACAACAACAACAAGTCCTGTAAGAGATAAAGGCCAATTCTGATTATGCGGAAAACATTTACCATAGAGGTAGCATAATATGTTGAGTGTAGTGTAACACAGTGACTTAACATATATAGATATATGTAAATACTGGTCAAGATACAGATGAATTCTTTTATGTGCATTGATGGAAGGAATTTACAGTATGAGAGAGATGAACTAGCAACTGAACAACTGCTACATATAAAAACTTTAAATGCAGTCAGAGTATGTTCATCTGCAAAATGGTAAGACTGATGCTATTACTGTACTCTGATTTCAAAAGGGAAAGAGGTTATTTCTAATGTTCCAAAGGTTACACTGCATTAAGACCTCACACCCAATCTATTATTTTAAATTGGGCTAAAGAATAGTAATTGAGTGGTACATTAGATTTTCCAGTATTGGAGCAGTTCAAGTTGCCTACTGTACAGATAAATACCTCTAAGTAAGAATATATAGGCAACTTCAGATTTCAGTTATGCTAGATTTATTTTTCTAAAATATTTCATTACAGACTTGTTAAAATACTAAAATTCTACCAGAGATCACCAAGTACTATAGTTTGGGCAGCAGCCTATCAGAAACATTCCTTTTCATATTGTCTTTTTATAAAGCAAAAATAGCTCACAGAGCAGGCCAATTTCAGTAATAGCATTAATAATGACATGCAAATTTCATTATTCTACTTTTCCGAGTCAAGCCCAGGAATACACTTTAAAACCACAATGAAATGTATTTAAATATATTTAAATAGTGTGCATTTAAGTATTTTACTGTCCAAGTTTTTTTCCTAGTTTGTAAAATGAAATTATTATAGTAAGAAACTAGTTTTACAAAGCTAAATAAACAAAGCCTGATTTGAAAAATAATGATAATGGAAGTCAGAAATTTCTTGTGAGATTCTGCCTTCTAACCAGGTGGTTAGCTTACTATGTAAATACTGTATATATATTAAATACAATTTTGTGCACCACAAGAATCAATACCAATTAGAAACTTTTTGAATCAAACCCTGAGCAGAAGCCATTTTAATGAAAAGTGTACGTCGAACTGATGAACCCAATGTTTCTGTGTCACTGGATTCATTTGGGGTCACAATCACACAATATTTTCAGACTTCTTTTTCCCTGTTTAAGTCTTCCAATTCTCAACCATGTAATATCAAGTGCATGATCCTGCAGCTGTTGTTTCCAGGGCACTCAAAACAGCAAACAAGAAATGAAGCCCCTTCTAGACCTTCACTGCCTTTTCCAGTATAGTTTAAGTAGGGACCTTGAATTGACAAAAATGCAGGAAATAATACTTTCATTATTCAGCCCTGCTCTGTATTATCCTCAAAGGCAAACAGGATTGTAAATTACTTTGCATGATGTTTTATTCCATATGGCCCAAGCAAGTGGTTAAGTGCGCTTTTTAAGCCTTTAGTACCAGGAGGCAGTTTCTGTTGCCATTTCAACCCATTACCTGTCTCAAGGAAAATAAATAAATGGTTAAAAAAGAAGAACAAAAAACCAGCCAGACACTCCCCTCAAAGCAAGACACTGGCGACTTACAACAATTAGAGAAAGATATTTTAAAGACTTTACAGAGTACTCTAAGCAGCACAGCTGAAAAACTATTGAAAAGTAGTTCAGCTCTCAATATAGTCACACAAAACACAAGGGTAAAGTACAACCTAAAATAAGCAGTTATGGTTATTCACATCTGTCACAAAATGAGAGATACTCAAGTTGCAAATGAGGTGTAATATTCTGCATCCAGAAGAAAATTTGCATAGCCAGCAATTTATTAAAATTTTACTTGGAATCAGAAATGGAAAGAGTGATAAAGTTGATCTGAAATGCCAGACTGACCGCAAGAAGAAAAGGTACACAGGAAAGAATAGGAGCAAAAGAAAAGTATTCGGTTTTTTGTTTTCAAATGTTAGACCTTCAAGGACTCCTCTATTTTTTGAACCTCTACATATAGAATTCCTTTAAAACAGAATTTTTACTGGTGACTGCACCTCTTGTACAGTATACAGATTTTTTAAAAACGGTGTTTTATTGAAGCAGAATATTTGCTTCAAGTTCAGTGTCCCTGGGCACAATGTCTCAGAGGCCACATACTCCCCTCAATTCTGAACAACCACACAGATAACAGAGCCAGTAAAAAATTTGCCAAATTATGAGAATTGTTCGTTAAATCATTTCTAATACAAAGGTTTAAAAACGCCTTACTGGAGTGTATCCTAGGTAAAAGAATGTAGCTAGAATCTGAAGCTCACAGAACTGAAATACATATAAAGATATGGACGCCGCAGTTTGTGATACCTTCCCAATGCTGCAAGAATGAGAACTAAATTAAAGAAAGCAAGCTGTCTGTTGTGTGAAGCCATATCACAAACATAGCTACAAGGCAGTATTTATGTAAGACTAGGAAGCCAAGTCTGTTATTGGCGGATGAATGGACAGAGCAGTGTTAAGAATCTTGAGTCCACTACTCTAGTAGTAAGAATACCAATCCAAAACAGTAAATAACAACACTTAATTGTATCCATAAGTGACAAGAATTTCCTCAAATACTAAGCTCTTCAAAACATGCCACTATCTACTTTTGTTCTCCATGTGTAATGTCTTATCCTATGAAGAAGTACTCCTCCTCA
>WBMY01014147.1:46997-63430 GCA_013397315.1 Donacobius atricapilla
GCAGAACTGAATTATATTAATTTGGTTAAAAAGTGGCAAACTGTTCTACTAAGTAATATATGCTCATCTTCCTGAATCAAGTTACAATCAGCAAGAAGAGGACGCGAACATTCTGAATGTAAAAATACCAACTTAGCACATACTTCTATGAAATTGCTCTCTAGTGAAGCTGCAATTCGTATTTTTCCTATGAAATTGAAGAACAGTGTAAAAAAGAAGTCTGATTTTCATTAAAATTATGCATATTCAAAAGTAATATGCAGTGTGCAATGAGAATAAAAACGCTTGCATTAAAAATAACAGCTCATTCACACGCTAGTGAAATACCTAAACATCTCCTTTGCATTTTTTCTAAATGCAAAGAACGTTTTTGCATCTAAACAGCCTCTCTCAGGTCTGTAACCTAGTCTCTAGTACATTCAAATGAAGCTTCTAAATAGCAAGCTGTTGTAAGATTCATGCCAAAGTCATGCACTGGAGTGCTTAATTACTGCAACAAGTAACATTCACAGCCTGATCAACTTGTATGAAATGTACAATTTTTGAAGCTGAAAACACCCCACATTAGCAGAGGCAAGCTTCTGCGCAAGAGTAAACTCTTGTAAGGAAAGATGAGGAAGCCTAACTACCATTTGTTAAAAAGAGGTATTCCTGCATTTCTGTCTGAGTTAATCTGCCACATGGACCATTCAGCAACCAAGCATGCTCAAGTTTCAATAGAACAGTATGGGGAAGAGATGTCTAAATTATGGGAGTTTGTGGGGTTTTCTTGTTACTTGCTTTTTTCTTTTTTTTTTTTTCTTTTTTTTTTTTTTTTGGAGGGGAAAGCAGACATCTTTATGAAATTGCTTTTTAGTGAAGCTGCAAAGGCTTTCCAAGAGCTCTGAGCATACCATTATGTCATACGCCTCTGAAATGCTTAAATTTTGGCTTGTAGTTTTCTGTGTCATCTTTTATTTGACGTGACATCTGTCATTTTTCTAGACTAATTTCTTGAAGAAAGGTTAACATCTCAAGGTCTTTTACAATCCTACAGATCAATTGAATTTACACTGTATTTTGCCAGATATTAAAATAGGAAAACAATTCTTGAAAATTGCAATCTGGAATATTTATAGTGGGGAACACTGGAATGGCAACTTTCATTATTCGGTATTTTGTGATACACTGAACAGTTAAGGAAAAAAACCCTGAACCCAAAAAAATAAGTGGACATGAAGTCATAACTAAACACTTTTTGACAACGTAAAACTGAATATGGTAATATGAACTGCAGTAGATGAGATGTCACCATAGGAACTACTTTAATGCCATGTGTGAGAGCAAATTTAAAGAAAATAAACCAGAATTGTTAACAAATTGCTAATTACAATTGTAAACCATTGTAAACTAGTATGGGTTTTTTACACAAGTCTAGATACTGGGGAAAAAAGTACAAACAAAATCAAAATGCATTTGTATCAGAATAAGGACTGGCATAATTATAAAACCCCATACTCTGTGAGGCTTGCTTTGTGCACACAAAGGATACCAAAAATGAGCAGGAAATAAAAGAGAAACACTCTAGGTTCAAAACCATAACAAACTTCAGCAAAATACTAGAAGGGGAGATAAAACTGACATTCTGAATGTGAAGTAAGAAAAGGTTAAAATAGAATTCCTCCTAGAATTATGAAAGAGGAAGTCTATACAAGGCAATGATAAATGAACACAAGAATTTTGAAACAGTGTAAATCATTTCTAAAGGATTATAAAAAGTAAATTAAATTCTTAAAATAAAGGCTGAAAATCAAAGAAAATTTGAACAGGAATTCCATTATCAATAAAGCAGAATACACGAGGTACCAGCAGTTTCAATTTCAAGTCATAGTAAAAATCTTAGTTTCTTCTACCAATTTTGAAGTGATGTAGAACTGACTAAGTAGGACAACCTCTGAAGATCCTGCAGCCTGACAACTTCTCAAAAACTTAAAATATACCCAGTCATCCACTGTTCCATGCAAACAATGATGCATGCAAAAAGAAATTAACAATGAGGCAGACAGTAAATTGTAGAACCAAATTAACGACTTTTTCCAGAACTGGGTACTTGGCTGCATTATAACAGAACCTCAGAAAATCACCTCAGCATGGAGTATATTACCAGAGAATGTTCAAAAGGTTAATTCTGAAATACAACATTTGCAATCATTAATGTTGCATCAAATTTTCTTTCACTTACATTGACCTACCCTTGTAGCAACTAAAACATACAATAGAAGACTAACTTATCCACAGTCTACAGTTCGTATGACCACTTTTTCTAAAAGCAGCAAAACTGCATCAACAGGTTTTGAACAGGATGCCATTCTGGCGGATGTCCCTTCCCCAAAAACATTAAAGGTCAGGTTAGATGGAGGTTTGAGCCACTTGGTATGTGCAACGTGGTCTTCTGCCCATGGCTGGAAGGTTGGACTACATGAAGATTAAAGGGCCCTTCTAACCCAAACCATTCTGCTATTAGGGTTACTAACAATGCTGTTAGGGTTAAAAACAATGCTAAAAGGCAATCACTACAGCTAATTACCCAGACAGACCTAACTGTCTGCTTTTCAGAACTCGACGAAGTTTAAGCTTTTATCTTGTTAATTTTTCCATCCTTATAACACAAGTAACAAATCTCGGAAACGTTATTAATACATATAAAATGGATGCTACAAGTTGCTTTTCTTTTATGTCATTCCAACAGTAATTAGAAGAGATATGTACTAGTCACTGGATGCATTAACATTTCCAGTAATTTTATGACTTGTGGTTTTACACAGATTTGTAGGGCAAAAGGTGTTTTAGCTATACATTCTACAATCGTGCTTACATTCAACCTGCAACTTTCAACAGAAAATGGAAGTCACCCATCTAAGAAAAAACAGGATTTCTGGTATATGCAGCGCAGTCAGACAAGAGACTTCCTATAGTTCCATCTGTCTCTAACATCTAAAACAACTTTTATGTCACAGTGGGACCAGCAGTCAGTTGAAACTATCAATACAATTGCTTAAAGGAAATGCATCAGTCAAATGCCAAATGTCACACTAGAGAAAGAAAATAGCTTTTCTTTTTGTCCTTCCTTCAGCAGATGAGGAAGGAAAATAATTCTCAGCCCTCGACATGGCTTCACAAAAACAGTCTCTTCAGGAGTCAGTCAAGTTTAGCTTGTGAAAATCATTCACTAAGGTACCCCATCACCGAAATTTCCTGTTTTTGTTGAGCTTCTGTAGTTCAAGTGTTGTCGTTTTTTTTTTCCGCACTTATCACAGCTTTTCTGAGTAGGGAAAATCTGACTTTAAGTCACTTATAAGCATGAAACGAAAATTTCAAGAGCAGTTTTGACGTTCCCAGAGCCTTGTTTCTGGAACAATAACCTGCCTCTCATCACCCAAGTTGCAGAATGGTTAACTGTATGTAAAGTTCTTGTGCCAGATATACCCAAGATATCTTAAGCGTTGGGTTGTATCTAGAGTTACAGGACACGCACATGGAAACTGAAGGCATTTTTCCCACAGGCTTGTTCTTCAGGACCCTGTTTTTGTTTGGTAGAATTAGTATGAGCACCTCTCAATTCACTCAAGTGAACTCTTCATAATGAGAAAACAGTACAGAGAAAGCACAGCTGACTCTGCTGTTACAGACCTCAGAACCTGCTGGACCTACCAGCTTGTGCTTCATGCTACACAAAATAACAGGACTACTTCCAGGCCTCAAATGACCACAAAAGAAGCAGCAGAGAAAACAGAATGCTTGCACACTTTAACAGCAGAAGTTGGGGGAAAGCAAAATCAACCAAGACTCTTAAAACTAATGTAACTCCTACTAGTTAAGCTTAAAGCTTCTCCTACACTATGCTAAATCTCTTTTTTATTCCTTTACCACGCCAAAACTCTTATGTTCAGTAAGCTGTGACTATTGGTAATTTCCTGCCACCTGGGGAAAGGTACCATGTAAATTATGCCTTTCTATTCATTCCTTGAAAGAAGGAATAAAGACGCTGCAGCTATGGTAAAGCAATTTGCCAGCTGCCAGGTTTAAAATATCCTCAATATATCCTTTGCAGTCTTTCAGAACAGTAAGCACAAGAAGATAATTTTATTTGCTAGACAACTACTTAGAAACAGACATGAAAACTGATCTTGTTGAGACAGACCTTTGTATACATATACATGCATATATGTGTGTATATAAATATATACATATATATACATATTGAATCACTATGAAGAAAATATTATATTGACAATCTATGATAAAAGAAAAAGACTTTTTCACTCTTATCTTTGTTCCTTCTTAGCAAAACAAAAAGCAAGAAAACAGAAAGGATTGTTAAGTAACAAAATCTATATTCTGAAGTGACGGTTTTATTATTTCATTTAAAACAGAAGTAATATGGGAATTTGTACATGTTAAAGGAAGCCTACTCAGAGGAAGATTGCCAGAAGAACCAGGCAAAATCAAGAACAACCTTTGAAGCTTGTATTTTTACTGTGGTTGCTGAATATAATACAAGAAGGTGCCCTGTGCAGACATGGCTTTGTAACATGATATGGGAAGATATTTCAAATACAGTTGATAATTAGAAAGGCTTAAACAGAAATAAGATCTACATCAATAAGAAATTAAAGTCACATATATTAAAAATACAAAGCTATACACAGAGGCCACTCTAGAATATCTTATACAAGATGAGGTGGTTGAGAATGACAGCTAAGTTCATAAAACAAGTAAGAGAAAGCTCTGTGTGTATTAGTGGGTCACTGGCCAAATATGTGCTGCAAAAATGATGTCCTTAATAAAGGCCTTCTCAGGATTGCCACGAAAAATATGTCGAGGAGATACAGAGAGGCACTAATGCTGCTTTTCAAAGCTGAGAACAATGTCACCTAAGTTTTTTGAAGTACTTGAACTATTCCAGGACACTCCAAAATTATGCTTTGCTCCTTCTTGACATTATTTATTAACATATATTACTGACTTCTTGTGAAAGAAGAACCTGCCATATTCATTGGTAACTGGTAAGATTATTAGGTATTGATTTACCATGCTGCTACACCCTACTTGACTTTATCTGTTCCTTGTTGTGTTCCTTAGTGATTTAAAACTTTGTTCTGCTATCCAAAAATAACAGAAGGCTAGAGTAAAAAATCAAGCCAAATCTGGGGCCATTTACCCTAAAACTATTCAATATGTGTTTTCAGTTAGGCATTGATGCACCACAAAAAAAAAAAAAAAAAAAAAAAAAAAAAAAAAAAAAAAAAAAAAAAAAAAAAATTCCAAGCTTTCAGCACCCTCTACAGGCTAACTCCATTGATGCAACTTAACTTGTAAGTAACTATTGCTACCTATGATAATCAAAACAGCACACTTTAATAATCACAGCATTTTAAGGAAAAGGAGGTAAACATGTAATTGAGGGCCACAACGAATTAATTTCTCTAACATAAGTGAAAGTAACTACTCAGTGAGCATCAGTGCCTTTGGAAGTGCAGGTCTTTAATCCAGTTGCATCAGCCAAATTCTTAAGAGAAGTCAGCTCGCTTCTTGACGTGATCTGAAGCTTTGTGTGGTTCTCTCTAAGAAAACATTTCATGCCACCAGCTACCCATAAAACAGAGAGAACTTTAACTTACCATCCCTGTTGGACAGCAAACAGACGAGGCCGTTAAGGCACGTGTCAGTCACTTCAGTGATGTTAGTTGCGCATCTGCCTATAGCCTGGATCGTAGCTGCAGCAAACTGCTTATCTTGGCTTTTCACATAAGTCTAAAGAAATAGGATTTTTGTAAGCCAATGTATAATAACTCTTGTCAACCAAAGATTTACCACATTATTCTCATGAGACAGACATACCGTATAACCAATTAAACTTAGAAAGCTACATTGCACATCAGAAGCTCTAGTTTTTCACCTCATGTTCACTTTTAGAAAACATTTTCTTGCAAGCTTTGGTCACCCATGGCCACGCAGACCTTTGATTTCAAGAAAGCTTGGGGCAGGGGGCACTTACCCAAAAATAGCCATTAGTTTGTGTGCAAGGTCGGAGGATTTGATGAGCTCTCTCTTTAGAGAGGTTTCAGTTCATTTAACTAGGAGTATCTGTGAAACTATGAACAACCTACCTGCCTGAGAACCAGTACTTTTCATAGAAATCCAGCCAGAGAACTGAAGCAATGCAAACAGATGTCACAAGCAAAGATAAAAGAAAGAAGGACAGACGCTGTTTCACAATATAGGCAGAAGACCTTGCTGATACATGTATTGGAGACAATAAGTATTATTTCATAAAATGACTTATGGAAATGAGGTTTGGCAACAAATGCTAATGGCCAAATACAGCTAAAATTAAGATCCTATCATATAGCGACTTACAATGTCAGTCAAGTTGCTGGAATTTGTGTTTAAGAATATGGAATGATTGAGTTTTTCTCATCACTTTTTTTTTTTTTTTTGGTAGCTGTAAGGAAAGTGAGAAACAAAATATTTGAACTAAATTCCATATACAAATACCTCCCTTATTCTTTATGGTATGAGATCATTTAATTTCCATTTTTGGAACATTTAATCCTTGAAAATACTTAAACTTGAAAAATTTAAGCCTCGGAGAAACATCCAACAATGGAAGAAGAGATCATAAATACAAAAAGAATACACTTTTGCACAAACCTGAAATTCTCGAAGCAGAGTTGATATGTTGGCTTCATTTGCTAAATTTGTCAAGATTTCAAGCTACAAAAAAAAAAAACCCCAGACACATAGTCAAAAGTTCAAATAAAATATTGTAGACAGTACCACATGTACACTATGCTTTTATGTTATATAAAATGTATTTTAAAAATACCAGAGATCAATACAAACTGGTATCACCATTGCACTCAGCAGGCATATTTTCCTTGCAAGTACTTGCAAAGTTTACAAAGCAGGATGCAAGGGTTCAGTGAAACATTTTTTATGAACCTGAGCTTTAGTGTTTCATTGCATATCAAATGGGCTTGAAATACTTCTGTCAGCTTTCCAATGTTATACAACAGGCCTTAGCACAGAAGAACCACGTGTCAGAAGAAATAACAGAAGTCACAACTGCATCACGGGAGAAATAAATTGCCCATTATATTCAGATGAACTGTAATAAAAGACCTTTAAAATCAGGAAAGAAACATTTGCATCTGTAAGATTCCTCAGATCTTATTCAACATCAACAACATCAGACCCTGGAAGCCATCCTCTTTGTTCTTCGTGAACAAAAGGATGGTACACAACACTTGGCATACATTGTTAAGATGCTACGCTTCCAGGCTGTTTTAACTTTGAATGAAGTAAACTGAAAACACAACCCTGTCTCTCCAATGGGAAATCATAACTCAGAAATATGTTGGTATTTTTTGACTTGGAGACATCCAGAAAAGGATACTCAAATGATACAGTCCACCTGTACTTCAAAACACTTTCCTAAGACATACCACTAAAGCCTCCTAAAGATATGTATCATTCTAGATAGCATAGAAAGCAAGAGGATGAATGAAAAAGAGAAACAGGCAAGAGAAAAGGAGATTATTTTATAGTACAGGGTAGCTATCAATGGAATATCACAAATATCTTCACTGACCCTCTTCACATATGAACTATGAAAGTAAGGAGAAGACAGGAGACAAAGTTTTCAACTGATGCTACAGTTTTCAGGGAAATGAAGACAAANNAGTGAAATGAAGACAGAGGCTGACTAAGAAAAGCTGTGTAAGAGCTCCAAATAGTAGAAGACCGATTATTGAAACAGAAAAGAAATTCAACATGCCTGCAATGTAATGCTCATGATTGGTAAAAAACCCTAACTGTTCAGAAAATGATAAGACTCTGAGATGATGACAACTGTGAATTTGTGATTAAAAAAGGTTACTGTGAAAATACAAGGTCAATGCGAACCAGTGATCAAAAAAGCAAACATGATGTTGGAAAATAAAAACCCAGAAATCCAAACAGCACAGGAGATAAATTCAAATTAATTACTGCCATAGGTCTCATAATTCTATTTTGAAACAGGTAGGTTTGAACTACAGAGGTAGAAGAGGGAGAAAACCACAAGATTTTTTTACATATATAGAACTTTAGGGTCTCCTAAATTTTTCA
Source organism: Donacobius atricapilla (assembly GCA_013397315.1). Taxonomy (NCBI): domain Eukaryota; kingdom Metazoa; phylum Chordata; class Aves; order Passeriformes; family Mimidae; genus Donacobius; species Donacobius atricapilla. Next base: position 55,149 of record WBMY01014147.1, read on the forward strand.
GCCATCATGAAACAAATGAGACAATGAAAGGCAAAAACACAATTTCTACTTCTCGACCTCTTCTCCAATATATTATCAATTAATACGGGAATGCATATATATCAACTTTCTATTAGTTTTGGACTGACTATTCTTGGATAACAGTGAGGCACTCCTCACAATATTCCTACAATGTACAGAATATCTTTTTGCTTCCAACTGCCTCAATACTTAAGTCTATTTGTTGGTATAAAATACAAAAATATATTTAGTTTGTATATAAACATGGTAGTTTTGGCATAGACATCTTGGACTACACCACTTTTCCACTTAATGTAAATGCAATATGCATGTAAAACACAGATAAGGAAAAATAATGTTTCTTTCAGAAAACTACCTTCTGCTCCTAAACACAAGTGCCTATGACAATCTAAAGCAAAACAAGAGAAAAGGCACATGATAGTAGACATTTTTTTATCCATTGTTTTGTCAAGGATTTCACATTTGTTAAAGAATAGTACAGAGAAAACAACAAGACAACAGCTGAAAACATGCATTGAGATGTGGCCTTGAGGAAAGCCTAAAGTACTTCTCCTGTCAAATGCTAACTTCAAAGAAAATTTGGGGCTCAAACACTGCCCCATTTTGTACAGGGGAATCGACTTAAACTCTTTTTAAGATAACAGTATTAAAGACTCTTTTCCTCCCATGAAATAGTCAAACTCTCCAATGTTAGAATGCCAGGTTGAAAAAAAATTATAATGCTCTCTATCACTGAAAGGTCCTAAAAGCTGTAGTAGAAAATATAGCCACTCTCCCACCTGCAACACAGTAATGGAAACTTTCAGACAGCCTGACAAGCCTGAAGGCCCCTTGTGGATTTAACTAAAGGCCTTGATACTTCTTAGTGAGATAAAGAAACAGCACAGAATGGCCTGTGTCGTACCAGTGAAAAACATTTTACCTTTCTGTTCCAAACTCATTAGTCCAGCAGTATATAGAAAAAATTGCCTTAAATAAACTCACCTTGAGTGTTTTGATCATAGTTGGATCAGTTGATCTAACATAGAAACTCTTCAGGTAAGGTTCAAACATGCCCTGAAAATCAGAACATATTTAAGTAATTCTCCGATGTTTCATATACAATGTGATTTTAAAAATTCCAAATAGAGTATATACCTTTCTCTGAATTGACATAGTGGCAATATTTTGCAGGACAATATACTGCACCTCCCTAGAATGTGAAAAGAAAAACAAGAGTCATTCCCACAAAATTACTGATACATAAAATAATTCAACATGGCAAAGGAAATCCAATTCTATTTGAACATCAAGTTAGTTATCCATTTGTTTTGGCATAAACATAGAAGGCAAAGCTTATTGTCAACTGCTAACTTCATCATTTGATTCACAGGAAGAAGAGATGGATGACGAAATCAGGCTCTCATTTTTTAAAACTCCAATATGCAAAAATACTCAATGACATCAGTGCAATAGTGCCTTTTTTAGGCCTTGGGTATTTATTCAAACCAGAATTACATTAATCATTTTAATAAAATGGAAATAGCTTACAAAAGCCTTACATTTCATGCACCTTCTTGAAACAAATATTTCAGGATGACATAGCTGAGAGTGAAAACACATAGGCTTTATCTGCAGTGTTGAAATAACTGCATTGATTACAAGAACAGTTAATCCTTCCACAATTGGCAAGAAAAGTTATGACTTTCTTCTCGTAAGAATTTTTCTAAAAATTCTCAAAAAGGACCAGGATCTCCTGCGACTCAAGGGTATACACTAACAGGCATATACATCTATAAAAAACTAACACTTTTACATAATAGACTTTGCAAGAGATAGACAACAGATTTACATAATATTCTACAAAAAATATTAAATATGTTTGGAGAGGGCATTCTCATCATTAATGTATGAGTTTAAAAGCCTCCACATGATTGAGCAAAAAGAAATTTGGGTACTAGTCTGAAGCTTTTAAAGCGTACCAATTGCTTAAAAACTAAGTAATAATTTACAAACTATTTTTCTGAAGCATGAGTGCTCATATCCTTACATGCTGCAAATCTCATCCTAATAGAGAAATCACCATATCCATTATCTCCTCTTACTCAAAACTGTCTAATAGCCCTAAGGTAATTACAGCTGTTGCTTACAAAGAAAAGTGATAGTAGAGAAGTCCTTAAGATCTTTTAAACCTATTTTATGCAATTCTTACATAGGTGTATGGCAACAGTCAGCCACACATGATGAAACAAGACTGGAAATTGCTTTGAGATGTTCTTGCGGGCACTCTCACCCTAACCAGATTATAGCTTAGCTGACATTAATTTAAAGACCACAGGCAAATAACTTCAAGGGCAAGCTGCAAAGGCTTATTTCAAAGTGGCTTTAAAAGCAGAAGTGTTTCACCCAGAATGGTAACAGAGAGCAGAAAAGCCATTCAAGTCAGAAAAATCAGAAGACTAGTGCCATTTAAGGTACTAGTTGAGATACAGGAAAGAAGTGACTTTTCTTTCAACGAAACCTGAGTATAAACAGGCAATAAACCACATGCAAATAATCTTTTCAACCTGTGAGTATGAGTTTAAACTCTATACATTATCTGCCAATTGCTTCAGTCACTTACCTTTGCATAAAGAGAATGGGAAGCATACTGTACTATAAAGCCAAACACAAAAATAATAGTGATTCGTTCTTATCAGAAATAAAAGAATGAATACTCTACCTAGTCCCATTTTACTTCTTTATTAACTTTTAAACAATAGAGATATGGAGCTGCAGTACTTTTACAGAGAAACAGCTCTTTGATGACAGGGCTTACAAAAGTTAAGGTATATCTAGGATGAGTAATCTTGCCAGACACAATGAAAGTGAGGTTTTTTGAAAAAAACCTTTGTGTCTGTTTGACATAACTGACATTTTTTTCAAAAAAAAAATAATTTTCAGAGTGAAGTCTTAGCCAAAAATACCATTTTTAGTTAAAAAGTTTTTCTAAAAATAACATTGTCTCGTGTAAACCCTTCAAGGCTTTTCATACAAATACAGGGAAGTTCAAAATCTAAAAACTGAATAGGGAAGAAAAACACTTCTGTGCAGCAAATATTGGCACACAGTACAAAAACTATGAAATACAAACAAAAAATAGTACTAACAATCTTATGAAATGTAGCTGACAAGACCTTTCACAGAAAAGCAGACAAAACACTACTGAAGATGACGAAGTCAAAACAGAACGTTCTGAATCATATATAAACTTGCTCCTTAATAACCATCCAAAGACTAATGAAACACAGAAGATGCAGCAGTATCAGTTTTAACACATACATTGTCTCCTTCCCCTGAGATACTCAAAAGTTGACTGGACACAGTCCTGAGTACTGTGCTCCAGGGAGACCCTCCCTGAGTAGGGAAGTTGGACTAGACAATGATCCCTTCTAAACTCACCCACTTTGAGATCTGTGTTACAGTGCAGGAAAATAAAATATACATCAGAAGACTTCTTTAGTGCTTAGCAAGACCAAAAGGAACTCAACAGAACTAAAACTTCCAAAGTTTTTTTTAAAAATCAAGATATTACACAAACCAGTTAGTACTGACTCTATTGAAATACTAACTAAGCAGCCATGATTCTTGTCAGAACAAAAATCATAGGAATGAAATCCAACAACCAATGATCCCTGGAAGGGATACCAAAAATGATGGAATTACTTCTAGTGACCCTCATTCGTTGAGTGAAAGTGAGTATTACAGGATGATTTCAAAATCAAATTGATTGTGTAATAGTTACATTCTTCTAACTGTGGCTAAACAGATATGCACAAAAATATAAAATAAGGACTTGACCTACCTGTTACTACGGAGTAAACGCACCAATGACTTAGAAACAATACCAGCTTCAGATTTTGGTGCCAAATGCCAGTAAAGCTGTGCAACTGCCATTACGACCTAAAGGAAGAACATTCAGAGCAGCATGTTAACTTCAAATCATCATTCACATCTACCACATTCACTTTAGACCTGCAGGACTATCAGCTCACTCTTCTTTAGAAAGCAAAGTGAGTATCAAAGTGCAAATCTGCAAATCAGCAAAGCAGACCAAGGAAGAACATCAGAATAAATATATGTTTACTAATTAAGTACCTTTATTTCCTCACAGTATTTACTGTACACTATAATAAATAGAAGGTCACAGTAATAGGGAGAAAGAGAAAAAGCAGTAGGTAATTTAAATTACATAGTGATACCATCCTTGATAAATCAGTATTGCTAACATGAGCTGTACGAAGTAATGAAGAAATATTCTTTGCAAGTTTTTCTACTGTGCTTTTCCTTTATTACTACAGGTTCAAGATCACCTTTTATCTAGTTTCCACTCAAAATCTTTCATTCCGTTATTCTATCATTCAACTTATAAAACAATAGCAGCCTTTACTGGAAAATTTTGAAGTATCAGATCTAACAGAAAGTAAAAGCTACAGGGTTGTATACCAATATCCCAGCTAACAAAATTCAGAAGACTAAGACATAAGCAACTTAAAACCTGTGGTTTTTTCTTCTCAAATCTTCTTATAAATAGAAGACAAAATATGATCTTTATACTAATGAGTGTCATGTCACAACCTTTCCTACAACAGTGTCATGCTCAACTCTCTGTTTCACACAAAACAAATCACAGAGACTCCAAATAAAGCCCTCATGGTAACATTTCACTTGGTATTTTAGATCTTAGTACCAATTAAACAAATAATATTATTCAAGAATAAAAAGCAATTAAAAACATCTAAAGCCAGGAAATCACTTTAAGATTTTAGGCAATATACCACAAGTATCTTTTACTGCTGTCAAAAAACATGAGGTCATATGGAAAGCCACTAACTAAATTAATTGCAGGTAAATTCGGTGAATAGTAATAGAATATCCCTGTAATAGCAATTCAAAGTAACATAATTTCGATAACACTTTTCCAAGTGCACTTTAACATCCCAGTTAACTTTAATATCAGAAAGTGAAAGATCATAAATAGGAGAATCAATACTATATTTAATAAAATAATTATTTATGGAATGAGGGTAATAACTAACTGAACCTCTTCCTGAAGTGGGATGGCAAACATATCACCCATACTTTTCTTTGCATGAAATTAAGAAATATCACAGACACTGAACAGTTGGTTTCTAGCAAAAAGTTGAAAAAATTGAATTGATTTGTTTCCAAAGTCTGCTGGGCCAGCAGATCATAAATGACTTTGAGAAGAGTCAGACAGAAGTTAGAATCTCAAAGTATGTTTCAATGGAGAACTATAACCTGATCTGTTTAGCTTATTAAGAATAGGCGACAAGGTGATTTAATCATGGTGCAGTAACTTTTTGCAGTGATATGAATATTCATTATCACTGGAAGACTTTTCTCATAGGACATCTAGTCCTGATTAACAGGACAAGCAGAGGTTGGAAGTAACATTCTGTGATCTGATTAACATCACAATGATTCACCGTTAGCATGGCTTTTTCCAGTCTTAAAAAGTTACATGTATTTTAAGATCTCATGGAAATAATCTAGCATACCATACTTATATTGCCATACCTATCCTGGAACTCTGCCAAGGCAAAAGCTCTAGAAATGTGGTGTATAATTTTCTACTTTTAAAATGTGAGACTCGAAAGAACAAATTAATGAATCAGTAACAACTATGATTTTCTTTGTAGATCTGTTCCATTTGTGCCAACAAACTACAAGTTTGTGCCATCCTAATTGCTAAGAGTTTTAGCATTAAGAGCTACCTATGGTAGAGACATCACATGCTGTGTAAGTTGGATGCAAATGCTCTCATTCTTTTTTCTACTATTTTGTTTGACTATTATTTGGAGCACATATCACAGTTAGTTTAGGTGTTTCACTTACAAGCTAAGTTAAATTCAAAACAGATCCATCACACTTCTCCTAGAGTTACTAAAGGGTATTTTCACCAGTCTTAAAGAGGTAGAGATGTTACCCTTCAATCTTTTAAATTTTCTATAAACAGATACTTGTATTTTAACATTTCAAGAAAAAAGGAATTTGTCATACAGCAGCATTTCGGCTTTGAAGCAGGGGCTTTGTATTTCGTAACAGCAGCCTGTGGTCCGGGTCCATAGTATATGTGGTTTTCAATTTCTGATCCTTATCTTTCTGTTCTTCATCAGATTCATAAAAATTATTTTCACTATATTCATCCGCCACTTCATCAACCTACCAAAAGATAAAATGACAAGGACAGAAATAGAATTTTTGAATCAACAGGTTTTATTCATTAAGGGAAGTAACATACAACACCACAGTTTCATGCAAGATTTATATATGTTTTTTTAAAAAATAGCTTTTAGTTTTTCTACCCATTTGCTTAGAAGTAAGTTGCACTCACAAATGAAATATCTTTACTATTACTCAACAAACTATTTTAGGTATGGATATTGGCCTTTTTTGGACATAAAGCCTATGATCCAAATTTGACATTTCTGGAAAATAACTAGAAATGAAAATAAGACACAAGTTTTCTTCAGAAAACTTGGCTAGGCCACATGCCTTGGTCAAAACTCAGGTGTAGCCAAAGTATCCATAAAAATGTCTTCAGTAGAGGTGGGGGGGCAGGGGGAGGGAGGAAAGAAGTGACAATGAATGAAAATCATCATTTTGTTCTGGTTTTTATTACAATTTGGAAGGACATGAAAATTTTTGAAAAAGGAAGAGATATGAAGGGAAGTCTCATTACTTGATGCCAATTTTGCTCTCAGTGTTTCACAGGATGTCTAGCAAACTCATAGATACTTTATGCAATAGCAACTGAAGTAATTTAATTTCCTTACTTCTCTTACCACAATTCTTTGTGGCAGTGACATTCTAAACTAAAAACTCTCCACGGCTAAATGAATTCCTCCCTTGCATATAGGACAGGCAATGTGACAGGAAATTTCCTGATCCCAGTGCATCACAACCTGTACTGAAGAAGTTTGCACTAACAGGAGGAAGATAATTCAATTTCATTGATTCAGTCTTCAATATCCTTGCCTTGACTGCTAACAGACATGCAGATCAGTACTATTGAATTCAACAGGAATATTGAGTTTGAAACAGTATTTAACTCATTAATAACTGTTACAAATAAACAGTCTGAGCTCTCACATTTCCGACTCCCTTCTTTTTTAAGACTTGTTTGTTTGGAACATACTTGGAGCAGCAGAGTTCCAATAAAAAGTAACATATGCCTCTTATGAAAACACCTATTTTCAATCTGATTAAGGTCCTTCTTCATACTCCAACAGCAGAAGTATTAATATGATTGTCTCATAATCACGTATTCTATTGCAATTTTAGAATATTCCTCTTTTCTCAGTTCTGCTAAGATCTGGTACGAAATAAAAATGTTCCAGATTACAGATGATGACAATACCCAGGGAAATTATTTTAATAAATGGAAGTTTATCAAAATCAAGTTGTTGAACTCCTAATTATTTAGAATTTGTAGTCACAAGGACCCACTAAGACAAAGAGAACACTTAATACTGCAAGATTTGCACATTGTGATGGATAGGATACCAAAGTATTATGTAAGAGTCAGAAGACTAGATTAAAAACCTGAAGCTCCTTGGTGTACAAGAGTTGTTATTTCAAATTCTATTAATCATCCCACACATGGAGAACTGTTACCAGATGATGTGAAAACACTCCATCACTCAAAACATCTTAAGCCTCAAACTGACCTACTGACTATATTCAATGCCAAAGAGATACAACTGTAAGTTTAGAATCTGTATTGGTTTAGCATAAATGATAAGAAAAACCAATTGTTAATCCATTTTAGAACTAACAGCTAAGCTGGCCAATCAGGTAAAAGGGGTACACCCTCTGGGACACCGCTTAAAAACAGGAATCTTGAGAGACCCGCCCTCTTTCCACGGACCCCTTCCATGAGGTAACAGCGCGGCCGGGCCGGGAGGGGGGCCGGGCCTCAGGGCCCCGGGAGGCCCCGGGAGCCACGGCCGTGCCGAGGCCGGCGCTGCGGAAGCCGAGCCGAGCCGGGCTGGGCCAGGGCGGCCGTGCCGAGGCCGGCCCTGAGGGAGCTGAGCCAAGCCGGGCTGGGCTGGGTCTCTGAGCCTCAGCAGCCCGCGGCGGCCACGGAAGGAGAGCGAAAAGATGCCGCCGAAAGAGATGGCCCCGGCCCTCCTCCCTCCAGCCCCCGGGTCCCCGGAGAGCAGCACCGAGCCCAGGCTGAGTTAAAAACGCACCCCATAAGACCGAGGGGTGGAAAA
>WBMY01014147.1:66090-128316 GCA_013397315.1 Donacobius atricapilla
ACTCCCACCCAGACTGGTGCCACCTGCAAACTGCCTGAGGCTGTGCTTCATCCCTTTGTCCAGATCATCAATGAAGGCATTAAACAGGACTGGCCCCAAAAGTGAGCCCTAGGGAACATCACTGGCGACTGGCCACCAGCTGGATGTAACTCCATACACCAGCACTCCTCTCTGGGCCTGGCCGTCCATCAACTCTTTTAACCAGTGAATAATACAAGCCACGGGCTGCAAATTTCTCCAGGACAATACAGTGAAAAACATTTTCAAAGGCTTTACTAAAGTTCAGTTAGACAACATTTACAGCCCTTCCCTCATCTACAAAGTGGGCTACTCCAGCATACTAGGAAGTAAAGCTGGTCAAGCAGGACCTGCCTTTCACAAACCCACACTGGCTAGGCTGATCCTCAGGTTGTCCTGCATGTGCCATGTAACAGCATTTAGGATGACCTGCTCTGTATCCTTGCTCAGCACTGAGGTTTAGCTGACAAGGCTGACAGCTCCCCAGATCCTCCCTTGAACACTCTGTGTAGATAGGTGTCATATTTGCCAACCACCAATGAACTGGGATCTTAATGGTTAACCAGGACTGTTGCTAAATGATGCAAAGTGCCTCAGGTTCTGGCTCCTTGAGTCTCCACAGACTTGTGCATGTATATGAGGTGTGCTACACAATTTCGCCTTGGATCATGGGGGCTTCATTCTCCTTCTCCTCCCTGTCTTACAGATCAGGGGCTGGGTACCTCAGGAACAACTGGTTTTACAATTATTGCCTTCTTTGTTTCAGAAAAGGCACCTCAGTCCTCATACTTAATACTGTATTTCCCCATGCAGTTTTGCTGGCACACCTTCTTCTTACTTTTCCCATGATGAAATGCTCTGTCATTCTGTGATCACAGTGGCCCAGGGAGTCTCCAACCATATCACATCACACAACAGTACTTCTCTGTTCACAAACAACAGGTCCAGTTGGGTGCCCTCCCTTGCTGACATCCTGACCAGCTGTGTCAGGGCACTACCATCCACACGCTCCAGGAACCTCCTCGACTGGTTCCTCTCCACTGTACTATATTTCTAGCAGGCATCAGGTAAACTGAGAATGAAGACTATCGACTGTGAGACATCTCTCAGCTGCCCACAGACTATTTTACCTGCCTCATCAGAATTTTATCTTCCTCTTCCAACTAGCTCTGAAGTCTGCATTTACCTGAGTAAGCAAGTCTGTTTTGGCATTCACTAGGTTATTCTTATAATTTCTGCTATCACTGCTTAGCTTATTTCTAGACAAAGCACAGTTCTAGGATTCTCTTCACTCATTTCAAGTCTAGGGAGAAAACCTGAAACTGAACTGAGACACAATAAATTACCACCAAAAATTCAGACCACCAAGGCAAAACCTCATCTTAAGACACCTAGCTGGATTGTTGCTCTGTCCCCAGATAAACCTTGCAGTACAAGAACTGAAGCCTGTACTAAAGGAAGAGACTGGGACAAGCAGCAATTCTCTTCTGAAGTGGCACAGAACTAGGGGAGGCAAGCACAAGCAAAGCCTTTTGGTGCTAACAAAAAGGGAAAGCCTTGTGCAGAGACCTTAGAAAGCGCCTCCATGCTCAACAATAGTGCTATGGTGTTCTGAAGAAGAAAAGCAACCAAAACAACATTAAACTGATACTAGGCCTACATCTTGAACTTCAAACAGAAAAAGAAGGCATGAGTAAGGTATAATGGAGATATAAGTACTATTAACACTAATATTTTTCTTGTCAGCAGTGGACTGAAAGTAAGACTCTTACATTGGGAGATGAAAGCCCTTTTGTTCTAACTATTAATTTAACTATTTAACTAATTAATTAGCTATTGAATCAACAACTGACAGATGATATCCTATGCACTTATTCTCCAATCTTCACTGTCTATAGACAGTGGAATATTCCACTAGACTGTGGAATATGCTTCTTCATATGTCCGTGAAGAAATGCTAAATATAGGTGACACTCAAATTTTACTTTCACGGATGTCTAATTAGAACCCAAACTCAACCTGTAGATATTAGCAACTTTATCAGAAGTAAAACCAATCCTGTGATCCTTTTTGACAAGGAGAGACATCATGAGAGTTCTGGGAGAAGATTCAAATGTTCCAATACTTTCTGTTGTCATTTCAATCCTTTTAGATGCAGTTTCACAGTTGATTTAAGACTAATCAGTCCAATAGAAGTTTGTTGTTTTGGTTGCTTTTTTAAAAGGATGTTTTATTTTCACCAAGATTAGTGAAATGATCTGTCTCACTCTGTGGTCATAGGATCACTAAATCTACTGGATTTTCAAAAGCAGTAGGCAGAAAAGGGAAAACAGAACAGGAGAGTGGCAGTTGTTAGTTAAACTGCATTAAATGCACTCAACAGTTTGTAGTAACACATGATTTAATTGTGCAGTTAATAGCTTTTCTAAATTGCAGAATGACTAAAAAGTTCAGAACACTAGGACAATAAAATGATTAAAAACTGAGACCATAGTATTCCAGACTACAATTTGCAAATAGCCTCTGTGCATTCCCCATCTACTCCGATTTATTTACAGCAGAGAAGTGAGTGTTTTTGTGTGGAAGAACATGCATAATTCTCTTTTACGTTATTCCAGACATACAATTCAAGGACATCTTCATAAAGTATTAACAGCTTAAATGAAGAAATGGTCAGATAGCAAATTCCATTAGCCTTTTTTTAAAGTCACTAAGTAAATGAGCTAACACTTAACCGAGATTTTGCTAGAAGTTACATTTAACATGGCATAAAAGTTGGGAATGTGACTTCCACTTAGGGTAAAATACATTATGTGAATACTACAATTACCTCCAAACAGAGTTTCACACACTCACATACTGAGTTGAAACAAAGCTTCAATGATATCTAAAGCATGAATACACAGTATTTTCCCACACTGCCAGCCTTAACTCCATCTTGTACTGAAACAAGGATTCAAATATTTGTATTCCTTGGTTAGGTATAAACGATTTGAAGTTACAAATTTCAGTTTCTCTCCTCAGTTTCATATGGAAATACACTCACTGCTTTCCTTTGATGCCTGCAGCAAAATATTTGGAAAACAAGATTTTCACTATCTTCCAGATATTGCTAATATTTCCAAGAACTGTTCTCAAGTGAGTTTTGTATAAGCTAGTTTTTGAAGGTAAGAATAATTTCGGTACTAGTCACTATTTGATGAACCTGACTGCTACACCAAAAACTACTTAAGCCCACCAAAATCAGTATTCACCTGCTGTACGATAAACAGTTTCCTTGAAAAGGGAAAATGGTGGATAATCTATAGAATGGTTTGCTACTTAAAGTATTAATAAGTTATATCTGAAATTTCGATGCTGTATGTGAACATATATCCTTCCACATGCTTTATAGATGAATTTCAGACCACCAGAACCTATTGTTACTCAGTAGATGCGCTGTGAGAAATTTCTGACAGAAGAGCAGACCTCAACCAATCACACCTATTAACAGTAACACGGTAGAAGAAGCATTCTTCTTCTTCACAACAGGAAATCCTTGAATATGATTCAGGTTTGTCAGTATAGGTAAAGATTGACAAGGAGAATTTTTAGTGGTCTTTAAAAAAAGGACAATGTCACATGATAAAAACACTTGAGACAGTAAAGTGTAATCAAATTTACAGCCTGGCTGGAGAGAGGCTTTAGAAGGCACAAGTGAAGTTTGACAAGTGTGCCTTATTAAGCCAAAAGGAGTGGAAGAGATAAAGAATAAAGGGACCAGATCATCCACTCCATAAGTAATATTTTCCTTTCAAGTACTAAACAGCCAGCGAAGTATATTGACTCCTTCTAAGGTAGATGACAAAAACTTGTGCTACAGTGAATGGACCGACAGAACCTAGTAATGACTCTGATGGCCCTCTAGAAGTAGGGAGTATTTCAAATGCCTAAGTGTAAGCCTCTGGTGCCATTTTATGCTCCCTTGAGCATAAAAAAAATCTGCATGATCTGGCAGACTCTGAAGGTATAGAGCCTATGGGAGATCCATCTAAACTGAAGACTAGGAAGGGCATCATGTAGCATTTTGAATAACACTGGACACCCATACAGATCACCGAATTATCATATGATAGTCTGTCTAAAGGTTAACATTTTCAAATACTTACCCTTCCACAGGACAAAATTATCCAGTAAATAATCAAAATATTTTCCTGTTTAAAAATAGTTATTGAAACATTTTCTTGTTCCATTGAAAGAAAGCAATTTTCAACACCTAACCAACTCCTGATGCTCATGTGTTAAGAATCCTTTCCATTGGAAAGGAACAGAGAATTACAAGAAAAATGAGAAACACACTGGGTCACAGAATAGGATGCATGTTACAGAAAGGATTACAAACTGTAGCCATTCCTGAATGGACAGAAACCCAATGTCCTTGCTTTTACTAAACCAGAACAGTGCATTCTGTGTCGTCTTGGACACAATGCATTTACATCTTTCAGCAACAAAGTTACTTATGAGAATTTTAGAAACTTAATTTATCCCCTGTACCTCACAGAATATAAAAATATTCAGGTAATGAGGTAGTGGTCTGGGATAGGACATATCTTTTATCAAGCAAGAATTTTTAAGAAGGCTTCCTGAACAAACATAGGGCCTCAAGAATGCAATGATTAAGTAGTACACAATATAAATAAAAATACATAGTCTTTATTGTTTATATAAAATATCAATACAAAATTATCACATTACCTAACATTGCATTCTGTCAGTCTTCCAAAGACTAGACCTGTTGCTCCTATGCAAGTGTAAAAGTACATACACATTTTCAATTAAGTGAACAATGGAATGAAGAATCAATACAGATTGCAAGATCACAGTTATTATTAATCAGAGTATTCTCTGATTTCCTTATATATTATGACTTTTATTTCAATTATAACCACAGTCTATTCATTACCATTTGGATAAAGAGGTCTGAAAGAAAACCTAGAGGGCTCAGTTGGACTTGTAGAATTATGCATATCTGAAGCCACTGAAACAGACTTGAACTCAAACAGCATCCTCCTTCAAGGACCACTTTTCAGATTACAATTCAATTTAAATGACTGTAATGGAATTGTACTGAAAATGTAATACATTAACATAATTACATAGAAGATACAATATAAGTCCAGTAAATTACAGTAAAAACTGTTACTTTCATTTCGAGTTTTCAATAAGAAATTTTTACAGAATTACATTTGTGGATTTTAAGAGTTTAGCTATACAAAGAGATAAACATGCTTTCAGTAAATAAAAATTGAAGTACTAATGGAAATTCCCAGGGCAACTTCGTGGCATTTTTCACTAAAAGGACTTGTATTTCAAGTCAGCTTACCCTGTGACATTGATCTCTGGAGTTGCATGTTTCATATCCAGCAAAACATTTTTACATTTCTTAAGAAAAGCTAAATTTTAATGCAGCTAAGGAACACACAATAGAATTCTACTTGTTTGAGAAGATTTTATTTGCAATTCAAAAAAACTTTCTCTATAAAAAACTTCCAATTTTTAAAAATAGTGAGCTTTGATACTTAAGCTACACAAAGAAATTAAGACACCTACGTCGTCTTGAGAATCCGACTAAGGCAGGTGAAATTCAACATTAAGCCATTTTCATTCACATTATTCTTAGCTTCCTTCAACATATACAAAAGTTACATGAACAACAATACATAAATCAAGTTTTATTTGTAGTCTACTAATAATATTATCATCTATACAATACCCTGTATAATCTCAGTTCAGATGAACATGTTTACTTCATTCTAAAAATGCTTCTCAATTTTCTGAAACAGTGTAAGTATGTAAACTCATTTATTGCCTGAAAAAGTCTTCAAATCCTTCAATTCCGCCTTACAGAGGCTTTAAGAAACTCACTTACCAAAAACAAAATTTCTAAACATAAACTTGAAAAGGTAATGAATTAAAAGTTTAATGAAAACTAAAAAAATCCAACCTTAAACATTCTTAAGAAAACCCATATTCATTAAAGTTTTAGAGTACACCTCTGAGACAAGAGCATCACATGTGTGAAAGGAGGGGTCTGAGGACCACTGAATAATAATTTTTTGCCAGTATACGACAACTACAGTAACATCTCTGTTAAGTAACTTCATAGCAAACTAATGTGAAAAATGAAGGAGTGTTCATTCTCATTTCTCTAAGGAGCCGCGATTAAGTCCAGGACTGGTGTCTAAAAATAGGCGCTAAGAGTTAAATATGCTGCAGTAATTAATATCTTTCTTCAGCAACCTCAAATGTGCAATCACTGTTGTAATAAAGTCCCGTGACACTTGCAGATAGAACTAAAACAAGTCCATTATGATTTTTAGATCACTTTCATTTACTCAAAGCAGTTTCATATGCCTCAAAACAGAAGTGAGACATAAAATAGCTTAGTCTTACCAAGAAAAAAACCCTTCCTTTCAATAGTGTGGGGAAAAGGCACAATGACAATGCAAAGACTAACAGATGCAAAGCAAAGAAGAGAAAAAACTTATAGAGCATAAGAAAAGAGCAAGAAAGTACAAGAAAGAACAGGAAGGGATAAATTAAACATCGTGAAATAAAATTGAGAAGGAGCAAAGGTGAAGGGAAGAAAAAAGATACCATTTGCTTCTGCCTAAAAGATCACCTCTTTTTACTCTCAAATCCAAAAATTGAAGTGGAATTTGGAATTTGTATTCCGATGTTTGGTTAAATATTTGACCCATTTTTCATGTTAAAATTTATTATCAATTTAAACATCTGAAGAGACAGTATAAGACATCAATATAGCAAGCAAATATGAAGCAACTGAGAAGCAGAAATATTCTTCCAAAGGGGTTGCACAGTAAGTGCCCCACAAAAACCCCCAGTTAATTATTAGTTAATTTGGGATTGCAACCATGAGAAGGGTACAACATGCTCTAGAATTAGTAGTCACCACCTCTCATGACTTACAGACAGGGTATGCAGGGTCGGGATGCCCTGGATCTTCAAAATGGCACATCACTCATGGTGCAGTTCCTGTACAGAACTGCAATAGCTACCAGTGCTCCTCCTTTTCTAGTGTTCCACGTACACCCTCCACTTACATCAAACCACATATACATCTTAAAGCAACTCAACTTCCTTTTCTCTCAGAAAGAAAATACATGATTTTAAAAGGTAAATTCAGTGAGAATATTTCCCATGTATGGAAACATACTCATATATTTATTTTCATTTTCATGTAGCTTTAGGATTGTTTACAGCTACTAAAATGTTTATCCAGTATTTAAACTATATTTGGACTACAGCCATAGCTCAATATGTTAATCAGGAGACTCAGAATTTTAAACCACAAAATAATCTTAAATCATTGAAGAATGATAACTGTACCTGTGCTTAGATTAGCAGTCTGAAAGGTGGCAGTTTGCTATCCTTAGCAGAGTCTGACATACCCATCTAAACGTCATCTATAGCCATTAAATCCTGCATTACAGACTTTTTTTTCTGCTCCATTGTAATGCCTAAGTAGTCAAAGAAGCTGAAAGCATCTTAAAACATCTGCTGATTCACATTAGTGGTATTCTCACACTAACAGCTGGTGGTATGTTTATACTATTGATAAATGGATATGTTGTAATTCAAGCCTCAGGTACCCCCACTCTTCTTGGTACTTGACACTGGTACTTTTCCAACCATAGACTGCAGCAAACTTGTGCATACACTATCAAAGAGCTGAATGATCCAAATAATTTGAATTTTTTTTACATTTACTATTTCCCATGGTCCTTTAGAGGGCTGCCACAACCAATCAAGAATTCTACCTGATATTACAAACAGAGGAAGTGTACAGGCTTACACTCAGGAGCCTGAAGCTTTCTCAGGGCAAAGGTCTGACCTCACACACACGTTCCTCACACAAAAGAAAAAATCAAATAAAGGTTTATTTTCACAAAGTAGCTAAACAAGCTTATTTTACAATTCTTCTAATTATCCACAGAAAATCCTGGTACAATAATGAAAAGGCCACAAAAGTTACTAGACAGAATAATATTCTACAGACAGATGTCCAGAATAAAGTTCATGAGTAGTCTGGCACCCAGGAAGGCCTCAAAGTAATCTAACACAGCATTCATTTCATACAGTTTACATATTTTTCTATGATCAAATAGCATTCAAATGGCCAAAGTTAAAGCTAGAAACTTTAGTGGCTCATAAGATGATGGGGATCCGCCACATCTAATATTGAAAAGAAAAGTAATTAGCAGTTACACAGTTCATACTTAGATTTCTATAAAAATATTTGTTTCCTTCCAATTAATTTTTGTCTCCATAAGTCAGAGAAAATAATCTAGACAAAGATAAAAAAAATTTAACAACTTATTTGCAACAGATGGCTAGAAAGCCTCTTATGCTATATATAGATAATAAAAAGAAGCTCAGCCTGAGTCAAGATGAGACTAAATGCATGAAAACATGCAAACTTTGCTGCTCAAATTTGTAGTAAAAGAAAGGATTCCTTTCTTGAGTTGATACACACGTCCTAGAGAACCTGCCTATAGAGATTCTATTCACTGCTGCTGTTCCATTGCAACTCTATAATGGGACTAGCAGAAACCACAGCAATACATTCTGACGCAAAAATAAATGGCATTTTTATCTGCAGACTGTACTTCTGTTATTCCAACAATAAGTGCTGAGCAGCTACAAAGCAAAACAAATCAGGAAATTAATGTGCCCAAAATTGAACCTTCTTTTTAGTTTTTCTTCTGCTGGATCAGGTTTTTTTACCCAAACTTTCCACAATCAGCCTCAGGTAGTTTTTTTGTTATAAATCTATGCATTAAGTTATTTTCATCTTACTGAGTAGTACCCATGAAAGGAAAAAATAAAACTGATGTGACAGTAAAATAGCTGTCCAGTGCATTTTATGCCCTGAACACTTCACTAAGTATCTTCAAATCAGTGAATCTTATATTAAACATTAACACCACCTCATGCTTATCTAAAAGAACCTGGCCAGAGAGTACTGTGCTCTGATAAAAAGGGAAACCATAACTGAATCCAGACTGCCCCAATTCACACTGAAGATTCTAATGGATATACTAAAAAAGGAAGAAATAAGCAGCATAAGACAACTTCACTGTAAACTAGTTTTCCTAATTTAATTTTTTCCTCTTAGCAGTCAATTCATGGTCAAGAGAATTCTCTGGTCTTACAATCTTTTAGGGCAGGGGAAAAAATAAAATTTAAAAATTAGTAAGAATATCACCTGGTGTATATCTACAAAGAAACTTCCCTGAGATGATATGTTAAACAAGTAATATACAGCACATCATGGTTAATTTTTATCCTTAAAGATTGAATGCTATTCTGAATATTTCTTAAAAACACATCTATGCCCCCTTACTGCAGAAGAGCATAATAAAGCCCGCAATAAAACTTGGAAAACAAAAGAAGGGAAAGGCATATTCAGGCTGACTAATTATTAAATTCTGATATACATATGAAATATTTTTGAAGTATTTTAATGTGTTCCATTTTTACTGCTTTATCCAGGTAACCTAGTTAACTGGAGGCTATCAGCCTGAATACATCCTTCCCTTCTGTTCTCAGCTTCTAAGCAAAGGTTTCAGAAGTTTTATTAAGCTCTGCAGTAAACCAACAGAACTGATTCAGGATGCTCATTATTGTTAACAAATTCTACAGAATTAAAGCATGGACACTATTTTCTGTGTGCTGCGCTTGAAGCTTTATCATTCACACTTACAGTTCCCTCAATGCATACCCCAGCACAGAGAACAACAAAAAAATAACATATCTAAAGGAGTTTTAGATACTGCTGAGGTGTCTTAAGCAGCCATTAGACACTGAATTCCATCAGACATTAACCTTGACCTTTATGGCATATGCTAAGAACTCATAACTAAAAGATACTGTAAGAGCAGTATCTCTGAGAAAGTACTGTAAGAGCAGGAAACGAAACATTTAACAAAAGACAAAGAGATCACAGAACAGCTGAGGTCAGAAGGGACCTCAATATTTTGTCAGAACAATCAAGCAAAATAAATATTTTCAATTAGTTTCTTCCTGAAATTACTGAGAGCTGAGCTACTTTCCATGATTCACACTTTTAGATATATAGACATTCAAATACTTAATGTTTTTCTCATACAAGTCCTTATTCTTTCAGATTGTTTTCTTCATGCTTTATTTCCCCTTCCATCTCTCCCAGCCCAACAATTATGCCAAATTCTGAGCACTTTAAACTGAGCAATACCTCAGTAATTAATCCTAAAATGTAAGCCTGAGACATGCTTCTCGTAAGTATGTATCAGGAGCTTTGTAATGACTGAAGCCCATGATCAATCTGAATTCACCATTCTTTTCCGATCCTTACTGAACACTGATGAAGCTGAACGGCCCTGAGAGTCACTGTTAGTCACTGTTGCTAGACTACAGCTCTTAGTTCCATCTTGATCTATACAAAGACTGTTGAAACTTCTGATCAATTCATGTTTTCAGAAGATGCCCTCCCAAATGTCACACAAGTTTGGTGTTAAATCTGTCTACCAGGACAGCAGAACAAGTTCCTACCTCCTGCGATCCTCATCTCCTTGCAGAAACTGGGATGGCTGAATAGCTCGAAAATCGATTTCTGAACTGCTAGACTGCAACTCAATGTATTCATGAAAACTACCAACAGCTTTATTTTAACCCATCTTTTTTTATGTACTAGGCTGCAAGCTGTTACGGTTCAGGAGGTATTTACAAACAGCTTGGAAGTCGCAGCAACTTCTGCAACAAGGGCAGGACAAAACATTTAAGCTGAAATGCATCACAGTTTTATCTGCTATCAAGTATTTTACTTCCCAGAAAACCTGGAATTGTTCCTGGCTGGTTTTAGTCCCAAGTAGGCATTTTTACTCCAGACTATCAGCATCTTGTCTCATTTCAGCTACTACATGTAAAGCTGAATACATACAGTTCATACAGGAAAAAGGTTATTCTGAAACTGCTATTTGCATGTAACTACTCAAAAAGCACCTCCAAGTATTTTAAGCCAAATAGGAAAAACCAAGAACATTCTTCCTTACTTCATTCACAATTAGCATTAAAAATCATACTCATCAAAGAAGCCAGAAATAGGAATAAAAAACTAAGTAGTCTTGGTTAATGGGTAATTGCAATAACTTTAAGCATATTGCTTAAAAAAACATCTTTCTCTGTAACTGTTAAGTATTCAAATTTTTTTTAAATTTCTAAATGCTTAAGAAATAAGTTCCAAACATTACACCATTACTTGCTAGGAATTAGCTCAATTTAAACAAAAGCAACATATGTTCCTCAAAAAGTAAGGGAAAATTTTACTGAATAAAAATGCAAATATGCATTTTAGCAGCCTTGAATTTATTAATCTGATAGGTTTAATTTCCATTTTCCTGCATCAGCTTTATTTATAAAGTGTCGTGCCCTATAAATATGCTGTTATTTTCTATAGTCAAGCACCCTCTTAACAAATCTTCTCATTAATATGTAAATTTAAAGTCAATCGGTCTTCTCCCTGACAGCGCCATGAATTCCTAGTGCACTGTATAATCGGCTTTGACTTGGCATCCACTATTTATCATCAAAGATGTCAGTTAGAAAAATTATGGAAAACGCACTGCAATTGATATGACTGCAATCTACTTTGTCAACACTTAATTGTTCCTCAAATCATACATTTACATATAAACAGCCTAAATACTGATCCATAATGATGCAAATAAACTAAATTAAAAATCTCTTCTACTGCACAAGATGGCCTGTTGTATGATGAGTTCATTTAAGAACGTATTGACAAAGGCATGCATTTCAACTAGCACCACATAAAAAATCTGCTAATTAAATTGCTGAGTAGGTAGACAAACTAAATCTTACACTGAAGATCTTGAAAGTGAAAACAAAGTGTTATTAATACTATACTACTGATGACTAATTTTAGGTTGACACTGGCAGTATTGTCGCACAATCTTTTACATTCCTGGAGCAGAGACCACAGCAGCAACTGTCATCCATCTAGTTTCAGTGAAAAAAGAACCAGAGTCTTAAAAAAACCAAAACTCATCAAGATCTCCAACCTCTCAGTCTAAGACAGGAGGTCATCCTCCTCTTCAACTTTCCTTTTGTCCAATTACAGATGAAAAGTGGCTGAAACATATTGTCGGGCTGTAGCTTTAGGTAAAGCAGATTATCAATATTGATTCTCTCTAAATGCCTGAAAGAAGAATGCAAGATTCCTTCTTCCAATAATCAACATGTAATAAACACTGCCTCAAGGACATTAGGAAAACATACAACTTAAATGTCTCATGATCTAAAAATACCTTCCTTATTTTAAGCAATTTTCTGCGAAGATGTGTTCTTACAAACAATTTAGTTTTCATCAAAAATGAAAAAGGGTGTTTCAGAATCTAACTAGTAGCACAGAAATATTATTCTACTTCAGACATTTTTGCTATATTCATTATAATCCCTGATTTTTTAAGAAGCTAGTATAATCATGAACTAAATCAGACTGAACTGTTTGTCCAAATGTATCTCCTTATAATTATTTTCACACAATAAATTACACATATATTAACACAGAATGGCACTGCATTTCCATCTTTTTTCTGAGGCAAAGGATATTAAAAGACAGTTAAAAAGAACTCAGTGATAGAGTGATAGTTTGTGTCAATGCTGAAAAAAGAAATCTTTAAAAAATTGCCAATGTGCTACTTATAAATGACAATATTCTGCATTAAAATGTACATTTTTAAACATGAACGGGTTTCAAATTACATGGTAAAACTTAACATTAGTAACATTCCTAAGCCTTTAATAAACACAAACAAAGGTGTGGAACAATTTTAAACAGTTTTTTCCAGAAGAATTCTGTATTTTAATTGAAATTGTTATTCAGAGTTAGATCTCTATTGAAACAATGTTAACAGTATAGATTTCTTGAGCTGCACCCTTTTTTTTACTGTAAGAAGTGACAGAATTTGTGTATTTTTACGTATTTTTTAATAAAACCTCTTTTTTATAAATTTTTAAAAGTATACTCATATTTACACAAGATAAATGAAAATAATCATATCATTTTTTACATTTCACATTTCAAATATGTATGTTCAAGTCCTCACATGGTGCCTCAGCACATTAACAAAGCCTGAAGAAGTAGTGTATGTCATGCAGTGATACTGGCTATCAACAATAAAAGTAGAGTATGCCCAGTTTCAGGACAGAATGGCAAACATTTCTAGTTTTGACTCGTAAAATTGTCTAAAGCAAAATGCAACATGGCTCAAAGAACTACAGAAAAAGGAGTCTCTCTGCTGCCCACAGGATGTGTCATGGGTAAATAAGAAAAGGTTATACCCTGGAAGGAGAATTCTCAGGCTCTGAAGAAAGGTAGATGGCTTGCTTTAATGCAATCTTAGAGAGCTAAGACTTGTGGATTTGATCTCTATTTTTACTAAAAGTCTCCATAGAAATGCATCCTAAAACACTAAGTAAATCCAACAATGGAAATAATTCAGAATGCAGGCTCACAATAGTAATTTAAGAAGTTGCAAACTTACCTTCCATGGACTTACAAACTGAGTACGTGCATACCGAGTTAACATGTGGATTATAACAACTTGACCCCACTCTTCCACATCAACCAGCAAGTTACAGAGCTTTCGGTAGTTCTTGTGAATCAGATCTATTCTATCTGGACACACTTCCTCAAATGCCATCACCACACTCCCAGCTACCAGCTAGAAAACAAAATATAAACCAGAAGGTCAATATTAGGTCTACAGTTAGACCACAAGTGAGAATCAGAATTAATACTAGCAATTCTCAGCAATTTCAAATTATTTCTATTCAGCAAAAACAAACAAAACAACAACAACAAAAAATAAGCTTGCAGAAATGGTATCTTATTTAAAATAGAATTGGGGTGAGATTATTAGAACAGAGAAAACACTTGGTGTTTCTATTGCACACATAAATCTTAGCTCCCAGCCCTGAAGACACAGTGCAATGTAAGCATAATTCTTTTTTCTTACAGATTCAGCTTCCAAATAAATTAACAGAAAACCTGCAATTATCTCAGAAGTCATGGAAAACAACAAGAAATAAAACATATACCCAGCTAGATCTTTTCGGATTCTATCAACACTGGCCTGAACAAAGTAAAGAAGAGCTGGGCCAAGTTCCCTAGGCATTACTGGAATTCAAACTTCTCTCTCAATATTGACTGTCACAGAGAATTTTATATTTCGAATTTCAGGAAGACACTCCTCCCCAATCCCCTCCCTCCAAAAAAGGCACAAAAATCAGCAATAGAATAGAACTTTCCTCCAAAGAGTGCAAAAATAATATCTGCATGTTGTTCAGCACTTCCTTAACAGCTACATAATTGCAGAAATGCATCATTTACATCCTGCCATGTTCTCACACAATTTTTTGCCCTCGTAAGAAATATCTCTTAATTCATACACAAAGAAGATCATTCTATGACTGCAAAATAGCATTGTTTTTATGAGAAAATTAAATAGATTATCAACATTTTAACACCTCAAGATTACTGAAATCTTGTGATTGGGTATTTTTTTTTATCATAATGGGAGGAAATATATATTGGGGTTTCAGTTAAAATTCTGTCAGCAGGTTACTGTAACTGTGAGAAAAGATCAAAAGCTGACCATGCCTTAAAAGGACATATAATTGTGTGCCTGGGATTTGTGTTCTTTCTCTTCTAATTGCTTTAATTAAGATTTGTTTTGTGTCAGAGTACATGTTAAGTCGAATAACTAAAATGATGATACTTTATATGAAGCAGCTGATATGTATGCAGTTAGCATGCATGCAGTATAGCCTTCTGGCAGCAAATTAATGTCATATTCTATCTGAGCACTAGGGATCTGCATTTCAACCTCTGTAATTTCCCCAATGACTTAAAGTAAGCAATTAAATAGAAGTGCAGTTTATTGAAATGGTACTTTTTGAGAAATATTAAATACAATGATATTCATATGTTACATTTTTCTCCCTGTATTTGGCTGACATGTGGTTTATTAGTATGCACTCAACATTACAATTGAAAGAAAACAGCTCAGAAGATAGTCTTGCTATTATGCTAAACAAGTCTCGGGCTCTGTGGGGATTTTATGAATTACCAGTAAGAATAAACGTGAAGTTGCATTTATTGTCTCCAGCCTCATCCACATACTGGTACCTGCTGGTCCCAACAAGAATGCAATTCATTCCAGGGAGCAAAATCTGATTATATGATAGACCTAAGTACACTTTACATCTAAAATAATTTGCTGTATCATAAAAACAAAAGCTCTTTTTTACCTGTTGTTGTACTAAACTTTCCTCTTAATATGTGCTGCAGCAGAAACCTCTATGTAATTAAAAACTGTGGCGAGTTGATGCTAAGGTGGGTGTTCTGAGCTCAGCAGAAGGCAGTGGTTACTCCCAGAAAAATCACTGTCTGTCCTGAGCACATATTCATTTAGGCCACAGAGAAGCTTTCCCGCTGGAAAAGTGGGAAGCCCCTTTATCAGGATGCAGAACTCTGAACTACAATTAAGGTCAGTTTGCAGAGGACAATATGATATAGCTGAAGAAGAAAGAGAGAATACTTGAAGACCACACAGAGAGACTTTTTGTAGGTCACTGTTTCCTATCAGAGATGAGAGATTGACACACATCAGTTTATGACTACCAGAATAGTCACAGTCTAATGGTTAAAATACCCTTTTAGGTTCATAGGTGAAGGTCAACACAGATTTCCAACAGTAATTCTAGAGAAAGTACCCTTGTCTTTTACTGCTAGTAGTTCAGTACACACATTTTGCTGTATTTCTCTTTCATTTGGATATGATTTAGTTTGAAAGCTGACATAAAATACATACAACACTAACTCAGATGATTTAAAACTGAGAATATATCCTATAAACACTGCTGGCATTTTAAAAACTCAGTTACTACGAATAAAACACAGCAACTTAATACAAAGAAAGAATCAAAGTGGAATACAGGAATTCTAAATAATTACTTATTTCAAATTACATCTGTCTCCTACTCAAGTTTACAATGACCATGCTGTCACTTGTGAATACTTAAAAGACATTAGTACAAAAATTGAACATATGCTATGAAATGCAAGAGATGCACTGGGTAAACAAGCATTTTATTCCTGTGGCAAGTCCCTGGATTTACAAGTTAATATAGGAACTGCCATCCATCATGACATTATTAAGATCATGTCTCTCTCCCCATTACTGTATTTTCTAAAATTAGGCTTTTCATTTTAAAGTAAAAAAAATGTAGGAATGTGACAGACTGAAAATGCACTGGTAACAAGCGGTTTTCTCTGAGAAAATTTCCTAATGCTTTCTTAATAGGAGATTATTTTCTAGTCTACACTGTCTCCCCTACAGTATGATCCTACTATATATCTAAACATCCGTGGAACAGCTAATAATCTTTGTTTATTAAATGCTCAACATTCCATAAAAGTATTTAAAATTAAAACAAAATGATTCAATCAGAATATAAACCAAAAAAATATCAGTTTCTAAAAAACAGTCAGTTAATTTCCATCTCACTGTGTCAATAGTAGCTTTTAGTATAAGGAGAAAATATAAATCACTCCAACAAAACTAGCAATGAGCTCATCAAATTCAAATACTGCTTTCCATTTATGTATTTTTTATATTAAAGCAATAAACATGGTTCATTTGTCTTCCACTAGGTGCCACATTTTTCTGTGCTGTTGCTATGAACTTCAGCCATTAGCTGTGCTCCAAGGTAAACTATATGAACCATCAACAAAAGTGACACCCAATCTATGGAGTTCATATTTTCTCCAGATTATCTATGCTAGTTGACAAGCTGGTAATGAAAAAAATCACACTAAGCAAATGGTTCCTCTAATAACAATAAATTTTCTATAAAATTATGAAGGGTACAAAATGTTTCCTTGCATCTATTTTGTCATGAATTCTAATTAACGTTGCGAAAACCTGAGAGTGCTGGGTCATCACAAGAAGTGCATTGAGGTTTGATTGATAATACAGTGCAAGTTGGCCCATGCTGCCAAGATTCTTCTCTCTTAAATTAATGGCCACCCCACCTGCCCTAATCATACAGCCCAAATGATATTCCCCTTCTTATTTCAATTTTCCGGAGGCAAGGAAAGTGGAAAAGATCAGTCATTTATCTACTAATAGCTGGATAATAGATCTATCACAACAAAACATCTGCACAAACCAGTAATTTTTTTCCACAAAATTGAAGCATTTACCATCATGAAATCAATAAGTTAAGAAAACATTGTCTGGACCCACACATTTGGATTCTAAACTAAAATATTACATTAATAACTGAAGAGTACTGTTAAAAACAAGAGTGCCCAGCTTTCTTCTCCCGTTATGCCCAAATACACTGCTTTAGTGTAAGAGTAAGATCTTCATCACAAAGCCATCACCAATTCCTAGGATGATTTTTTAATCAAAGGAATGTCACTGAGAAAGGATCTGCACTTTATCTAGTAGCCATGCAGTCTGCAGAAGAAATCTCTGTACTCACATATTTGCATCTATACTCAGATATTTGTATAAGGTCTTTTGACCTCCAAAATGGAGTTAATACAAAGTTACATATTACTAATTATAGTAAATTATCACACCAGAACAGAATAATAAATTCATTATAACAGAGGTATGTACCCAAGCAAAATAAAATCTCATCAAAGCTACAGATGTAAATCAGTAATAAATTTGAGCGTATTTAATATACCCATCATCCATACAACCACATCCCAACTACATTCTGCCTTTCCCTTATTGATGTTTTTAATATACTTGGGATACTTTAATTTAGACCGTGGAATGAAAGTTGAAAGTTCTTTTTGCTTTGCAGGTTTGCATAACAGGCTTGATTCCTTTTCAATGCAAACATGGATTTCATTTTTCTTTTATCTGCTGTAACTCAGATATCATTAATGATGAACTTGATTTTCATTGTTGTTTACACAGCATTGTAAAATACACAGGCTGCTAACTACAGTCCTTCACAGAATCTTTTTCTTCCAAAAGAAACTTATGCAACAAATCTTGCCTTAAATCTATGCATCAAAGCTAGATTTATCACTGAATAGAAAAATTGGAATTAGTGACACAATGCAAAATCGACTAAAAAGAGGACTAGTTTGCACTAAATCACCCAATTATACTTTTACACATGACTAGCCATATTACTTTCAGAGAAAATCATTTTAGCATAGAATACAAGTATGCTTTTATCTTCCCTTCTACATAAAATTTCATCAGGTGCTGAACTACCTAGAATTACTAGAAAAACAAAAGGAGCAGGTATCCATATCCATGCTTATCAAAATGTTCTTTTGCTTATCAAAAGGTACTTGTAAAGCAAGGCTAAAAACGTAACTAGGAATTTATAAGCCTCAATAATAAAAATACTTGTAAACATCTTATCAGTTTAAAATCTAAATACACTTGCACAAAATCACAGATTTGTTGATAGACAGTAATTCCTAGCCAGCTACCCATGAGGGTAGGTTAACAATGGCTTGCACTTGGTAACTTTGCATTTTAGATTAACTGAGAGCTTGTGTTTTAATTGAATCTTTGTGTTAAGACACTCAAGGAGTAGAGTGATTTTTCATTTATCTCACCAGAAATTTTAACAAAGTGCTGAGTTAAGGTTAGATCTCATCTCATTTTAAGTTTTGCTTACCTCAGCTTATATTAAAATTTACTACTGAATGAGACCTAAAAAAATAAACACATCCTATACTGTCTAAAAAAGGGCCTAATTTTACTATAGTAAAATTCCCCTCCAGATAAGGTCTTTTTGTATTGATTTGGCATGAATGGTAAAAACCAATTAGTGATCTGCTTTAAAACTGACAGCCAGGTTGGCCAATTGGATACAAGTGTGCACCTCTGGGACACACGGCTTTAAATACAGGTGGGATTTTGGGAAAGCTCTTTTTGCTGTGGGCTTGCCATGATGAACATTGGGGTGCGGGGGCAGCAGCAGGGCCCGGCTCAGGCCCCACCACCCCTGGGGCCGGGCTGGGGTGGCCGTGCCAGGGCTGGCCCTGGCTGGAGCTGAGCCAGGCCCCCGAACCCAGCAGAGCCGGCAGAGAAAGGGGAGCCACAGCTGCTGACATCCAGCCCATCCTACGGCCTGCACCACGCCGCCGGCCGGGCCAAGGGAGAGGATTCCCCCCCAGGTCCCCAGAGAGCAGCACCGAGCCCATGCTGGGCCAAACCCACCCCATGAGACCGAGGGGTGGAGGGGAGTGAAGATCTGGGCGCCGTTTCTGAGCTTTTCTGCACCTCGAGGATTTGAGGCTTTTACAGACACTGCAGCAGAGACCACGTGGCCATCTGCAGGCCCAGGCAGGAGAATATTAACACTTTCCTAACACAGACTGAGACTTTTTTAAACTCTAACCCTTCTCAAAGAGAGAGGAAAGGCCAAATCGGAGGTANCGGGCTGCTTCTGTGGGAGCTGGAAGCCACAAACAAGTTGTGTCTCTGGTGGAAAGTTACCAGAACAAAATCAGGAGGGACTTGTCTCTTTCAAAGACTGAATGAAAGACTATTTTATAAGTGGTACTGACCTAGAGTTCTGATTTCTGTCTCTTTACATTGTTTTGTGGAAAAGCAAACTGTTGGTAAGGGGGAGGGGAGCACTTTTAAAAAGGTTTCATGTGGTTTTTTTGTTCTCTCTTTAGTGTGTGTTAATAAATCTGTTTCTATCTTTAAGCTGTGCCTGTTTTGGCTTTCTTCTAATCCTATTCCATAGTGGGATGATAGACCACTACACTAAATTTAACAAAACAAATTCAGCGAATGTAAAACCACTGCATCTTTGGAGTTTCTGCCCAGTTACGAACTTTAACCCATTACACTTGCTATTTCAAATGTAAAATGACTCTGGGTCATTGAAATACATTCTGTCTTTTCTGTGAAACAAAAACTACATTAATGACACACAACAGCATGTTCTCTCTGAAAAAACTTCCTGGTTTACAGAAATTTAGAGGCATCTACTCTTATTAGCTATTCTATCCCTAACACAGAGGTTATACCAGTAAGTTTCAAAAATCCTGTTTGAGGTCAAATAGCTACAGAAAATAAACAGATTTTGAGTAAAAGTTTACTTCTCATTGAAGTGGAGTCTCAAATATCATCTGAATAATATTAGACTGTTATATACATAGTTAATGTTACTAATTACATTCTCCCTCCAAACATGTTCAAACCAAATGGATTAAAAAGAAAAAATATCAAAAATGAAAAAAATATAATCAAAGTAGTCAGTAATCAATCAACAGTGGATTATCTCAGATCCAGTAGTTAACATACAACATATTATGGCTTTTCTGAGAATTATCAGTCCTGAAGTACATAGAAGTGCCAAAAGTAACTTGACATTTCCATCAAATGACAAAAGGTGGAAAACCGCTGATAGTGAACTAAGTCACTAGGACGCTCTCACTCCGGTAAAAAAAATATTTGATGAACAAACTGATTTGCTGACATTAGATTAGAGCTAGCAGGAGATGACAACTAATGTTAATGTAAGGGAACAGCTCTGCATTCAAGTAGAAGGAATCCAAAGGTCAGTGTCAAGTAAACATTTGTGGTTCTAGTTCCACATTATCACCCTACAAATTTCAGGCACCTTGGCTGTCAAACAGGCAATAGGAGCTGCAAAAAGCTGAGACATAGCACTTATCAAATACAAGCACTTCCTCAGTCTATGACCAAAAGCTGTTGTTTTACAGTTTGGTTCCATTTGAAGAATTCCTATGGCAGCAAATGGACCTAATTTTCTTCAGCAAGACTGCAAAATACTTTCTAAAAGTGTTTGTCTTTTTTATAAATGTTGAAGGAGCTTTTTCTTTTAGGCTAAGTGTATGAAGTGCAGCTTCCCTCAAAGAAGTCAAAAAGGTGACTCAAATTAGCACAAATTTCCCTAGGATGCAGCCTTTTTAAACCTAAAAAGTCATCTTTTTAGGCCAGCTTAAACCCACATATTGTACACACCTGTACTTAAGGACCAGCACCTATAAGCAGCTGCATCTCCTCCAATTTTAAAGGCTGAAACTAGCTAAAAATGGCACTCTTTATTTCCCCACTGTGAGCAAATTGCTGTTTTCCAACTAGGGGCAATGAATAGGTTTATTCAGATTGGAGTTACCTGCCAACGAAACACTTGTGCACTATGCACATTCTGTTAGTAAATGGGGAGGCTTTCAGGGAACATTACATGACAAAAGATTACTACTTAAGATAAAAGCTTTGCCATGCTAGACTAGTCCTTCCAAAGCTGTGAAAGATTAGAGACTAATCCATTTTAAACCACCACAAGCTGTGGAATCTGTGTTGAAAGAGCACACTTTGTTAGATGCAGAGTCTTAAAGAGAGATCTGTATGTTTTCTTTCTGAAAGAAAAATAGTAATAAAGTAATAGTAATAAAATTTACTTCCCAAAATAGTAAGACTTCTGAAGGTGAGATGTCAGCTCAGACTGGAATCAGGTCTTGCTAGAGAATAGACAAAGAGGGATCAGAGGGAGCAAATAGTCGTAGTAGTTACCCATCTATGTCTCCAAACAAACGCAGAAGACCCAAGTCTAGTCCATCACTTTTAGCTATTGTTTCAGCTAGTATCTTTATAAATATGGTGTCCAATACTCAGTGTCACAGAGGCACCAAAACTGTAGCATAGACTAGGCAATGAGCCCATTATCTCATTATAAGTAAGTCCAAATTCCAAGTAGTTAAAAGATCCAAACCTATTCTATACTTTCTTGTTAAAGTAAACGTGTAAAAGACTAGGCATGAGACAACCATTTACCATATGATATAAGGCCTAGGAAACAGAGTACAAACTCAGGAATTTTACTCTTTTTTTGTAGTTTTTAGCCCTTTATTCCTCCACTGGTACTGACAAGCAAATCCCACATTCACAGACTGCATGTATACCATGAGCAAGAACCATTAAATAAAACACATGAAGAACCACTGCAGGTGTAACTTCACACAAGCTCAAAGGCCTTTGTCAAGTCAAGTGCAGATGCAGTCAGGAGACCTAACTGATCTACTGTCTGCTGAGCCACTAAGCTCTAACACCTCATTCAGTAACTCTTAAGTGGCAGTTGCAGGATGTCTTTTAGAGAACAACACCTCTTATGCTCTGAACACTTTGACTGTACTAGAACGATGGAGGATACAGTTGTAAGCATTACAAAAACACCTGGCAAACAAGCAAATGAAGCAACACACTATCTGATACCTAGTAATACTTTCATGTAATCAAAAAGGATTACATTCATTAAATGAGTGACCTGAAAAAGAACATGACAATGTTTTTATTTACAAATCTGGTTTCTTTTTAAATCTAACTTTGATTCTTTGGTCAATTACTTTTCTAGTTTACAAGTGTGAAGCTTATTTGCAAAATAAAACAAAGTGTGTGACCACTGTGAGATATCCAGGAGTTCATACAGAAAACCTGCAGCTATATAGGGCAGGTAAAATATAAGAGGAGTGTTAAATTTACAGAAATTATGCCAGAACATCTCTGTAATGGGTTAAAATTCAAAACCGGGCAGAAACACCAAAAATGTAGTGGTTATCATATTCACCGAATTTGTTTTGTGAAACGTAGTGTGGGGATCTAACTTTCATTTTTCAGTGGAATAGAATTTAAAAAAAGCAAGGCAAAGCAGGCTCAACTTAAGAATAGAAACAGTTAGATTTATTAACATGCACTAAAGGGTAAACAAAAAAAAACAACCATGAAACCCTTTCAAAGACAACCCCCCTCCTCCCTAGCAACAATCTACTTTTCCACGAAAACAATTCAAAGAGACAAAGCATCAGAACTCTTAAGTCAGTAGCACTTAATAAAATAGTCTTTCATTCAGTCTTTTGAGAGAGACAAGTCCCTCCTGATTCTTCTGGTACCTTTCCACAAGAGATACAGTCTGCGTGTGGCTTCCAGCTCCCACAAACGCAGCCCGCCCGACACTGCATCTGTGAGGTTCCCGAACGTAGCCTTTCCTATGGCCACATAAGGGTTGTGGACTTAAACATGGGGTTTCACCTTTTAAAGATGCACAGCTTCACAATAAAGGACTTCTTATTCTTCACTGGTGACAAGGCTCCAAGACATCTCAATAGGATCACTGCATCAATTTCTACTNCGAGCTCAGATGCCCGAGCCCGCCCAGCTATCCAGAGGGCTGGCCCTGACCCAGCTGCCCTGGCCCAGCCGCGACTCCCGGGGCCAGTGGGGCCCTGGGCCTGGGCCCGCCCAGCCCAGCCGCCCTCACCTTGGCCGGGTCTGACAAAAAGGGGAAGAATCTCCCCAGATTCCTGTATTTAAGTGGTGTCCCAAGGGGTGTACACTTTTTACCTGATTGGCCAACTTGGCTGTCAGTTCCAAAACGGATCACCAATTGGTTTTTCTACCATTTACGCCAAACCAATACAATCTCTTATTTACCAGACTGGAAGTGGAGATACTGGTAAGAAGAAACAACTGCACAGCAAATATAATTTTTTAACAACTATACACACTGCAAGATAGATGGATGTCAATAAGCATGCTGTGCATCATACACAAGTAATTTATTCTTATGGTACTAAAAACTAATTGAAATTATCAAACTAATTTCCCAATGAAAAAGTGCATATGAAAATTTATAGATAAAGCCCTGCACACTGATTCATATTATTATATAACTTTAATTTTCAAAATGAAGTTTAAAGAAGCATACATAAAATCCATGCTAACAAAAACATTAATTAACAGACTCATGATGCAGGTAAAATTACACCTTATTAAAGGACAGTCGCTATTACAGTCATACCATAAATGCATAAATACACAATGATACTTCCGTCTAAAAACATACAAAATCACATTGGCAAGGGTTAGGAAAGTGTATTACTTACTGCTGAATGACAGTCTTGGGAATAAATTCTTTAAAAATACATGCATGTGTCACAAAAACTGTTTCTTACCGTACTTCTATCCTTCAAAAGCTTCTCTATCACTTCAATCAACATTTCCTTTTGCTCTGGGTCAAGACTAGAAGGAAAAATAAAATTATTTCAACTGATTTGGTCAGACGTATCCAAAATTAAAGCAGGTTTGGTTTTTTGATCTTTAAACATGAGCTAGGAACAAAGAACTTTGAAAAAATCCCTTCCAGAAAAATTAAGTATTCCAAAGAACTCATTGCTGAAGAACTTGATTTAAAATAAGTTAGAAGTATAAAACTAAATTGTAAATATTATTTTATCTTATATCCTTTATGTGTGCTCTATAGGAAACTTAAACTCAGAAAAAACTAGCCTCTAAGAAACATTAAGACAGGCTAACCAACATCATAGAGAACTTGACTGAACTTCAGATGTTAAGTGATAAAGTTCTTACAGCTTTTCCAGAAATGAATTTCAGCATGAATATAATTCAGCGGCTAATGAACATCAGGACAAAGAAGATTCATACTTTTATTATATATTTATCAACAAAATTACAACATAAAGCTTTGAGTAAGACACTTCACTTTTAAGTTAACCACTCATTTTAGCCAGAAGTATTGGAACTCAAAAACGCGGACATAGTATTCAAGTGTACCTATACAAAGCTGGTGTGCAAGCTAATGAAAAACAGACTGCTTGAAGTCCTACCTAAATAGCAAAAGCAGAGGGGAAAATAAAAGTCACAAGCAACAACCTTTGCAGCATCTTTTCATGTTATAAGAGCAGAGAAAAATTTGCCAGATATCCACTATTGCCAAACTTACTTCTTAGGCAACTAAGGACAAACCTTTCACTCTGGCTGCTTCCTCTTCATGGATCTATACAGCATGGAAGAATTTGAAACCAAGTCAAAAGAAAACAGAAAGAGAAAGGGAGTACGAACACCTATAGATATGTGTAGTTCTATGCCTTTGAAAAGCCATTTCAACACGGATACAATTACAGATAAGTGGGAGAGTATTTGGTCATTATTGTATACTTCAGTTTTAATGCTGAGTGAGCCCTAATGCAAAGTATATCCTTCCAGGTACAGATTTGCAAAGTCATTTTCTGACTGAGTATGACTTCACTAAGGCTCTAAGACCAAGCAATATTAGAACAAGCAAAATGAATAACAGAACTGTGTTAGAAGCCACCATCATCATAAGCAACACAACACTACATTGTTCCATAAGCACTTTTATGATCACCTTTCATTCCATCTTCTATTTTTGTAAAAGGAGTTTTACTGAATCTTCTGTCAAGGACCAAAACCTCCATGGGAAAAGCCAAAAGTCTTTCAAAAAGGTCTTACTTCAAATTTTTAAAATTGGCAGAAAATTTAGAGAGAAAGGAATACTTAATGCTAAAAAACTTGAGCAAAACCATTTTTTTAAAATGTACTCAAGAAAGTCTTCAGTAAGCGGTCGAATAACTGAATTTACATTCCTCCCCCTCAACCTTCCTGATATTTAAGACAAGGAAAGGACCATTTCAGAGAGAAAATAAAAGAAAAGGCTTAAAGACGGCTGTGATTTGCTCCCATTATGGCATCTAGAACTAGTATGGAACCTACTAATAGTAGTGACAGGAAGTAGTCCCTTTCCAAATCTCACTGCAAACACAGTACAGTTTTCAACTGATAGACAGAAACTAATACTATCTTTAAAATGCTCTCTAAAGTGAAATAAGCGAAAGGTCTGACATCTTCAGTGATTAAATTACTTCAGCATATCTGGCAGTGATGATTGCATTGGACACAAATGTTGCTGTTCATACTATGTCTGAAATCTTTCCTGTTTGATATGTAAGCTTCCTGCTGTTAGGATTGATTGAACTGCTAATAAACAAGCTCTTCTAGGGCAGACATCCATCCAAACACCATGACACTAAATATACGGAAGACTGGAGTATCACATTTGCATCCAGAACCCTAGAGCACTAACTGAAATACAGAACTATCAAAACAGGCAGAAAAATTGGAAAAACCAAAAAGCAAATGGAGCATACAGACATATTAGAACAAACTAACTCAAATGGTTGCAGAAGATGGAGTAGCTAGATGT
Source organism: Donacobius atricapilla (assembly GCA_013397315.1). NCBI lineage: Eukaryota > Metazoa > Chordata > Aves > Passeriformes > Mimidae > Donacobius > Donacobius atricapilla. The sequence continues at coordinate 92,275 of WBMY01014147.1, forward strand.
AGGAGAGTGTATTAACTGTTGAGTGGTCTTTACCTCAAAAATTCATCCCCTTCAGGATTCTGATTCTGATCAACTTAAAAATAAGTATTCTGAAATTACTTACTTGTTGCAGTAGACCAATAGTCAGCCTTGCTATGAACGTATGATCAGTATTGCTGAATTGTATAGCTACCAGTCATGAACCTTTTTAAACATCTACAAAGATGGCCTGTTAACTACTACCTACTCTTACTTGCTGGCAAACCAACTGGGTCTGCCTGCGGACAGGTTAATCTGATAGCCTCTTCACCAGTTTCCAATACTGCTGCTTCTTTCAGTGACCAAGAAAATTATACTTTCTCCCTTGGTTCCATGGTTAACTAGCCAGTATGAGGTACAGCATTTGTACAAGTAAGTTTTGAAAATGTGAAAATAAAAGTTCACATGCTTTTTTATAAACAGCTTCCAAATCCTACTACTAAGACACAATTTTTAGCTCCAGGTCCACTCAGAAGAAATCATGAAGCTTACTCTAGTCCAGGTAAGGAGGAATTTCCAGCTACAGCAGTTCAAAATTTTGCACTATGATACCCTAGGATGCATGCATGAAGTTAGCTTTTGAAGGATGCATCCTCTGAGGCCCCCTAAACCATTAATGAAACCTTTATAGAACATCAGTTACACTAGTTTTCCTTTGTTATGTAAGCTCCATGTCCATTTTACTATCACTAGGAATTAATGGAAAGTTGAAGGAGGTAAGGCTAGTTTCTCCAGATTCTGCTTCCATGTTTTTTACCATGTGCTCTACCTTTTACCATAAAAAGCATCTTTTTATTGTATTTTCAGGGATAACTTCCATATGTTGCCACTGACATCATATAAGCATAGAATAACATATGAACCAGAGATAAGAAAATATGCACATTATATTTGGAAATGCAATCATATCTGGAGATCAGATGACAGATGAAAGGTCATTTTTAGTCATTTGATTTCAGCATTTTCTAGTTTTGCACCAATTACCAATAAACTCTTCAATCTGCTAGTAAAATGAACTTCACTGTCATGAAGAGCAGAAACAGAGGCATCAATTTCAGTTATAATTCCATGAAATAGCCTGCTGTTCAGATACTACTGTGCCTTGCTGCCACTAACAGACCATTTTCTCCTGCTGAATTCCTCCAAAGAGTTTTAATTCTATCAGGGGGGGGAAAAAACAAAACAAAACAAAAACCAGCAAAAAGAGACATTCTATATACAGAGAATAATTCAGGCCAAAAGGTTTTGTGCACTGGAACCAGTTGCTAAGAAAAGATAAACTACTCAAATAGCAGGAAGAGACTTTTAATTCATTCCCTTTTGTTAGGTTACGTGATAACAGGGCATCACATGGTAGCACTCAGCTTACTAAAAAAACCCCATGAAGACTACCAGAAGGAAGGAGACCCTACCCAGGTTTGTCAGAGAGCTGCCATGGAAAAGCCATCAGCCTCATGGTCCTGAAATGAACACACCATAAGGCAGCATCTCCAGAGGACCTTTAAGACTTAGGGATAGTACTTGTTACTGGGCTAAGACTTACTATGAATACCAGTAAGACAAGACTTACCATGGGATGTTTATGGGAGAAATGGAAGGCAGGAAAATGGAGGGATGTAAATGATCTTGGGAGGAACAAGAACAGGAAAATAGCGGGAGGGATGCATAAAAGGAGCCAGTTGTATATAAATGCTTTGCTGCTCAGTACAGTCACCAATCCACACTGTGAACCCCACGACTACAGAGGCAGTCTCCACTGTGTGTGCATGTGTGATACAGAGTTAAACCATGGGATACACAGGCCTGTACAACTGCAGCACCAGCAACCACAGCAAGCGTGTATGTCACTGTGTGACTGCCTGAGAATATCAAACCAGACTAGGTGGCTTGGGAAACCAAGTATTGAAGTGGGGCCACAGATTTAGGGTGGACATCCATCTGTGTGTCTGAGTGTAGCAACTGAATATTTTGTCTAACAGAGGGCCCAGGGTATTCAGGCAAACTACTGGAGAAACTGTAAGGTCTGGAAGTTTATTGTGATACCCATTTGAGTGTCTCAATCTCTGTTTCTCTTCCCACTTCTTCTCCACCTAACTCAAGACAAGTGGAGATAAGAAGTATACAGGCCTCTTATAGCATAGTCTTAGCGTCTAAATCCAGATAACTGTGGGATTCATTAGTGTTCAAGTGAAAGAGTTGGACATGTGTGCATCTGACTGAGGGAATCTGTAGTAGGAAGTGCAGAGTTTGCAAATATTGTGCATTTGTGTGTGCCATTGACTGGGAGACTAGGGATCAAAAGCCTGCTACTGGAAACACTGAGCATCTAGGATTATTATTAGGGATTCTTACTGTACAAATCCAGGCATGCTAATGTGTCTGTACACTGATCAGCCAGAGTGCAGCAGATTAAGGCTGCTGGGGCTGGTATTGTCTGCATGACTGTTCATGTCTGGCTCTGGTGATCTGTACCAATGGCTGTGTCCATGTGTGTTGTATATGCACCTGTGTGTACGTACCCATTACAAACCCATGCGTGTATGTACTCATGTTGAGAGTTGTGGGGGGCATGGAACTGCAGCAGCTTCAGGTTACCTGAATCAGAACCTCTAACATCTCTCAACCTCCACTTTTTTGGCATAGGTGAAATAAAAGTGAAGTAGCAGAATAAATGCCTGGAGATGTTTTACAAAGGTCCACATTCTGTTGACTCTACCTCTGCAAACCAGTACCCATATCTTTATTAGAACTACACAGCAAGAATTTCTGAAGTAGGAATTGGAAGAGCTGAAAGATTCGGACTTGCACAGATAAAATTTCTAGACGTTAGCATTCTTTTGTCACATGCGCTGCAAACTACCTTCAGGCAAACGTGTCAGGATGAAAGATACAGATTGAAACAGTGAATTCATAGCTTCTGAGAACACCCATCAAAAGGGTTGTAACATAGATGAAAATAACTAGTATATTAAAACAGAAAAGATAGTGTATCCGTTTCTTTTTGTATCTCCTTATAGTTAACCCGTTAAATCTAGCAAGCGAGAGAATTGCTTGAATTACAACCAAACCGGCTGAGTGACAGATTGTCTACACCTACCACATACTTTTAAAAAAATGGATCTGAGACATGCCAAATTCACAGTAGTCTTTATTAACATAGCCCACAACTATCGTAACACTGTTTTTCAGTAATTGCTAGAATCACTTACCTGTACAGTTTTTGGATTGCATGGGCTGCATTCTTCCTCACGTAAGGAGATAAATCAGAGGAGGCTTCCTTAATAGCAAGCATCATAATAGGAACAATAATTGGGACCCGTATACTGGATAAAACTCTTAAAGCACTTGCACGGATTAACTGATTAGGATCCTAAAGAACAGGAGTGAAGGGGAGAAATAAAGTAAGATAGTGCAGAAACAAATCATTAAATTCACTGCTGTGTTTACACTAATTAGCGACGACACATTAAAACATGTAAATCTATCTAAGTCAGACTTGCAAGTGCAGGCCTTGCTAATAAGAAAATACGCCACACTTGACACAAAAAAAAAATTTCCAAAACCAACAAAAAAGTAAAACCAATTAGGAAAGAGAGCAGTATGCATTATGAAAATATGAAAATTCTATGAAGGAAAATATTAACATAATGCAATTTTCCAAACAAAATGTGTTAATTATGGATGAAAAAACCCTAATATTTTATTTAATAATGTGATACATTTGCTGCAATCCAAGTGGAATTCAGATATTCTGAGACACACTAGCTCAATTTTATTACTTATATTTATGAAATGGCAAATAAAAATGCTCTCAATTGTGACATTCCTATTCCAATTCTTGACAAAATATCCATTTTATCCTTTACTGCAAGATATAAACTGAAGCCAGTGACAAAAATAATTTTAAAGAGCATGTCAAAAATGTTTTGAGACTTTTTTTCCATTTCTTATCCTCTCTTCCTTTGCCCCCATTCACTTGGTCAATTTTACAACAGTAGGGCTAGCTGGAGTTCCAACACATCTGTATTTGGATGAACTGTTATGTAAACTTTATCCATTAATCATGGGCTTGGAAGACAAGAGAAAAATGTTGCTTAATCAAGTACTAAATCCCCTGAAATCTAGCAAAGTGAAATTGCTGCATCATTAATTCATTATACTGTACAGTGTCCTGCCAGAAGGTAACCTCTCAAAGAACATTTCTCCCAAGGACTGAGAACTGGCAACGTGTATTTTCAGACTGGTACTACATAATTATCACTTCATCTAAGACCTCCAAATTCCTACATCTTAGAAGCTTCTAAGTAGTAAGCATCTGGACGGTTAAAGTCCTTTATTTGACTGGGCTAGGAAAATCATCTTGTTCCTACCAGAGTTTGCAAAGCTCATCTGCAGCCATTTAAGTTTAAAATAAAAAGCTCCTTTGATAGAGGGAGGTAAAAAAAAATCTCTACACATAAAGCCAAATTAAAATCATTACAAAATAAGAAACAAAACATTATTAAAAATGAACAGAGACTTATCTTTCATAGCAGTCTTAGTAATTTCTTTAGTTGCTGATAACCTCCACTAATTTGGTGCGTCTACCCCCTTGCCACAGCACCAGTTCTTTTTTTTGCTACTCAGTCACAACATTATCACTTCTCCCTCTGCTCTCACTACCTACAGCTTTTAAGAGTGATGCCATGAGGAGCGCTCACTGTGCCCATATATCACAAAAACCACCGGATACAAAGTCATTTGAATTCTAGCTTTTCATGGCAGTCAGAGATAGTGAAGGCAGTACATATGACATTGGGATGGATGAAAGTACAAGGGAAGGGGAAAGAAAACTCTCTAGTCAATGTGGGATCCTCCTACAGCTGAACAACTGGTGCTCTGATTGTAACATCTTCCAACAAGATGCAAGTTGTGGGTTAAGTGACGTAACAGAAATGAGCCTAGAGTACAGGAAGGGTATACAAAGAGCCCAATCTTCTCTTATTATAAAAACTGGCCAAATTTCAAAACAGAGACTTAATAAATCTTTCTCCTCTCCACAGTAACACCTAAAAGGCAATCCTGAACTTTGCTGTCTAATCCCATTTCTCATTGTTACATCATTTGAAACAAAAGAGTACAAAAAGCTATTTTTTCAGTGCTTTTAATGAAAAAGTACCATGTGCAAGACACTGAATATTTTAATTTAAGTACTACTGTCTTCCTTATGTTTCAATTCTCTGTTGTACACAAAGCTCTTTCTTTTACATAAATTAAAAGGAACATAGGTGGTTCATGATAATAACAGGGTTGTTTTCCATACACACAGTTTAGACTGGTATGAGAAAATTCATTCCAGAAATTAAACGTTTGGCATGAGGATCTGAAAGCACCATTCTGCTGTTTTTATTAATTGAAGTAATTTTACCTCTTTCAGGTTTACTTAGCTGCTTGATAAGGTTTGAGGTGGCAGAGAAACCTTGGTCAGTCATGTAACTTAAAACTACTTTATCAGATGTAGATATTTACATGCTTTAGTTTACCATACTACACTTACACAAATATTTTTATTTTTGTGATACCAGCTCAGAATTCCCTATAAACTGTTATTTAGCAGTCACTCACTTTTAAAGCACGCTGGAAAGTACTGATGGACAATAATGCTAGATCTTGCTGCTCCTCTGCATAGCGCATCAGATAAACATACACAAGCTTTTTTATCTGGAAAGAAAAAACACACCAAATATCACTATGAGAAAGTTTTAGAATTCTACAAAACAAGCTTCTAGGTTTCACATTTTTATCAATATTTTCTTCTTCAAAGAAAAAGCTAAAAGATCCCTGGAGCAGTCATGAGCTTCTCCTCCAATGTCTTACAAAACACCTGAGGTGCTGCAATGCTATCTAATTAATGAAACAGTCAGATGAAGGCTGGCAACACGAAGTTCTGCCTTATATTATTAACTAGTAAATAAGGACTATAACAATCTAAGATGTTGACACGGGGAAACCTGAGCACACTTTTTTTTTTCTTGTAGAAAATAGGTTAAAGTGTAATAGCCAAGAATTTCAACAAGTCCATTTTATTTTACCCTGAAACTCAAAATAAATTACTTTAAACCATTTGAAAGTGAATATAACTTACAGTGAAGTGTGGTAACTTACCCATCTCAAATCTGACTAAAAGAGACTTATATTGGATGAAAACAAAGGATGTTAAGTTTCACCTTTGCATGACGACAGGCACACAAAAGATGCAATATAAGCATACAACAAAGGATGCAATGTCCAAATATTAAGAAAACCTCAGTATGATTTTGGAGAGGAGGGTATTCAATTTAGTACACTTTACTCCTCATACCCAGAAAGCAGTGAAAACACTTTTTTACATTTGGGTAGTAAACTGACTGTTGGGGTTTATAATGGAAAATTCTGAAAGACCCTCAACTACAGCTGTGCTAATAATTACTGTCACTATCAGAAGATCTATCTTTGTGCCAATTCTGGCAAAAAAAATATAATATTAAATCACAGAAGGCAACACCAAACTAAATTATTTTTTGTTCAGCTATAGACAAGTAGCAATCAACATTGACCACAAGAGGCCTGTGCACTGAATGACTGCAGGTGTGCAAAGAAAGCCTTCTTTCCTTGAAACCACTCTGTGACTAGAAATGGAAGCACTCAGAGCTTCATGACTACAGTATTCTTTTACCATTTACCTTCATTCAATGTTAAAATGCTCTGTTCTATAAAGCTAATCATAACAGGGGCACATTAGGCTTGAGGAACAAAGGCAGATTTGTTTAATTAATTTATCAATATAAGCATATCAAAATCCATGAATTATTGATGAAGACTTATTTTTGTTCTATACCACCAATAGTTTATTAGGTCACTTTTTGTATCCTTACCATCCATGACTTGATGCAAATCACCAAGCTGGGGTCAGCATGCACTTACAACAAAAAAATTGTAAGGCACTTCTGTAAACAATAAGATGCCCTTTGCTTCTCTTCAAATAAATTAACATGTTATACCACTTTTTCATCTCCATTTTCCTGCTTCAGAGAACTGAGCCCTGATTTAAAAAAAAATACAGGACCCATTTCTGGTCAGGAAATCCACATGGATACAAAGTCACAAATTGCAGAATGTTCTGAGTTGGATAGGACCACAAGGATCGTTGAGACCAACTCATCAATGAATGGTCCATACAGAGTTGGAACTCACAACTCGGGTGTTATTAGCACCGTGCTCCAACCAACTGACCTATTCTCAGGCTTACTCAGATAAATCAATGTATTTTATGCTACTGCATTGCACCAAATTGTATAGAAGAATTGGGTAAGAATTCTTAAGAATAGAGAAAAATTTGGCAAAATATTTTCAGGAAACAGGATCAATGTACTGAGAATCTGACTTAATCTAGTAATTTCTCATAATTTCAGAAGCATCCTTAAAAATGGCCAATGATAAATGTGCCTGAGACAGAAAAAGTTTAACTAGATGGCTGTAAGTACACCTACACTATGACCTAAACTTGTCATGTAACTCTGTCCTGGTTTAGGGCAAATTCTGGGAGGGAACCTCCAAACAGGACCCAGACAACCCCTCCCCTCACAACTGGTCCGAAAAAAAAGAAAAGTGGAAAAAACTNAAATTGTTAAAGAAATTCATCAGATGGTTGAATGTCCTGATCTCTTTTCAGTTTAACAGTCTCTTCCTGAACAAATATCTTAGCATTAGGTGATGGAGAAAAGATTAAGGAGGGAAGATTATCTATGGCACAGAAGATGGCACATGAATTCACATAACTGCCTTTTTATTTTAAAATAGAGAAAAGGTCCATAAAATATACAGTGAAAGGTTTCTGCTAATATTGTTCCATTATATGGTAAGACCTCATCTTCACAGGGACAAAGCATCCCCCCAAAAAGGGGGATGGAGGAATGTGTGCACACAACACTCTGCTCTAGCTTTTCACAAGCCCATGACAGGAACCATCAGTTCAGAAATGCACAGAGGAACACAGTAAGAGGAGCAAAACCAAATTCAGGACTCAGAAAAAGGATGCCCTATCACACTCCTCCCAGAACAACCTCAGGAGAGCCTCAGCACCTATGCCCAGGTGTTAAAACCACCAAGAATCAACAAAGACCAGAGCACCTTTCAGACTGAAGGCAATACAGAAATGGGACAGAGATGAAAAGTACTTTAGACAAGACATGGGATGTTCTGGGGAAGAATGTAAGTGAAGGAGAAGCAAGGGAAATCCACATGATCTGGAAAGGATTAAGTCAAGCTAAAACAGAGGGAGGGTAAGATGGCTGAACAGTTTAATAGTTGGTACATCTATCTTTCCCTTCCCTGCATGTGAATAGCACAATCTATTGCACTGACTCATTAAATTTAATTTTGGACTGTTTTCCTTGGTGAGGTACTCTTTATTCAGTGCAAAGATGCCTTTATGTGCCTGCAACTGTAGTCAGGCAACAGGCTAGAGGACTGCTGCGTCCATGGGCACCAGCAACTACAGAGACCAGAGTGAGGAGACTTCAGTATGACTCCAGCAACTGCAATGTAACATCAGGCCATAGGGATCTCTAAATCCAAGGTGGCCAGCATCAGGAACAAGTGAGGGTCTGGCTGCCAATACCTAGTCTGGGACCATAGGCTAGACAGTCCATGAGCGTGCATGTAACTAAAGAGACCAGAATATGTGAAACCAAGCCCAAGGCAGTATGTCTGTGGTGCCAGCGACTGGAATGGGTGCAGGGGTACAAGTGCATCAAACTGCACCAGCTGCCAAGCAGGTGAAGTGGCCTAGGAAGAGAGTGGCTGTGGGTGTGAGCACCTAAGGGCAAGACCACAGGAGGAGCTGGCTATGGCAAAGACCAGTGAAGTCCCATCCAACTGCAAGGAGAGCCCTGTGGGTCTCCATGGGCAAGACCCATGGTTTTTTGTGCATCTCTTCAAGGGCATAACCACGGGGATTTAGATAGTAGAGGAGCAAGGAAGGTGTGGCCAGGTCCAGTTGTATATGAGCACGGGTGCACACACCTGTGTGTCCAAGGGCGAGTCCATGAGGGAGCAGGAGAGTTCTGGTTTGGAGGCACTGATGTGTGAAGATGTACCAGCAAACAAAAAAGCGTTACAGCCCATGGGGCTCACAAGTCCAGGTGCCATCAGCAGGGGTGACTGAGATGAACACCGTATATATACACATATTCCCACTAGCAGACCATGAACTGCCAAGCTGCTGGTGCTGTTAGTGTTCACCTGAATATCCCAAGACAATTTACGTGGCTGCCTCTGTACATATATACTTGTTTTGTATACCTACAGATATGATATTTATGTGCATGTGCACACCTACCAGGGATACAGTCTCAGCTGCACTACTGGTTGGGCTAAAAGCCTGGAACTGGGACAGTCTTACCTCTATCAGACTAGAGGTTCCAGCCCTTAAAAGCACTCAAAAATGAATAATAATTTTTTAAGTATTTCTCCTTGTGTAAGGTTTCCATGTTTAAAATTGGACTTATGACTGCTCATAACTTACAAACACAAATTACAGTGGAACAGAATATCTAGCTAGTCTGTTTTCTCAGCCTATATTATTTTACTGCCTATTACTAAAAGTACAATTACAACTTCTAAAATTATTTTAATACAATAAGTTCCTGAAAGACTCTGAATTAGCATCTTTGCACACTTACACCTCTTTGACTTACCAGACCTCAATATTTAGCCTTGCCCAATTATATCCATTCTCTCAAAGAACAGAAAACCCCAAAGTTTTCAAAGTAGTAACCAAAAATGAATAATTTATTTAAAGCTAAATTTAAACTCAAACTTGACTATTACTATCCATCCATGTAAATATGGAAGAAAACTGATATTTTATCCATTATATCACGGCATTTTACAGTGCGTTGCTGAAGCCATTATTATAGGAAATATAATCTTCAGTGCCATAAGCCAGGGGAAAAAAAAAAGATTATTGTTCCCATTAATAATAAAGGCTGAAGAGGACATATACAAATAAAAAAGGCATTTTCAGAAGAGGACAGAAGAACTGAAGCACGCATTCAACTGACCTCCCTCCTTAAAATCCCATACTTCAAACAACTGTGGCCCACATTTTTCAAAAATGACAATTCCTGAGCAGTAGGAAGTAACTAAAGTCATTGCATGTTCACTCTACTTTCATCAAGCTGATGCTTGTTAAGGCACCATGAGGTCTCAAACTATAAACTTACAGCTACTATTTTTATCAAAATCTCATTTGTCAAGTCAACTATAACTCTGACACTTCTGCAGGGAAGCTGTCTGTGTATGCACAGTAATACTAGTGAACATCAGAGCTACCTTCTCTACGCATGGCCTGTGGCTATACAACAGCAACCCTGTGGATTTAAACACATCATCGTTTAACACAATCTCATTTTTTTAGCATTCTGGAAGTCTATTTTCACTAATCTTCACTAGTCCAAGATGGATTTTTTTTCCTCTTGCTTTCTTACGGGAAACAACAACAACATAAAAACGGAAGCAATCTGCGTAATAACACCCAATATAGATACAAGAGCACACTTTTTTTTACCCAGCCATTACCTTTCAGTTTTGATCTGCAACAGACACTTAAAAATACAATGTAGCACAAATCCAAGCTTTGCAAAAAGCACCACACTTCCAATAAACTACACTAACTTTTCTCAATTACCACCATACTTCACAAACTTTCTAAAATTAAGAATTTTTTTTAATGTAAAGAGCTACTATTCCCTCCTCCAAATCACCCAGCAGGTTTCCTTTGTTTATGTGTAAATTTATCATCATAAAGTCGTTACTGAAATAAACTCCTAAAACATTCCATTAATGATACTAGAGATTTTATGCTTTTTGTTGAAGTCTAATACATTTAGATGAAGTTTTCATTAACAGATTTTCCATAACAGTACGTTTAATGAGTTAGAGGAATACCTCAATATTTTTACTGGCAACATTCTTCACAACAGCAGGAAACAGCTCAGAAGCATTTTTTCCCTTTGCAATCATCTGGAAAAAAAGAAGAGACAAATCTGAGCAATGTAACAGTACAATTTATTAAAATGTGGTTTGGGTTTTATTGCTTTATTACAGATCTGTATTTCAAATCTCATTTCTATGAAATCGTGGATAAAGGTGTGGGTTTTTCTTAATTATTAGACCTTACAGGACACAATTCAGACAATAAAAACTCTTGGGTACTGGCTGGTTATGAGTTTGCTGGAGTGGAATTCATGAACTGGACTTTAACATATAAGACAGCAAATAATTTTTAATACTTTCAAAATTACTAAGAACAACGACATTGCTAATCCAAAAAGCCCTGCAGAATTACCTTTTGGGAGCTGGAGCGGGGAAAAAAAAGGCACCCAATAACCCAACAAAATCCAAGAAGTTATGCAAGTTTAAGTCCAGCTTCTTTTCCCTGGAACAACTGTGGTTTGCAACAGAACCAAGGCGAAAAATAAAAATAAACATCACACTTTAAAAACAAAACAAAGTTATTTTCCATAACAAGGTTAAACACAGAAGGCCATTATGTGTTGATACAGAACAGAAGAGAATATACAAAAGCCACATAGTAAAATCAAGATCAATCAACCCACCATTTTTTTTTTTTTAAAGGAAGTTTTATGTCTGGTCATGAACAAGGCACATCACAAACAATAAAATTGTCACAATAAAGATCAAAACCCTGTGTTAACTTCAGTTCTTGTACAAACAGCTTAAGAAGGAAGTTATTTGTGGGAAACAGGGTACACAAGAAGGAATAAAATACTCTGATATACACTGTATCTGCACAATGTTCTGCTTAGATACAGAATGTCCGGCAGTACTTAATGTCTAAACTGCAAACCCTGGAATTTCAGGATCATGTTACATCAAGTTACATCAAGTTCAGTGCAGCTGAATACAGACCCAAAGCATTCCTAGCTCTAAGAATCTGCATGTCTTGCTCAAGGTCAGGATTCAGCCAGCCAAACATCAAGTTAATCAGAAAACACAAAATCACACTGAGAAATCACAGAATAGTGATGACCTTTGAAAGTCATCAAGTCCTGCAGCAAGCAGGAACATCTTCAAGATGTTCACAGATCAGGCTGCTCAAAGCCCTGTCACTGAATGTTTCCAAGGATGGGGTATTCACCATCTCTCTGGGAAACCTGTTCCAGTGTTTCACCACCATCATTGTAAAATTTTCCTTATATCTAATCCAGATCAACTGTCTTTCAGTTTAAAAACATCCCTCCTCATCCAGTCACCCCAGACCCTACTGAAAAGTCCCTCTCCAGCTTTTATGTAGACTCTTTTACATACTGGAAGAGGCTATAATGTCTCCCCAGAACCTTCTCTTCTCCAGGCTGAATAACTCCAACTCTCTCAGCCTGCTCTCACAGGAGAGGTGCTGCAGCCCTCACATCCTTTTTGTGGCCTGCTTTGGACCCACTCTAACATGTCTGTTTTTCCTGTCCTGAGGACAGGAAACTGTATTGAGTTGTTCAGGTTGGGACTCTGGTACAAGAATAGAGTGGAGGTACACAACTATCTTCCTCAACCTGCTGGCCACATTTTCTGGGCTGTTAGTAAACATTGTCAGCTCAAAACCACCATTTCATCCACCAGCATGCCCAAGTTCTTCTCATCAGAGCTGGTCTCAATCCCTTAATCCATCAGCCTGTGCTGACACTAGGGGCTGCCCTGACCCAAGGGCTGGACCTTGTACTTAACCTTGTTGAACCTCATGATATTGCCATGGGTCCGCATCACAGCTTTGTCCAGATCCCTCTGGATGGCATCCCACCCCTTACACGTCAACCACACCACTCAGTTTTGTGTTGCCTGCAGATTTGGTGAAGGTGCAGTCAATCCCACCATCTATGTCATTAATGAAGATATCAAATAGTGCTGGTCTAAGCACAGACCCCCAAGGGACACCTCTTGTCACCAACGGATAAGCAGCAACAAATATTCAGGGATCCAACAAAGAAACAAGATTTCTGCAGCCACAGTTACTCTTGTCCATAACCATTACATTCCAACCATTACTCAATCTTATACAGGTGATTAAATTTCATATTCTTAACTCCCAGATCTGTTTATTTCATTGAGAGAACACATTAAAAGCATGAAGAATTAGGAACTCATGCAACAAAAGCAAGAACACATAAAGCCAGGCAATACCTAGTAAACTGCATATTCTGAGAAGACTAGAAGAAGGATGCTGGAAAGAAGAAAGAAGGCATCTTTAGTTCAAGCTATTACTCAGTCTTTCAAAAGGGTGTAAGAGTAGCTGCTCAGCATGACATTTTGATCTAACCCATTTAACATCTTAAACTGTTTACTGCACTTGGATTAAAACACGGGAAGTGACACAAGCACTGTGAAAAAACAAGCACATTAAATGAGTTCCAAGGGGTTTTTAACTAAGAATCTAAAATCCCTTTACTACTTTCAGGACTGGGGGGGGTCTCCACAATAAATCCCAAATTCAGAATGATAAGGGATAGAACTTAGCAACAAAATGCATTGCAGAGAAGTAACACAGAATGAAAAATTATCATCTTATCTTGGTGCAACAGAAGTTATGATACTCAAAAACTAGGATGATACTCAGACCCCTCTGACAGACTGTAATGATATGATTCTGTGCATTACTGGGATTATTTAACTGATCTATCATAATAGCTCCAGTTTATCATATGTATTAAATGTATCATATGTAAATATGCATTTAGGGTCTTTTAAAAGTGTGTATTTTGATTCATTATGGCATAACAATTTGTGTAGATCCTCCTGAGCCCATGGATCATTAATCTGAAAGAAGGTAATGGTTCTTTCCAAGACTATCAGGTCATTTTTGTTGCTGTGCCTAGACATTCTCCATTTGTGTTGTCTTATACACCTGGAGTTTCTGCACAACAACCTTCATTCTAGCATAAGTGCTGCGTAATGTCAAGATGTACTAACTTTTTTTTTTCCACATGAGAGACACACGGACATGGATGATACTCTTTGAGGGAAATCAGACATGTGACTGTTTCCCAGACTTATGCTCTGGAATCTTCAAGAGTGAAATTCCACTGATTTTTCCACAGAAATTCAAACAAGTTCCAAGATCTGGTACTGGTTGTTGCAATATCAGTGCATGTTTTAAAAGAAATACAGCTTTATGATTTCATGCATATAGTAGAATACGTATACACAAAAATTTATTTCTAAACCAGCAGTGTTGTTCATATTCTTCCAAAGATTGCAATTATTTTATTGCATGCATACAAGGAAGAAACATACAAAATAACATACTGATTAAAAAAAAAAGTCATTGATCATGAATGTCATATTTTAGCTGAAAACAGGCTTAGGTACCTTTATGCATAAAGGAGAAGTGAAAAGGTCAAAACTAGACTATTCCTATGCTTGAAACTATATTGTTTTAAGTCACTCTCCGGAAGACTAATTTGGTTTTATTTGTAATGGATCTTCTTCTCCTTAGGAGAAAGTCTGTAAACGTAAAGGAGGAAGCAGCTGCAAAAAATGCCATAGCCAGCATTCTCCTGCTACCTCTCTATCATGCTTATATGAACAAATGAAGGTTTAGTCTCTTAAAGTCTACGAAAATACTAAGATAACTGTTGGTATCATAGAATTATAGTCATACAGAACAGTTTAGGTTGGCAGGGACCTTAAAGATTACCCCCTCTTCTGTGGTTAGGGACACCTTACTGAGCATTTCTCCTGTGAGAACAGGCTGAGAGAATTGGGATTGTTCAGCCTAGAGAAGAGAAGACTCTGTGGAGACCATATAGCACCTTCCAGCATGTAAAGAGGGTTAAAAGAGAGCTGGAGAGGGACTTCTATAAGGGTGTGTAATGACAGAACAAAGGATAACAGCTTTAAGCTGACACTGGGTAGGTTTACACTAAATATCAGGAAAAAATCATTGTGAGGGTGGTGAGGCAGTAGAACAGGTTGGACAGAGAAGCGGTGGATGCAGTATGCATAGTTTTTCAGCTATCTAAAACTTTGACAATAAGCATTCCAGTGAAACATGTTAAACAATACTCCAACAACAGAGTTCCTTTTTCCTTAAATAAGGCTAGAGGAAGCCTTTCATCTCTGAAAAACACATCTCATCCCTGAGAGATGCAAGCTCCTCTCTGTATGTAAACACAGAAGCTCTTTTGTGCTCCACACCCCTGTTATAAGGCCCCAAGCTCATACTGGGCAATGCCCCAGCCCTAACCTATAAAGCTCATTTATTGTTTGAGTTTCTTTATGTCAAGGAGAGGTTGGTGCCAGGTATCTGGTGTGAAACACACTTCAAACATAGCACAGGAAACAGCAAATACCTTGAAGATAAGAAACTGAAAACAGAGGATCCAGTAAATCAAACAACTCACTTGTGGTTAAGTAATGGTCAGCCTTACAACCTAAAAGGCTGTTTCTACTTTAAGCAGCAGCAGCTGAGCAAGGGAAGAATATCCAAAAATCAAAAGGTGCCTGATGCCATTTGGAGAAGTAGTGCTCTTCCTGCATTGCACAGTGCTCAGAACAGGAACAGAAAACAAGGACCATGAAGTTAAAAAAGGAAAGAAATCTGATACTGGAAAATGGAGAGAATTGTCAGAATTGGAGAATGGGGGAGCAGAAGAAAGAACGTGTCCAATTATTTCTGCCTTACCTTCCTGATGACCTCTTAAGGCTTCAACCTAAGTCTACTTAACCTAAGTCCATCAAGGATCACAGCTATCACTGCTAACTACACATCTCCACTTTCATGGTATCACACACTTCCAGAAAATTAAAGAAGCCATTAAGAATTCTTTTGAATGCTCAGCAGCAGGTATTTAAAATTAGTGTGTTTGCTCATTGCACACTCATTTGTAATGACTGCATTTTTTATAGGAAAAAGGAAAATTAAAAAACCAACCCAGTAAGGCCTTGGTTTAAAAATTAACTGATTCAGTTTAATGTTTTCTAATTCCCCCCATATACATACATATATATCTGCATTCAGTTTCAACTCTTTCCAAATACAGATAAATATTTGGTCAACTTTTCAAAAAAGGAAACCAAGGGAGCAAGAGGCAACTCGCCACAACTCTCCTGCCCACAGTAGTAAGCAGAAAAAAGATCTTTTCTGGGAGCAGAAGAAGAATGTAAGTTTATCATGGCACTTACAAAGGTCATGATTTTTGGAACAGCACATTTGTATGCCAGAATAGCCAAACCCTTGAGTAATCCCACATCACACTGCAGAAGACGAATCAAAACATCTTTCCCAATCCCAAGAAAGACATCATGAAATAACAGTTGATAGGCTACCCAGATCTCACAGATAAACTGGTGTCTCTGGCACAACTAAGGGATTACAGGCAAAAAGACAACCATCCTGAGTAAAATTCTCATCATTGGACCACCATGAAGGGAGAAGAAGCCAGCTTTGGAGTCAGAAGAAAGAACATAATCAATCACATGATACCACCTGTACCTACTCACTTTGGTACACAACTGGACAGGTTTAAGTATGAAAAAACCAAGCAAAACAAAAAAGCATATCCAGAGCAGACTGAAGAAACAATGACAGAAAACAAATTCAAAAGCCCCGAAACAAAGAAGTCAAGCAGACACTGAAAAATCTTCCATAGCACATTCTTCCCATACTTTTAAGAAGAAATAAAGGGATACTATCAACTTCATGATGTTTTGTTTATAGCACTCAAACATACAATGGTGTTAAACATTATTTAATAACCTCTATGGGTACACATTCACCTGAAATACATAATCAAATATTCAGGCAACATGCTCAATCAAAAAAGAAAAACCTCACACAATTTAATAAAATAAATATAGTAAATACAATTTGTCATTTTATTCCTGCAAATTTCTGTTGCTTCTAGTTGGACAAATTTCAAGGTTCTCTTCAGGAGCCATTTCCTAGTCAAGGTCTCACTGAAAATAGTTGTTTACAGGCATACTGCCACTGTTACATATATTTTAAAAGCATATGATTGCATATATCCAGATATACCAATTTCTACACAAAATTCAAAGTCAGGAATTTTACCATTTCATCATCACAACTTTTAAAGATCGTTTAGAGACTTAAGTGCTCATCTGGTACAGGACCTGTAAAAGGAAAGCATTATTCCCATCCAAGAAATAAAAATAATAAACTCCCATATCCCCTAACAAATACAAACAATAACAAAAAAATCACATACCCCAACAATCCTTTTCATAGCATCCAGCTTTGCAGAGTCTTTACTGCTTTCCAGCATTTGTTTTAGGTCTTCATTTCTACGGCAGAAATACAGTAAAACATCAATTAGAAAAACCAAAAAAAATAACTGGAATACCATTTTTATATTCTTGAATCAGTTCAGCAACTTATGGTGAAGCACTGCTCCTTCTTGCCTGTTTTTGTACTGTATTTACTAACACTCTGTATAATGAAGTGTTTAGCAAAAGAATATATCTAACAATAACGTAAGACCACACAACTTCAATCTGCTGTTAGCTGAACCTGCCTCGAAGGCTGAAATCTTAAAGCACAAGAAGAGCTTAGTTTAAACCAAAAATCCATTCACTTCTCTCTTGTTCCCCAGAGAGGGCCAGGTGCCATAACTAGGAGTTGGCATGTTTGTGCTAAAATATAGTATCAGCTTAAGTAAGTCAGCTTATGAAAAGCCCAATTCTTCAGTATGCTCTGAATTCCACTAAGAATCAGGGATATAACCCCGTGCTCCTACCTACCATTCTGGACTGTAAATTGTTATACCCTGTCCACAAGATTAAAAGCTTCAGATTTGTAGTATGTTCTGCAAGCTGTAAGGCTAAGACAGCCTCATGATTAGACACATACAGCGTCCAAGCACTTTATACAGCTTAAGTAAAATTCTCCTACAAAAATAGCAAGTCAATAAGAATGTTCTCTTGTAGATACAGCTTTTCATTATATGTCACTAAAAAGAAACCTTATCCTGCTTGGCTTTTTAGATGTAAACAGATCGCAGTCTAACTGCACTTACAGCCTATGAAAGTTTACAAAAAAGTTTCTTTGAAAAACCAGCTTTTTCTAACACCTGGATTGCCTGATTTACTAAAAGATACAAGCAAATAGAAACTCCAGACACCTGCAATAATATTGCAAAGAACTCTGAAGACTTTCCAAGTTTACAAACCCTGTTAACTTTCACACAAGTGAAAGGCAACATGGCAGGTAGACCACGGCTGGACAGCGGATGCCCATCAAGCCATTCTTTCACTCCCTTCCTGAAGCAAGATGGGGTGAGACAATAGGATAGAAAAAACCTCATGTATCAAGACAGAAACAGTTTAACAAAGCAAAAACAAAGGCTGCATGCAGAAGCAAAGGATAACAAAACATTTATTCTCTACCTGACATTAGCAAGTGATGTCCAGCCACTTCCCCAGGAAGTAGGGCCTTAGTATACATAACAGCTGCTCTGGAAGACCAACACCAGAAGTAAGAACACCCACCCCTTCTCCTTGTTCTTCGCTTTTACTGATGACCAGTCATCATACGGTATAGAATTTCCCCTTGGTCTGCCTGGGCCAGGAGTCCTGGCTACACATCCTTCAAGGTCTTGCCCACCCCCAGGCTACAAGTGAGGGGAGATATTGGAGAGACAGTCCTGACTCCTGTGTGAGCACTGCTCAGCAACAGCTACAACACTGGTGTGTTACCAACACCTTTCTCACTACCAATACAAAGCATGATGAAGACATCTGTGACGGAAAAAAATTCCATCTCAGTCCAATGAGCTACATCCTGGCAAGATTTCAAAAGTGAATGCAGAACCTTGATATATTCTGATTTATCACCTCATAATTTCATATGGGAAGGAGAAAAGGGTGTAAGCCAAAGTTGGAATTAGTTACAATACTGTCATGCATTAGGTCATAAACCTTTAAAGAATATTTTTCTGACTTGCAAGGGACAGAGTCATTTTAATAGGTATCTCCACATATTTTTGGTACCAGTACTGCATCTGCTTGTGCCACTCCAGGAGAAATCCAAATTGCCCACATTTTAGTATACATCCACATAAGAAGTGCAACCAGATGAAAAAAACCCCAACAAAACAATCAACACATTTCCTACTAAGCTAAGGCATGTAAAAAGGATACCTACCTGCAACTTACAATTTAACTCATTTTTCAAAACCAAGTGTTTCATGACATAATTGGAGCAACCTATTACAAATTCCCTATATTGTAAATACTTTGCTTGACAGCTTAATATTTAATTATCATCTTAAAAAGAAAAAAAAAGAAAATAAAAATTCCTTGCCTGCTTTAGTACCACTTCCCAAATATCACTGGTAACTCCCTATTTTGTCTGCACCACACTCAAAGGTTTTTCCTGTCCTTAGTTACTCCTGGGCATGTTCAAAGACCTATAAGGTCAGTCTCCTATTGCTACATTTGTTTGTTTATGTACTTTGGTCATTTAAATTATATGTCCCCTTAAATTTTGTCCCGCAGTTTTGCATCCTGCTAAGATCAGCTTAGTAAGTCTATAGCTGGACACCATCTTCATGGCAAGTGGTAAGATCCAATGTACCTTCTTGCAACACCACTCAAGGCTGACAGCTCTGTTAAAAATAACTAATGCTGTGATGTCTCATATGTTTTCCTATTGTCTGCATTCCTGTCCCAGGATAAAGGTACACCTTTCTCTACATTAAACTCTACATTTTTCTGATTTTACTCGAAGATGCTTGTATTCACCTCTAAATCATCACACTTCTTTTAGTCACTCCATGTTTTCCCCTCAGATCTATATCCTTAGTTCTTGTATCAGAAATAAAGTATTTGCTGGTTTGGCGCTCTACATAAAATACGGTTAATAATTTGCGTTTTTTACCTTTCAATCCCTCTGTATAGTTCCATTTGCAATTAACTTTTTAGGAAGTGTAGCTTTGATTTAACTTTTGGCAGCTCTCTTTATTCCCATCACTCTTGGCCACTCTTGGAACAGCTTATTTTGCTAACCATTCCTACCCACCTATTCCTTATAGGATGCCAGGTAAGTCTCAGTTCTTTTTGATCAGCTTGAAGTACCTTGCCTGAGACTGCTCTAGCTGGGTACAGAAATTCAGAAACCTTTAATTCCTTCTGCTTATGTCGTCATTCTTACCTGTGCAAGAATCTGTATGACACAGTAAAAAATACACAGCAAAAGACAGGATTTGATTTAGAATGTTGCTTTTAGTCCTATCCTCCTGCTTCCAGTTTCCTAGTGTTGTTGCAAAACATGAAATACGTAAAAATTTTCTTAGGAAAGGATGTTCTTTAATGTTCCATCTTTGTATACTTTCAAGCCTAATCAACAACAAATGAGATTCAATCTATGAAATGTATAGCAGCTAACAAGCAAGTTCCAAGTGTGGCCTGTGTGCTAGAAAGACAAATTCCTTGTCTGTAGAATTGCCTTGTTAAGGTTTAGGGCTTGACATGTTTCAATGATCTCAGACCCCAGGTGAGGTTAGCAAAGCTTGGGAGGAAGCACACATCCCTGAGGGCAGACAAAGAATGAAAAATTTATGAGCCACAAGGATGTTTTGCAGAACCCCCAAGACAAGGAGAAAACTAATAAAGACAACTCAGCAACAGTGTGGAATCAGCTCCAAGCAGGTAAAAGGCAATTCTGGCAGGGGGAGACTGTCACCATGACCCACCAACTTAAAAAAACACTGACCCAGAATAAACGAAAGGCTGAGCATGTGGACCAGTTATCATGAGGAGCGAGAAATTCATTAACCAAAAGAAGGTAGAATACTAAGTAACAAACACACAAAAAAGAATATGTCAACGAAGTGGAAAATGTAGAAATAATAATCTGAACTTGAGGATCAAGTAGCAAAAATGAAGGAAGTTACACAGAACAAGATCCAAGTACATACTGAAGACTTTCTCCAAAAAAGTAAGAAATGACACGAAATAAAAAGGTGAATTCAAGATGTGAAGACGGAAGAAGTGTTTAATGATGAATTGTACTTCTAAATGCTTATTGAAAATATTCTATCATACGCTTCAAATTAAACCATTTTGAACTGTTAGCTTGGAAGATATAAACAACAGAATTTTATACATGAAGACCTGTTTTCAGCCAGCCTTGTTTCCATCAGAGAAAAACAGCAGGGGAAGAAATAAAGTAAGAAAAATACGAATTAAAGAACAAGTTCTTGATGAATTCATTTGGAAATTAATTGTTACTTGAATTGATGGTTTGGGTTTTTAAAAATCTATTCTAACAAACTGTAATCCAGAATTAGCAAATATTAGATACTTACAGAGTAAAATACTGCTCCATACATCCACATGGATCACCAGCAGCAGCAAGCCGTTTTTCTTCTATAGTAAGATATGGTTTCAGTGTAATGTCAAAGTTTTTCCCTTTAAGAGCTGACTTAATAGTGCAAGACACCTCAATTATTTTGCCCAGCATTGTGGCGTTTTGTTCCATTCTTTTAAGTGAAGTATGTAAAAAAAAATTAAAAAAAATACTGCGCTCAACCAAGCTTGCCTGCCAAGAGTGAGGTCTACTCTAAAAAAAAGAAAATCTTACAAAGTAACAGGATACCCACTCCCTAGCTGTTTTAACTTCCAGAAACAAATACCATATGCAAATTTCAAAGGTCATTTCCCTTCAAAAACAACTCCTATCAGCAGCCTCAATGAACAATGGGAAAAGCAAATGCATTTCAGACTTTCGTAATACAGTCTTTTTGTACAATAAAAATATTTTCACCTTTTGATCATTAAGAAGTTTTAAGGATTTTTCAATCCTTAAATAAAATGCCTCACAATAGAATGCATAAATGTAAGCTTTGCAGTCACACTAGGGTTCATGTTTCTATACTCATTAGTTATGCTGAGGTGACAGTTCCCCAATACACAATCCTAGACAAACAGTTTCTTTATCACTTATCTGCACTTGCCAGGGGCTCAGGAAAATGCAAGCAACCCTCAGCTGCATCAATACCTTTGCCTCTCCCTGCTAAAACTTTGAGAGATTCTACCCTTACAGAATTAGGTATATATTACAGATGATCAAAAGACAAACTTCATTACTTCGGGAGCAATACTAGGTTTAAAGAAGCCAAACCTGACAGTTGACAAATCATGTGGAGCTATAATACAAAGCAGGAAAGTAATGATCCCAACAACAGTGGATGCAAAAAACACCAAACTTTGCCAGAGTATATAGTCTTAGCCATTTTTCCTAACAATAAGAAGAGATAAAATGACTTTCCAAGACAAAAAAAACCCCAGAAAAACAAGATTCCCATCTGTCTGCCCAATGATGTATCCTAAGATCTCCCTTGAATTGCCAAGCCATAATCTAGATTAACAGATGTCTTAACATCTATTTCAATATAGGCCTACTGTCCTCAAAAGTTGCAAGCTGGAAGCACTGGTATAGACTATAATTAGAAATATTATACACATGCAAAATATTAAGTATGTGCTATGAAATATGATCTTTAGTATTTGTATAGCACCTACCATAAAAGGCAACGAGTCAATTATTAATATACTAAGAAATCAGTTCCTTTGTAATCTTTACCACCGCAGGCTTGTACTCCTCAGTATTAGAATTTGAGAACTAAAGGAATGTAAATTAGAAATGCAAACCCATCACCTAACTTTCATGGCAAGTATCACACATGACAGATCTCCAATGACACAACATGATGGACATCACAAAACACATCCCAGCTAATGTGTTCTCCTTGAAAGATTGGTTGAATGTTAAGTGGAAAGAGTCAGTTTCTAACCTTCTATGTTTTTATATTTTACAGTGGTAGCATTTAAGATATACACTACCTTTTTCTTCCTACATGAAAACACTGCTTTCTTCATACCTTTGTACCATTTGTAGATACAATAAGGGTATGGATATCATAGGACCAGTGACAGACCTACCAGTTTGGCTTAATCTTGTAGATGTTTACTATCAGAAAGTAAACAAAAAACACCAGTTAATCTTTTCTAGTTCTTGTGCCCTCTATTCCCCTGCCATTAAAAAGGAATAAACCACAATCCTTAAAACTGTCCCAAGATAAAAGGGGATGGTGGGCGTAAAGGTGTGGTAAGTGTGAGGAGTGTAGAGGACAAAAGAGAAGACAAAAAACAACCTCAGACCTTGACAGTCACAAGATTATGCTTTAACAGCCTGGAGTCCTATGCCAGAAGACACTTTGATCACCTTACTCTGCATGTTGATTATGACAAAGAGCACCCAAACAAAATTTTTGAATATGCCATGTCAGCACACACTTGGTCACTAAAACTGGCATCTTGCTGAGGTCAAGACAAGGATTACAGATTCCACTGAGCAATGTTACTCGCTGCTACAGAAAAAAAAGGTAGGCATAACTATATATCACTGAGGTTTAAACAGCTATGTCAGCCATAAATCTGGGCCTCTCTCTCAGTTACCCTGTTTCCCTGTAGGAACTATGACAAACTTCTAGCTTTACTAAAATATTAATGCAGAATCTGTGGCACGTCATTTGGCACTGCATCAAAATGTTCCGAACAACAATTATTAAGAAAACACTTGCTCCGCTCTGGTAAAACACACATTTATTTTCTATTGGTTTTAGCAACACCATAAGATTACACCTATAGATTTTCAAGTTTTGCTACAGTTCTGACGTGCCAGTTACTGAAGGAAGTCATGCACTAATCATAAACCTTCTTTGTAATAAAGCAGAAGGCTCATGAGTATCAAAACTGCAACTGAAGCCCAACCAGCAATGCAACCATAACCTTGGAAACAGTTGTAATCCTCTCAAGGAAAGGAGAGTGAATTCTAAACAAATAAACCCTGATGAGACAGAAGGTCTTCATATATAAGAACAGCATTATGGTACTGCAAGGTAAGATACAGGAAATGGTAAACAAATCCACCACTGGGGAGGAAGCAAGATTCAGCATTTTTGGTATTACGGAACAAAGCTCTTATAGAACAGAAGTTACAAAAATCTCACTCATTTGAGTTTTAACAACGCATTCTTTGTTTTAAGTTTTTCATCCACTGCATAATTTCAGTTACACAATATCAATTGCACTATTCTTGCATTCAAGAGACTTCAGTTGGCAGGACATACTTTAACCACAGCATACTAAAATAATTTAATTTTTTTGCCTTCAACGTAAAATTCAAAATATTGTGGATGTTACCAAGTTTGAAGCAGAAAATACACATTGACAGAGCAGCATAACTTATACTCTTGGCACCTGAGTAGCAATAAAGTCCTAGGGAACATCCCATGTTTCCTTAAAAAATTAATTTTTTTTCCTTGATATTTTACTGGCACTGCAAAATCCTTAAAATAAATTGGTTTATTCTAGGTCATGCTATTGTGCAAACTCTAAACAAGTTTGAACTTAACATTTAAAGAGGAATTGCAAATTGATTTCTGACCCATAAAACATGGAAGTTTACCTGGCAGCAAATACATGCTGCAATTTGAGTTATTTTTGTTGATTTAGGGTTTTCTTCTAGCAGGAAATTAAGAAATCTGAGTTTCACTGTGTTTTGGCCTATGCCACAAACTGTTTGAATGACATCTTGTGGTGCTGTTCAGTACTACCATCCTCTTCCACTGTAACCCTGTATTCACTTCCAATTCAAAACATAGAATTCAACTACCTCTTCAAGGAACTTTGAATCAGATGGCTATGAGTATAGCTGTTCCATGGTTTTAAAAGAAATTGAGATAAGAATCTATTTCTTTTTCAGCCACCCCTAATTTTTCAGTCTAAAAAAGAAGCACATTGCACAAAAAGCAAACTCAATAGTTTTAAAGGCTAGACTAGAGATTTGAGGGAAACCAGGATAACTATAGTATCCTGTGAGAGCCACAGGGAACAAAACCAGTTATAATCTGACTAGAGGCATAATTTACCTCATTTAATTGTTATTTTGCCACTTATTTCTCAAAGCACTTGCAATCTGGATGTTTAGTTAGTGTCTTTCCTTCTCATCGAGGAAACAGGAAAGTGTAAAGCTAAAATCTAAATAAAGCATCTCTGTTGTGAATAGAAAATACCTGAGAAATACTTGAGTAACTCAGTTCATCAACACCTGCTGCTATCACCACCATCAATGCAGATATGTAAACTACCTACCTTTCAAAAGCTCTAACCAGAGGGCAGCTAGTATGACAAAGCAGTTTAAAATCCCTTCTGGGTTGGACTGTGATTTGAACTAAGATTATCTGTTGTCAGCAGAATAATTACAGACACTATTTCACCCAGCAACAAGTAATGTTGTCTGAAAGGATGAAAAGATTCAGTCTTGGAATTGCACTGCATATAACCTTTTCTGATAGTACCCACACCACCAATACTGCAGGGAAACTTCAGAGACCTATCAGTGGAAGATATTTTTCTGGACGCCGAAAGAGCGTCACAGGGAGTGGTGCTGCCACTTAAATGGTTGTGTCAACTTAGAGCCTGTCTTGAAGTTAGTGCTCAGAATTTGCAGACATTTGTAGATCACTTTGCAGCATTTGATAGTTGTGAAGGGATTATAAGAAAGTGAGATGCAGTATCACAGAATATTCTCAGCTGGAAGGGACCCACAGAGATCATCGAGTCCAAGTCGTAGTGTTTCCTGCTTTCCCAAAAATGGTGAGAAAAGGCTTCTTTGAAAGGTACTACCACAGAGGTGGTGTTGCCAGAACGTGCTCAGTGCTAAGATATTTACATATATGCCCAGGTTTCAGAAGCACTGTTTAACGGCATTACAATGCTGTTCATCTTCTTGCAGAATGCCAAAACCATTCTGGTTTCCTCCAAGTATCAAAACTATCAAGGGGTGGCACAGAGAAGGAGAGCCTTCAAAAAAAAGCAGAACTAAAAATGTGGAATTTCAGCCTTTTAACAGTTGCAGATATGTCTGTTTAATACCACTGAGGAAGCAGATCAAAGCAAATGTCTAAGGCAAATACATGACAGTGCAAAACCACAGTGAAGACCTTAAACTGTAAAACTTGCCTTTCTGAGCAAATAAAAAAGCCCCCCAAGATATACTGACTACATTACAGAGTCAAAAATATAGTGACTACATTACAGCAAATCAACAGTTCATTGTTTGCATCCTTGAATGTGCCAAGTGTATGGCAATAAAAGCATATTCACTGTGTGTCACTTCCCATCAGATCTGACAGATTTCAGCTGGAGAAGTGTTCTGCAATAGCATGCCCACATTTGTACACTGCATTTAGTTCCTATCCCTGTTCTGACTAGAGGGTTTAGATTCTACTTGTAGACTCATCAGTTCATCCAAACCATTCATCTTTGCTGGGTTGTACATCCGACTGAAACTGGCATAACACCATATTGGTGGGCATAGGGCCATTTTAACAGATGGAGAAAGAAAGAAGTAGTGCCAATGAGCTAGTGGGTGCATCAAGTTTGAATATTAGAGCTGGAGTCTCCTCCAAGAATTTCACAAATGGGAATCTATGTACAATCTCTCCGTGACTGGCATATTCTATGCCAAGACAAAACTAGATCAATTTAAGACTCAAAGAACACCTCTGGCAGCTGTTGAAAGCAAGTTTTTAGCTCTGATGGGTTTGGAAAAGTCTTCTGCACAGAGAATTGGGGAATGAGTATCTTAATGAAATCACCACCCCCAGCTCTCTGCAAAACAGGCTTGCAAATCTCTGCAAAGAAAATGAGTTTGCAACACTGCTGAGTTTTCTGACGAACGGCTCAACAAAACATGTAAGCCAGAACTGCAATAAAAAAAAATCTAATAAATTACAAACAGATTTTGCTTGGCAGAAATACAATTTAAAGATGCAAATCAGTAAAGTTGAAAATGTGTGTTATAAATTTTGCCATCTGCTTCAATACTGTACTTAACAATTGACATCTACTGTTACTCCTATGGTCCACCTCTAAGAGTTCACATTTATCAGATAAAGCAATGATTAGTTTTATTGCTGAAATTGTAGCATTTCCAAGTACCAAACATTATTATATTTTAATTTCACATGCAGGCAAGTTTTGTTCAAAATACAATTAATATAGATGAAAACCCTCTGTCCACATGCAATTAACTGTAGTCAAATATATGCAATTAACAGGGATTCTGTGTTTCTAATTAGCTCTCCAGGTAGTCTTACACATTGGAAGGTGGTTAGAATTTTCACTCCTTCACTTAGAGCAATAATAATGTAATAAAGCATAATGTAACTATAAAAATATTCTATTAAGTGATGTGAATCACATAGTATTTCTTTGCACTAAACAGGAGATTTTGGGATTCCAACGAGGCAGTGCTCACTGCATGGAGACCATCAATCTGGAACATGGAGAAACAGCTTGAGGCCCACATGCTGGATTCAGTTTGTCTGTAAGATTCACATAACCCATTGGCTCTTACAGATTTTCTGCTGAAAATTTCTGTTGAGTGGCAAGGACTTCTCTGCAGACTTTTTCCATTACTCTGGGAACCAGAATCTGACCCTTTTTCTTTTGGAAACATGTGGGGCATGTGAATATCTAGAATATAACCAGTTCAAAGACAAGTGTCACACTACCAACCCGGATACACAAACACATTCTTAAAACATAAATATACAAGTTGTAAAAAGGAACACCACACACACAAGTTCATGTGACAAGTGTGAAAGAGGAAGAGAGGAAGGAGAGCAATAGGCATCTCCACTCATGCAACAGGGGCCTTTCCACACAAGAAGGTTCAGACTGACTCATCTCAGGTATGTTAAATCTTTCAATTATTTAGTTATTGAAACGCTTAACAGGATGAATGCAAAAATTCCATTCTCTGAACACCAGATCCACCTCATTCGTCTAACTAACCAAAAGGCTTTAAAAGCAATACATACCAAAACCACAAGTTCTATTTGCCTCTTTAGTCAGGATTAAATACTCAGAGAAAAAGCTAGCAGCAATATAATACACTTGTTATAAAATCTCTTATTCAAGAACAATTGTAGTTTAGTCAACATCAGTAAGAAATCAGTTTCTTATGTACATGTTGTACGTAATATTACAGAGAGATTAGAAAACCCTCCTCTTCTCCGCCTCCCTTTTGTCCTGAACATTTACAGTCCCTCATAGAACCAGACCACAGTTGTATTCTTACCTTCTCTATTTTCACTGCAGTGGACACATACAGTGTATCTAATGAAAAGCACCATTTGCACATGGTGTGTACAACATAATGCACCTTTCTTACATTAAGATCATGAAAGACCACGAAATTAACAGTTTTTATTAATAATCTTCTAACAGTGGAACTTTGCACTTTGTCAGGATTAAAATGTCACCAAGACAAAAATTTAGATGAACTAAGATTTTTCAATACTGATAGCACATTTGAACCAAACCACAACACAAGCATGCACTGAAAATACTATATCCACTAATCAAAATTAAATTATATTTGTATGAAAGTTAGTGGATAGATCACTGAATGCTAAAGGTAAAAAAAGGCAGCTTTAGCAGGAGAATGACACATGACTTTCACACCAAGGGACGCTCAGAGCTTTTAGATAAGATGAACTTCAGCAGAGTAGTCCTACTGAAATGTGAGAAAAAAACAGGACAAATAATTTATATTAGACAAACTTTGGATTTCAGATTTAAGTCTACCAATACTGATTTGTGCCTCTGTGTGGGCCTTTCTGTCACAAGACTGAAGACAAGTTATCCTAACAACTTCACTATTTTCATAATTATTTAGGCTTACTTCTTCATGACAAACAGAAGACAGACAACACAAAGAAAAGAAACTGGAACTTTTTCTATAAAGTATTCACATAATATCTTGATACTTATACATGAACTACATGATATTGCTCTGATTGACTGGCAACAGGCAAGCACCAGGTTCTGGTCCAGCTGTTACTGTAGTAATGTTCTGGGCCATAAATTATATACTCTCTGCTGAGAGTAGTTCTTGTATCATCAGTAGACCTAAAGAAGAATCCCCCCTTCCTCAGCAACAGAAAAAGATTGCCAAGCACTGAAACAACACAATGATATCAAGACATCAGTATATCGGCAATGATGAGAGACAATCTAGAGAGATCAGCAAACAACATGTGAAAAACTCTAACAGTAATTTTCATTTCACCAGTGGAATACTTCTCTAAACCCATACCTTCATGTACAAGACACAAGGACACATCTTGCATTTCTCTGTATTCTCTTACACTGCCCACTGATGAGCAGGTTTTGCACTATTACTAGAGTGAACTATTAGAAATACAATGTATATGATTAACGAATGACTACTCCTTTTTCCAACTAGAGTGCCGTACAGCCTGCTTTTCTAACAACAACCCTCACTTGCAGTCCAGTGGCTTCTTCACGCTACACTAATTTTCACACTACACAAATCACCTTCCCTGCACAGTGTCTGTTCCTCAACTGCCCAATTCACACTCAGAGCTTAACCACACAAGTGTTAAACTGACGTGAACTGCGTTCAGTGAATTGCCCTATTTCAGCAAGAATTTGCCTGTCAGCTACAGAAGACCACAGACATCAATGTCTGTTTTCCTCCCAAGTCATTCCTTTAGAGGACTGCACTCCTGTAAGTGTAAGAGCAAGTCTAGAGGAGCAATTAATTGATTTGGCATGCTCACATACTGGCAGCTCAACCAGCTGTTCTGGTTCTATCACACTAAAGAACATCTATATACATACACATGTACAAATCATCTCAGGACTCCAGAGCTGTTTTTCCCTGTGATCACTAGGGAGTCTTGGGTAGAATCACTCACTTCAGTTTCTGCATCTAATAAAACAGAGAGATATACTTCACCTGCAAAACAGTCCTAAGTTTGAGTTATGTAGAAAATTATGGCCATGATCAACAAACAGGATATCCTCTGCCACGTGGAAAAAAAGAAAGTAGCAAAATAATGGTTAAGAGATAAAGTGTCAAGTTGATTCTATAGAAGGTGACAGAAAAGAAGGGTGCAAACAACCAAAATCAGCTAAAACACACAGATTCACAGAAGAGCATTTATACTACAGCAGTGAAAATTTGAACTGGAACAAAATGAAAAAGTGAAGTATTTAGCAAAATAGAAGGGGAAAAAGGAATGGGACTCATCTGGCAAACTGGGGAGGCCCATCAGCTACTGTCTCATAGTGCTAAACATTAGACTGCGAGCAGCTTCATGTTTTTGAGATTTACTCTGCTGTGGCTCACAAATAAACACATCAGTCGAGGTTTCCAGAGCATAGATGTTCTCTTTGTGCAGAACAATCAAACTGAAGATGCAGCAATTGATTTTCTAATGTACATGAGACCTTAGTTTATGGTGCTTTTTATTGGTTGCTCTTGGAATAGATTTCCAATTTGTTGGAGAATACAATTCCAGCTTAGCAAACCTTTTGATCCTGTCATTTGGTCATTCTTCCTCTCCAATCCACTTTTACTTTAAGGAGTTGAAAGCTTTCTGTACTTGGCTGGGTGTTTTTTTTTACCTTCTCCATTTCCTCATTTTGACTTCTGACCAAGACACTGTTGACACTGTTAACACCCACTTCGAGGTGGCCACCTCGCCCTGATCCACTACATTTCCAACCATAACTTCCACAGATACTTTTTTTTTTTTTAACAAACATCTTATATATATAGATACACATTTGAAGGCAAAATTAGGACAATTGGACAATTCCACCGCGGTTAGCTGTCGAAACAGAGGAGAAACGAAAAGCAGTTTTTCGGACAAACCAAAAGAAACGTTTTACACATAACCCACTATCTGCGCGCACTTTAAACGCAAGCAAGCGAACTTTTCCGCGGAGTCACGAGGGGGGAGCCAAGCGGGAGGCGCGGCTTCCCCGCCAGGGCCCCCAGAACTGAGCCCGGCCCGAGGGACGCCCCGCTAGCTCGGCACCGCCCGCCCGAGAGCACAGCGAGCGAGCTCCCTTACTTCTTGGTGTCGCTGCTGAAGAGCCCGAAGGCCGCGGAAGCCGAGGGGGTCACGGTGGGCGCCGCCTCATGCGCCAGNGCCTCGGTGTCTGCCTCCCGGGCCTCAGCCTTGAAATGCGGAGCCTGGCCTCGAGCGTCGGCCCGTTTGTTGCTTTTAGTGGCCGTGTTACAAATGCCGGTACTTCGCGCTGGCGATAGAAGTAAGGTAACCTAGAGTAGAAGCAGCTGTTTGCATATGAGGCCAGAAATATAAAAGCGTAGTTAGAAGTCTTCTGAGGGAAGTTTCTCCCAATTCCTTTTTACTAACCTGGGTTCCTAGGTGCGTCTTTCCCTTAGCCTCTCAGGAGTAATCTGTGTTCATTAAAACACTCTTCAGTCCATCTCCTGGCATATGCTAGTGGAGTGCAACCTTTTCGTCCTTAGAGCTGAACTAATTTCTAATAGGTTACTTGTTCACAATCAATACTTTTTATCTTCCAGAGACAAGGAAAAGGAAAGGGGGGGTATTCTCATGTTCTCTGAACAGCTTTTTTACTTGCTTGCTTTTCAGCAACTTGTACTTTTCTGATTGAAACTGAGACAATATCAAGAAAATAAACTTTTTACAAAAGGCTATAGCAGTAAAGGATTTATTAAGAGTATGGGGCTGCTGTAAAGGTAGTTGTCCTCAATAGCTGCCTTCTATGGGTGCCAGCGTTTTAATTTTTTTATGATCTCCCACAGCTTTTTTTTCTGTGTATCAGTGTTTTTTGAAAGACATGGTTTAGATTGTAAAATTCTGAGTATGAATATTCTTGACCATTACCTATTGGGTTTTTAGACTTCCAATTTTGTGCTGCATTTTGCATTGTTTGCAAAATAACAGTCATCATAGTTTTCTTTCCCTGTAGAAAGATCTTATTACTACCTGAAGCTGTCACAGGAGCTATTGATACACATCCAGTGACTTGATTTGAAGCAGACACCTCTCAATCATAGCGAGCCAGAGAGGATTCTACATCCTGATTTTTAAAGGATCAAAACCTAGAGTAGGCTTGTGGAGAATTGGGTCTGAACCAGACAAAAATGGACACCCACTTCCCTCTACAGCAAGATCTGAGAATTCCTGCCAGCAGTCCTTAGAAATTGTCTGTTTTTCAGACCATGCCTATTTATTTCAAATTGTAACAGAAACAGCACTTGAACTTTGACTCCAAACATGGTTTTGTTTACATGTAGAGGTCCCTAGCTATGTCTTTTATTTATGTTACCACGCACATATAGTGTAGGGAGGAGTAATCTATATGAGGCCCAGTCAACATTTTTAAGGTAGATCTATTCTAGTTTCTTTTAAGACTGTCTGCTTGTTCTCTGAGGCAAGAGGTTAAAACTGCTTGGTTCTTTGTATAGATCTGTAAAATAAGGCTGTATTAGCACTAAGAATCTCCTTAAGTACAAGAAACTAATTTTTTTTTTACCATGTGTATCTACTACATAGCATTTACTGTGGGTACTACTTAAGTAATCTTAAAGTAAATGGGAAAAGAAAACAATAGGATTGTAGGCTATGTCAGAGTAATTTGTGGGAGTACAAATGGCAAAAATAAGACAAATGGCTATTGAGTTGGATGATCATGGGACTGTGATATGAGAAGGAAATAGTAGCAGTGATGAAGAGCTTGGAAGGGTTTTGAAAATGAGAAAAGAAATATCTGAAAATTTATTAAGTGTAATTGAAAATTCCTATCAGGAATGTTAACTGTAAGCTTCTATCAGTTCTTGATTTAGTTTTTAGACTGAACTATGCCACAACTGTTCATTGAAGAGCCTTTTCCTATCTAAATCATGTCTTCAAAATCACCACGCTGTGATAAAGTACTTGCACATTGAATTTATACCTACATGCAATTATGTCAAAATTACAGGATCATGAAACACAAAATACTCCAAATCCAAAGTCTCCTCTTGCATTCATGGATTACAACATTCTATATTTCAAAGTTTTGTGCAGAATAAGAAAATTAACAGACAGCATAAAAGAGAGAACATAAAAGGCTTTTGCTTCTCAGTTTTTCACTTACATTCCTTTCTGAAATTATTTCACCTCCATTATTCTTCATACCATCTTCACAAATCTACTTATCTAGTGTCTGGTAATGACATAGTTTCTTACTTTCCATTCATAGATGCTAACAGCTATACGAAGTGTGAACACTTGCAAGCATGTACACATAGAAGCATGGGCACAGCTTTTAGAAGTTAATTAAACTGAGAAATAATTTCCAAGGCTCAAGGGAAGGGAAGACATGTTTGTATGGATAAATACAGATGCATTGTCATCAAAACCCATGCATAGTGGTGTATACATATATGTTTGAGGGGAAAAGGATTTACATTGTTCAACAAGCTGTAATTTTGTAGTTCGAACAAACATTAACTTCTCTAGGCTTTCGGAAACATTTCCACAAGATACTTAGCAGTGTTTTTTGCGAAGTTATATACATTTTGTGGCTGCTGGGCTGCCAAATGCTTATTTTGTGCCCTCTTGTGGCTCAGATTATTAGTATGTTATTTGTCATGGAAAAGACAGGATACGCATTTGTAAGAAAATTATTTTTTAATGGAATACCAGCTCTGTGTAAGAAAATGTCAAGCTACTGAAAGCTTTGCTCCTGCTGTATATGTTGCTGATAGACTCTCATATATGCAAAATATACTGGTATTGCAGATTCTACACAAATGTGTAAGAGTTTTGACTTGTAAATGTCATTGATAAAGGATAAGTAATGATATAATCCAAACTTCTTGTAGTATGATTTTTTGTTCAGTAATGATTTAAAGATCTGATGCATAAGTTACTTTAAAATTAAGCACCAAGAACTCATTCCCCAACCCAGAATTTCAGTTTTCAGTGGTTTTCACTGGTTTTCAGTGTGAGGCACAAATCCAGCTTCCAGTAGTCCTGAGCATGAAAAACAGTTTAATCTGCCTCCCTCCAAGTTAATCAAGACTTGTGACTGTAATGGAAGCAAATGAGTGTTTTTTCAAAAGTTGGAGTTGTCTATTCTTTTTTAGCAGGACTGGCTAACATGTTATCCACAGAAGTGGAGCTCACGTATCAACTCTTGAAATCAGGAGACTCCAAGTTCTCTTTTATTCCTTTTATTATACAGATCTTCTGTAAACTCTAAAATTACACAATATGTATCTTCTATCTTCATCAGTTAATATTCCTTCAAATTGTTTTGATGATTTTAGCCAAATGAAGAATAGGAAAAGAAGAAGGCAAAAAGCAGAAACATAGAACACGAAACAGAAACATTTGAAAAATAAAACAATTCTTCAGTTGCAGAGTTCTTTGTAATTTCTTCAAGCATGAACATGCAAAACAGGTATTAGTAGAACTGGAAACACAATATTAGATATTACTTTTGGCGAGAGAATACCTTGGAATTAAAAATATTTTGATTATATTAAAAACTATGACAAAAATACAAGTATCTCCAATGGAATAAGTGTTGTCATATTCTTATATCAGACCTGGTGTGTTTGATGGTAACTAAAATCCATATAAAATGGGAGGTGAACCTGTTTTCAAGACTTCCACTGCAATTGGAAATATTATTTGTTCTTTTTTCATTGTTTAATTTCCCCAGATATTTAAATATTGCACCATCAAATATGATATCAAAGCAGGAAACCTAAATCAACTGCCAACAATTTCCCATTACTCCCATTAAAGGAATGCCCACAAACCTCAAATAACAGGTTTAAAATGTTGAAAACTGTGTTCAAATGTTTATTGCACTATATCCTAATTTTTAAAAAACCCTGCTCCTGAAGAATGAAAATATTTGGCTTTTTCTCTGATTTGTTTTAAGTAGAAGAAATTTCAGGGTGTGGTGGATTCTCTCAAGTACCCCAACTGGTCATAACTATGGTTCTGAAGAAGTCACCAGTTACGGATTCAGTCTTGATTGACCCATTTTATATAAATTCTAGGTTTCCTCCTAGATCTATTTGTGAAACAACTATAGGCTTGGGTTTGCCAATTTATCCTCTCCTTTTCTTAATCTAGAGAAGCATGCAGTCTGCAGTTACAACAAAATACTTAACTGGTTTGAGTAATGAAGCTGAAATAATTTTTAAAAACTTGTGCCTATATAAACAATTTGTACCATAATGTATCTACCTTAATTAGTGTTTTCATTTGATAGTCACAGTTTGTAACATACATTTATTTAGACATCTTTTAAATCCAGTCCAGATTGATGGCTTTGAGAAGGAGGTACATACACATGGTTTATGTGTTTATTGTAACATACCTTCTTTTTTGTGCTGCCATTATCTAGAAGCTCCACTGAGTTAGGCTGCTCTTGAAATATGTGCCTTGACAGTTGGAATACTTCAAGTGTCTTACTGGATCCTGAGTTTTAAAGCAAGTCAAGCTGTACTTACTAAGGACTTCAACCCTTGTGTTGCTTGTGTACCTGCACATCCCACATGTTCTACCTTTAAACTACAGTAGAGCAGGTAATACATATTTGTGTTCATGTTTGATTTCTAAAGATACTGCAAGTGAGTTGTTTGGCAGAAATAAAGAGATAAATATTCATAAAAAGAACAGCACATTTATAAGATCTTCTCAAAGTGTTTCTGTATCTTTCAGTCATCTTAGATTTGTACCAAAGAACCTCTATTCAGTTCTTGAGATTGAGACTGTAATTCAGTTTCCTTCTGGATAAACACCAATTACAATGTGTGCAATAATAAAAAGGCAATTTTGAGCAACTGGCCATAAGCAAAGAGAAGACTAACATATTGCAAGCACTCTGTATGCACATTGTGATTTCTTTGGCATGGAGTCAACTATGCATTAGTCCTGGTATAGATTACAGTGGTACCAGAACAAGTTTTACTTATGTTGAATGAATATAGCATGCTCCTTTCTTCTATAGCTGGAGCACGATGCCCTTCAAAAATAGCACCTTATTTCTACAGCATGCAGCACGTGCTATGTCCTATGCAGAAAA